>JAKCVP010000053.1:0-44376 GCA_023512835.1 Taxillus chinensis
GAGTTCAAGCAGCACTTGAAAAAGCACTAACTCAAACACGAATGTGATCGGATCGGTATGTCTTCAACACCAACACAAGCAACCCGGACAGTTGATAGCAGCACTACTAGCGGCCCAAATTAGAAGCCCAAGCTCTAGTACACTTCGGAAGGAGAGCTTTTTTCTCGAAGCAATCGAACCAATCAAAGCTTTGCTTCCGGGAGACTGGGCCTACTCGGTGCTTCGGCTCTCGTATTGCTCTTTCGGCTTACAGAAAACCGGAGCTTTCGATGGTATACTACAAGACGACGCTAGTAACCGGAGGCGATAGAGCGTCTAATACCGGATTTTATTGTATTCTGTTTAACAGCAACAGCAGCCCAGCCCACCAGCTCGAGGGAGAACGCATAACGAAAGTGCCTATACAATAGCGTTTCCATCCAGATTACAAGAGAGTACTCGAAAGAAACCTCTCAAAACAGAACTTAGAGTGCTCTTCCGGAGCGATTTGCTTCTCTGGTAGCAGATCCAACAATCTTATGGGCTGTCTCGAACCTGTATGGATTGGCAGCCTATGCGCTTTACGACTCGGAAGGCATGTCGGGCGGGAGGGCTCCATAAAGACAGGGAAGCCCGGGAACTCTCATAGGCTTTGGAAGATACTCTTTTTTGGAGTCTATGGATTGTAAGGTGTGTCATTTCTGTAATTCTGTAGGTGAACAACTGCGAAACAGAGGCAACTAGCTCCGCGCAATAGCTACCTTATTCGAGAGTCGTTGTAAGCAGGCAGCACTCTAACCAAAACACCCTGGACTGGATACGCGTTTGGCATCCGAAGGTATCAACCCAACACTGGACAGTCTCCTCTGCTTGTGCTGCTTTGACTATAGCACATCCAATCTCCCAAGCAGTGTCTGTTTCGAAAGAGATTGAAACCCGGAATGCTTCAAGCACTCCCGCATCGACAGACCTACAGAGTTGCTTGTTGGCGCAATAAGAGATGATTCACTCTCCTATAGGCGTGCTAATGAATCAATCGTCTGTTTGGAATTGCATGGCAAACTACCCTATCGTACTTTCTGCCCATTCTGTCTCCGGTGCTTTTTCCGTAAGCAACACAATCCGCCAGGTTCCAGTGTGTGCACATCTATAGCGTTTGTCGAAGGAAGGGCTCTCTTTCCGGCCAGAGAGTTTTCTTTAAGTGAAGAGACTTTTGAGCAGTGCACCCAGTGCTTTTAACTCCCGGGAAGCAAGTAGCACTCTACTATCACTTGGGCATCTCCCGATTCTATCAGCAATCCGCCCGAACCACGTGACCCAATACTACAGTGACAGTCCTCTAAGACACTCTCCTATCGAAACGGAGCCGAGTTGCACGCGGAAGAAAAGCACCTCTCTCCTTCCTCTTCCTAGAACTTCGGGATTCGGAGCCGGGGTGGTCTTATAAGCAGCACCGGCGGACACTCCCGGGAAGCACTCTGAAAGGTGTTCGGAGATGGGCACTCTGGTCCAGACATGTCCAAGAAGTCCTTCCGGTTTTGCTTCAATTAGGCGGCGATCTCCCATTCCATTCCATTCCATGCGTGCCATCGTCCACTACGTTTCGAGCTTTCCGTTTAGAAGTTGATCTAGCGCATAGGCTGCCAAACAACAGACATGCGGACTCTATAAGAGCGGCACCCAGAGTATACCCACTGTAGCGGAACCATGCATGCACCGCGCACAGAGGTTGCTTGTCAAAACCTCTTCTTCCAAAACAGGCTATTCTGAATGCTTAGAGAAAGAGCTGTTGGTCGGCTGTTGCGATACGCACCAGGTAGGTAACAGTTCATCCAGCTACCTGTTTCGAAAAGGTGTGCTGCGAGTCGAGATCGGCTCTGTAACCTTGCCACAATGTCATCGCGTATAGGCAGTTCTACGGCACATCTGTGGACCTAACTACAAGTGAGCGGACTCGAACGCATTCCAGGTTGAAGAGAGTGTCTCCGCGGGTCCCATACAGATATCTGACAATACCTTCCCATCGTTCTGTGTCTCGAAAAAGCAAGCCCTCTGGCACCAAACAAATCGTGCTTCGAACTGTATACCGAGAGAGAAAGACGCATGAGACCTGTAACCCTCGGGCACATCTCGCTACGCTATAGACTCTATCTTCAAGGACATCCGATCTCGACTCGCCTAACACCTTTCAGATCTCCAAAAGTCATTCTATGCTTTCAGTCACTTGAGCCAGAGAGTCTAGCTGTCCTATACGACTACAACTTGGAGCCAGCGTACGCCCACGACACCCAAGCGGCAGAGGCAAAGACAGTGACTCTTAAGAAACCTCTCTTCGAGGAGTCCATGTTATAGACTTTCCAGAAATCGTACACGATGGCACAAGCACTTATAGAGTCTGGCCGGCCAATACTTGTCATTCCATTCCGATCCGATACGCGAGCTCCATGTCTTTTACAAGTGTATACCGGAAGCAAAGGCAATCAACAAGACTCATTGCTTCAATAACCACTCTAAAGTCAAAGAGCAAAGCCAGGCTTTGTAAGCGCCCGCTCTTTCTGTACAGCATTGCACTTGCCGAGCGTGATTGGTTCTGCACCCAAACACTTGAAAGCAGCACACTTCAAGAAGACACCCTGGAAGAGAGCACTCCGCTACTAGGTAACACTCTTCTAGAGGTTGGTATGAGAGACATGAGAGGATTTACTGTGTCGATGTCCTCGAAATGGTGAATAAAGCGCCCGACTACTAGGAGAACGAGGCGCGGGGTCCCATACACTCTTAGGTGGCACAATGCTCTCTCTTCTCTCGAAAAAGCAGAGCTTTCCAATAGAGAGCTTTCCTAGTCTAGCTCTGGAACTACCCTCGTGAGCGACTCTTACGAAACACTCAGTACTCTATCCGGCCTGCATCGCAACTGGCACAGTGCCACTCTCCTATTGGGTCCGAGCTTCCCAAGCTCTATGCGGTTGGGGAACTCTGCTTGGGTCTTACCATCTTTATTGTAAAGATTTGAGTCTTTGGAGAACTTCTTAAGAATATTCCGCGCCGAGGATTTGTGCTTGTGGGCCAGGGTGAATATGGCAGACCAGCGGATCTGGTGGTCGACAATCGTGCGGACTTGGACAATGTTGTCGCGGCACCTGTAGTAGGAAAGCAACCGGATCGCTATGCCCGCGGACCAATTCACGATGTCTCCGTCGCTCACGTTCGTAAAGCTTGCCACTTGGATGGGCCAGGGTCTTCTTCGGCTAATGATACCTTTTTCCAGCAGCCTTCGGAGTATCTTTTTGATAGGCGCCTCTATCTGTATCTCTATTGTATTCCATGCGGAGAGATCTGTCCCACTGAACTCCCGAACCCCTATACAAGCACTTCCGGACACTCATGCCCGCTGCAAGTGGCACGTCCGATGGGTTGCTAAAAGAGAGGAGCTCTTCCGGAGGTTTACGGTCCAGCTCAGGTGTTCTTCGGACGGTTTTTCCAGATAGTGGCACGTCCAGACTCTCTCCGCTCAGCATCCCATACGGTTGACTCGGGCGACTCTGACTACCTAGGTTTTTCCGCCGAAACTGGATGGCGGAGCGTAGGTGGAAAGCTGTTTGAAGGATACGGTGCTTTACCCGTAGACGCTTCTCCAGCTCTCTCACGAAGGGTATTGGAGTCCTAGTCGGGACTTTACGAATGACCGTACCGGGGAATTCTACCGTACTCCGTGCAGCTATTGTGTTTCTGCCTTCAGAGCCTACAAGGTTCAGGCCGGATTGTTGGAAGTGGGCGATACGTTTTTGGATTGCCAGCTCTACGGGACCCACGAAACCCAGTAGTAAGCAGTCGGCATATCGCGCGTAACAAATCCTTTCCAAGGCAGAAGAGGTGTGTTGGGAAAGCGTACTACGGTACTGGCCTTTCTCTGACCGGAGAAGTCTTTTCTCGCCCAGCTCTTTCCGGTGCTTTTCAACAGCCTGCTTAGGGTATCTCATGGCCCAATTCTGCTTACTGCGTGCTCTACCGCCGTATAAAGCCTTCGGGGAACACCCGGCATTACGGGCGCAAAGGAGGCAGCTCGATGGCGTGTTTGTGACGGCAAGCCGGCAACTAGCGAGTCTGAGAGTCCCCCCTTCGGTTGCTAGTGTTTGGGGTGTACGCAAACGGCAATACAGGCAATACGTAGGATGCCGGCCCGCTCTCTTGCTTTGGCTTCTCGAAAGCACCTATTCTCTTAACTATCGGAATTTCGTACTTCTTTCGGAGCATCCCTATCTCCTGATCGAGCTTCTTTAGGTAGATGTGCCACGGTTGGGCCGAGAGTACACTTTGTTGGACGGAGTCAGGGCCCTTCTCACCTCCGGCGGAAAATACTTTATGAATGAAGTAACAGAACTTGGGATCGTCGATCTCTTCTTTAAGGATTGGGATGAGTCGATGTCGGTCGAAGTGCTGCTTACACTTCCGGATGTCGAATTCAAGAAACCTGCAAGAGGTGCCCCACTCTTCTTTGATCCGTTGACTTAATAGAGAGTTGCTGCCTCGACTATCAGACTCGGCGTACATGGAATCGAGTACCATTCTGATCGCCTCTTTCATGCTCTTTTCTTGGGGAAGCACTACTGTGAGCGGTCTAAACTTCGAGCCTTCTGTATAACAAAATGAAATGGGGAAACCGTTTTTTGACTATGTCTTTGAATCGATTACTAAAGACCCGGATATGGAGTTCGGCCCAACAACCGGTGGTGTCTTTCTGCCTCTAATAATGCTTCGCTCCGTATTGAGAGTGAGATAGATACTCCCAGGACCGGAATGAGTCTCCCTGCCCGATGGGTCTACATCCATCCCAGAATGCTTTCGGGTACTGTTCACTTCCCCGCAATTCTTGTAACCGTCACCTGTAATCCGCGCAGGTGTGTCCGCACCCCCTATCGTCCGAGAACACCAGTATCTTACCCCCCGGGAGTAAACTGTCCCGTATGAGCATTCGGTACATGTCTCCGTGAACTGTTGAGGTGCCACTACTAGAGCCCCCCGATCTCTTTTGGGCGTCTAGGGTTCGCGGTTCATTGCTGTGCGGAAACACTCGGCTACCCTATTCCCGAAAGCTTTCGGGACCACCTACCACTAGATCTGTCGGCCGGAGGGGTTTATGGAATGGAAAGCAAACGCCGAGCTCCCAACGAAATACAGATGCTAAGCCCCGCGCCTCATTAAGATCATATTGGCATACTCTCCCAAGAAAGAAAGAGCAGACCCCATTGAAGACGGGAGTGAGGTACAACAAGAGTGCCCTTCTCACGGAGCCGTACGTGAACGTTACCTACCGCTCATACAGCTCCAAGCCATCCAGTTCTGCCATGCATGGAAGTATAGATGAATCGACATCAATTCCGCGCGCGGTTAGTGTAGTCTAGTTTGCCGCAATCAGAACAGAGATCCCTTACTATTACACTAAGAAAGAAGACGCTCATCCGCTCGCGCAACCGGAGAACTGAGAGTGTTCGGGAGGGAGGATGGTCATTCTTTCCAGCAGTGAGTGAGCGCCTACAGAGCGGAAGCGGAAGAAAGCGCATTTTCCAGCAGGCATTTCGATGCACATCTTAGAGTAGTCGGTGTGTGGTGCCCAAGCCAAGCTCTTACCGCTGCGCTACACATACGATTTACTTGCTAGCAAGTACTCTAATGCACCCAATCCCTGGAATCAGAGAGACCGAAAGTCCAATCCCCTCAAGGAGATCTAGTGGAAAGTGCAGAAGCACGCTATACATACCATTGAGTCGGTACGCAGGCAGATCGGCAGACAGTTCCATAAACGCCTTTGCTTGTTCCAGAGAGTTCCCCCGGTTGAAAGAAACGCTATTCGATATCTCTATTGATCGGAGATCGGCAGCACTAGCATGGAGGCACTCTCGTATGGGCAATGCTTTCAGTCGACTTCCACTCCATTTCGATTAGCAACATTGCGTGGATGACTTCCAACCCGAAATGCCCGAGCTCTTTTCATTCATTTGTCCAGCAGCCTAACACATAGGTCGTCCGGAAATACGATTGGAAGAGATGCTCTAGTAGTCGGGCCTTTAGGTCATGAAGAGAAGAGTGCAGCCAGAACTCTGTCTGTCTCTGTTCTGGAAAGTGCATTAGCATCTCCGGAGGTCATACTCTTTAGGCGTTAGAGTCATGGCAGTTGTCTTTCGGAAGCAAGTAGTCCCCCGTGAGCCGAGCATCACGTATTCTGGGCGTAGCTGTTGAACGTGTATGTGATAGAGCGATTGAAGTTGCTGTTGGGTTTGGGATGCTTGTGTAAGAGGTGTTGGTAACCGCGGTGCTGTCTTGTTATGGAGAGTGCTTGGAGAGTCGCAAAAGGTGACACCATGGATGGCGAGCGTATCTGTAGCTGTAGCTGTACGCCCACTTCCCGACTGCAATGAAACAGTTAGGTCCGCCGCGCAACTAGGTCTTGGCTTTCGCCTTAATTCGAAAAACGCACCTAGAGTAGAGTACATTTACTTTGTAAACTGACAGAGATGTCACTGTCTAAACAAGAGAGTCTGGCCGGCCCCCGGTTGCTGCTGTATCACAAACTTGGCTGCTGGTGCTCTTTAAGAAGAGAGTAGACTCTCCAATCGATTCGGGAGCTTTCTGAGGTTGCATCACTCCGCCCGGGAAACTAGAGTTGTAAGTTTAGACACATCTCTAAACAAATACCCCCTACCTTCGGTGCATACCTATAGCTCGTAATTGGACGCCTAAGACAGACAAGACTGTCCCATCCCGCACTCTCGGAGAGGTTTCGAGCATACCCGAACGCAAAGAGGTAACAGGTTGTGAAAAGGTACTCTTCACTCTGTTTCCGAAGTCTAGGCGGAGAGACCCTAGCATGAATCTCCCCATTTTGTCTGTAGAGCAGACAGCACATTGGAGTTTCGTCTACCTCTTCAAATGTCGAATTCGGGCACACGCGAATCGGCACTACGGTGGTTGGTGTTCACTTCCGGACCAGAGAAACCCGTAGGGAAGAATACCAACAAGCTTGTACCCCGAGCGTAAGAGAGCAGCGTTTCTGGACGGACCTGTTATGGAACCGAGCATGGTCCGTGCTTTCAGTATTGCTTTTTCGATATGGTATAGATACGCTACCCCGAAACAGAGTGAAGTGAGCCGGCGAACGAGAAGAGTCTAACATAGCCTGCGTATACGACCCCGAGCGTAAGAGAGCAGAGAGTACACTTTTTTTGTAGCCCTTAAGGTTGGATGTCCACTTTTATGGTGGTATCGCGTTTTCGACCTACACTGTCTGCGCGTAAAACGTTTAGCAGCTCTTTTTGGAGTCATATCCACTGGGAGAGATTCGATTCGGGCACCGGAAAGTAACCACTCTACTAGAGCTACCAGAGAGACGCTCGCCAATGTCGCTCCCCCCCGAGTGGAAGCCTTCGCGGTATACTCTCTGTGTGACTATAACTTTGTAAGAGCTAGAGAATTGCAGCTACCCGGAAACCTGCTTGGGATGCGAGTAGAGTTTAGACCCACGCCGCCAACAGTGCTCTATGTAGATGCGCGTGCCTGTAAAGCTGCTAAGAGAGGGAGTGTGCTACTAGCACTATGTCCTGTCTCTACCCGAATTCGCCGATAGGACATGGAACTGGGTTTACAACACAGCACATGTACAGAATGTATTCCGGTCCGGGCAGTAGTGAAATTCCCTAGGGTAGCTCTCTATGTGATTTCGGTTTTATCGAGTGAAGAGGCACCATCGGCCCGACAAGTTTCTCGAAGGAAGTAGTCCGTCTATCGCAATGGTGTGCTCCAGATCCCAAGCACTCTATAGTGTGTTGTAAAAGAGGTAACTCTACCCTACGCCTAAGAGGGAATACCCTGGAGGATATGCTCGGTCCAGTGGCCCAACTCTCATGCCTCTTTCAGGTAAAGCTGCTCTTCCAACGGTATCTCCATCCTGCTTGACCGGAGCTTCCGTGCAGTGTGCCGCAAAAAGGATGTACATCTCTCCCAGCTCCGCTTTGTCTTTTCGGTCGGAGTAGAGAGAGTGGTGTAGCTGCAAGTTGGATCCTGTCACTCTGTTTCCGGTCCGGAACTTGGAATGCTAGAAATGCAACAATAGGCTAGCTCATCCACGTTTTACGTGCGTAAGCGTTAGCAACGTGCTCTGCTGGAACTCTATTGTGTTGGTCTATGTTTCCCTGGGCGGCGGATACCCAGGCATTATCGACTACCAGTAGGTGGACTAGTGTCGTATAGCTAGCTACGCTTTTCTTGTGCTGCCGGCGTTCACTTTCAGGAAAAGAGCAGGTGCATAACTCCGCGAAAAGGGCTATCTATTCCAGCTGCACCGAACCGTATCGCAAGAGAAAGCACTAGAGTTCCACTCCATAACTCGCGTATTACTGCACCCAGAAAGAGAGAGCTACCTCTCTTAAACAAGTAGCCACCTTTAAAAGAGAGTACTCGAAAGAAACCTCTTAAAGTGGTGTTATTTCAAGTGTCGCTAATTGATTGCTAGCGTCGCGCACACCCAATCATCATACACTCTGTTTCACCTTGCCAAAGAGTAATCCCAACGTCCAATCCATCTCTGCAGCATTCTCAATACGCCCATTGGGCTATCCACACCACCCGCAAGCGGGGCTATCAACCCAAAGGTCCTATAAACCCCGAATTTGGTTGGAGAAGAATACGTGTTCGCTAGGATATGCCAAACCACTTGTGGAATGAGACGCTTTAGGTGGTTTGCTTCGATAACGTTACGGGATAGAGCACTACCCAAATGCCTTACAGAAGAGAGACCTTACCTTCCAGATACATTCGGAATCATAGCCGCTTGTAGTTGGCGAAGCAACACAGAACTCTCGAAGAAACCCTGTGCCCACTCTGGCTGGTAAGACCATTCTTCCGTGCCCAGCCCTTGTAGTGATACCACGGGTATAGAGGTCCCCCCCACCAGATAGTTGCCATGGCTCTAACAAGAAAAGCAGCCTACACGCTCACCACTCCGAGAAATCCAACAAGACACGTCGCCAACCAGCCTACAGTCCCATGCGAGACCCACTGTTGTCCATCAAGTCAATCGATTTCAAAGAGAAGAGCACACTCATGCCTACCGCCGAACGCATATCTATCTCCTAAAACGCGAAGTGGATCCAACGCACACGAAGTGGGACGCATTAGAGTATCCGTGAGTCACGCTAAAGAGACAAGTCCGTTTCGTATCTTCTGGACATATACACTTGTTGGCTTGCTGGCACTCTTACAAGCTCTGGGCAAGCTCCGGGAAGCCACCTAATCGTGTTGTAGTACGACATACACCTGAAAGACCCGAGGTCGCCTATCCACGCGTCAAGGTCTCCCAGCACATCTTTCCCCACTACCCGAAGTCACTCCCCGAGCCCAAAGCGAAACAACAGTGTATCACACCCAACAAGACAATCAACTCTCGCTTCCACGAAGAGATCCGAGTAGTTTCCAAACAGACTGAAAGAGAAACCGGTGTGTAACCCCCCATTGCAGCCTGTTTTTAATGGAATGCTGGATGGAGTCGGAAGTCTAAGACACACTCATTGCTCTCTGGAAATCGACAGGTATCGCGCGGATCAAAACACCCAAGACCCGACCGATACGGTGCTTTTCTCTTGTAATGTAGTACCGGAACACGGGTTGTTTCACTTCGAAACTTCTCTGAAAGCACTACTCGCATGGGACTGGGCGGTTACTCAACGTAGTAGGACTTCTGGTTTTCGAATACGTTACGTATGGTATTCGGAAGAGCTCGTAAGGCCCCGGATTCCCAACAAGAGAGTCTGTCTCGTCCCCAATCCGAAATGCAGCGTATCCTACCATGAATGAAACAAGTGCTAACCCCCGAGTGCCCACAATGTCCGGAGATTTACCATGATAGAGAAGAGAGAAGAGAATGCAGAATGCGAATAGCTTCCGAGGAATTGGGCTGCCATGGACTGGGTAGCAAGAGGGTCTGCTCTGCCAATGACTAGCGTGTTTTCTCAAAGAAGAACGAAAGTGTCAACTGCTCTAAAAGAGTGTTCTGAAACCCCTCCCTTGTAGAGTGCTCTTTATACAGGGTGTTCGAAAATGGACATAAGTTCTCTGTTATAGGTGTGGTGGGATCCGGGGGGAAGAGACGCCAAGATACCAATTTCGTAGGGTGCTGGGGGAACGCGGTAAACACACAACAGCAGAATGGAGAGGTGGAAGGCTGCTACTAACAAGAGAGTTCTCGTCCCGTTCGGTTGTATACAGAGAGTTTTGGCTTTTACCCCTATGGCAAGATCTGGTTTTCTTATTTAACGAAGAGCGGGACCTAACGCGCATCAACAAGAAAGAGTCTTTTTCTTAGAGCTAGTGACAACAGCACCCGGGGCTCGGTAAAGTCAGTCTCCAAATACAGTATCACAGAAGAGAGACTTGGAAACACTCTCCCTTTCAGTTCCCTAAGTGCTGGAATATCTGGGTGGAAGGGATAGCACATCTCTTGTCGGAGGCCGCCGGGTATCCTCTATTGTTGCGAAATCTGGAATGAAGGCACGAATGTATTGCCGCCAGGCTTACAACCGGAGAGTACTCTATACAATAGAATAGTGGATCTCCGAAAAGGTCGCTATACGGTGGGTGGAGGGTATCCTCTGTTGTACAAAAGTGTTTTACACTTCCAAAAAAGCGGAAGAAAGCGCTTTCCGCGAGTAGCAGACTAGGCTTTCGAGCTGGGGCAGCCCTACTCTCTGATATGTTGCTGGTTTACAAGTATAGCATAACAACACGAAAACTCTCCTTTTAGGAATGATAGAGGAAGTAAAAAGCACTATATAGGATTGAAAAACAGATGCTTTAGTAGAGAGGGATCCGGATTAAGAAAGCGCCTAGGCCTTTTCGCGGAAACACTATATAGGACTTTTCGCGAGTGAGAAGGATGTCAAGAATAGGTCGCGTGAAAGCAAACCACTGGAGATTCAGAAATGGGGAGTCGGCTCGGAATAGAGTTTCTTATATCGTTTAAAGAGAGCCTTCGACAGTTTATTGAAGTGCCAGGCTACTTGTCCTTTCCGTCGAAAGTTGTTCCAGGTATTCCTATATTGTTGTAGATAGACGTAGATGCCGCTCCCGCCCATAGCGCTTATTGGAATTCCCTCTCTACGAAAGAGATAGATATGCCCCTGTTAAGAGACCCCTTTTCCTTTTCATCAAAAGACGCATGAGACCTGTAACCCATAACTCTCTTCCCTAAGGCTTGCCACCTTTCCGTTTAGAAGTTACTATGAGCTAGCATCAAAGCCGGTACGCTCGTTGAACTCTATCCTGGACCTGGAAGCTTTCTTAGAGTACCATATGTTTTTGGCCTTTCTTGAATCTCCTATAGTATGTTTGAGAGAAACCACCCTCCTTTCAACTGCTCTAAAAGAGTGTTCTGAAACCTCCGATCTGTCCCATCTCTATCCGGAAAATCGATGCCTCCGTATCACTCGAGAAACATTGTTGGTAGCTGCAAGTTAACAGATTTCGTTGTCCTTAAGAGACGCAGGTATGGCTCTTTGCGTACCAAGTTACATCATTCCATGCCCAAACTTGGACGTCTAATGGTTGTATAGGGACCCGCGTGAAACCACTGCCATATTCGGGAAGAAGGCAAAGCCAATTTACTTTGTATCGAATTTCGTGCTCCTTTAAACGATTCGAGACAAGAGAGGGAATAACGCCTCTTTGTTGCTGCTCTTTGTGTTCCGTTCCGCCGGTAAAAGGCCGAAGCACAAATATCGTATAGAGAGCTCTTTCCTTTTTACAACTAGAGAAGAGAGTCGTGTCTTGCCAGGCTGCTTTACGACGGTTAAGGTCCGAGTCTGCTTTTACTGGATTTCCGCGAAATCTAAAAGAAAGAAGAAAAAGGTCTTCTGTGTGTTGCTCGCTTACTCCTATACTGTTTAAATCGATATGGTGCAGGCGTGTATTCCCCGAACCCACCGGTTTCTCTTACGTCGAAAATCTTTGGGGTTTCTGACTCTTCGCTGTGTGTCTTCTGTCTGTTGCTCGCTTACAAACAAAAGGTGCTGTGTCTCTATCTGTATGAAAGCCGCTATATCCGGCGGATGAACAGAAAAAGGGGGACTACCAGGCTGTCTGAAATTGCATTTCGTATTGTTTAGGGATGGTGACTGACTACCGTACGACTACCATAGGGAGGGAAAATAAGGTATGAATTCGGCGAGCTATCTGCGCTCTTCTTGGTCTGAAAGGTAGAAACAACTGGAAAGCAATCAGTACACACTCCGGATTTCACATCATTATGGAAAGCAAGCACTGCAAAGATGTCTCCCTTACCCTTTTTTTAACGATGTTAGAATTCAATCATTATGGACGAAACTCATCGTGAAAGCAATCCCGAGGGTGACAGCCCGACCGCATCTCTCTCGGTATCGAGTCGGTTCTAACGGTATACTGTCCAATCGCTACCCTGTTTCCAGTACTGTCCTGTCCATTCTGTACTGATAGAGCTCTTATAGAACTACTCTAGAGAGAAGAGAGAGTTCGGTATACTGTGTTGAGTTACACTCAACCATAAGAGAGACAGTGTTTCGACAGATCGCAGAGATGTCAAGCTCTTGAAAGACAGAGAGAGTACTCTCAGCGGAGAGATCTTGTACAGTACACTTTAGAGTACAGAGTCTTGTCTGCTCTCTAGAGTAGTCTACTTCGAGCAGAGTGTAACGCATATGAGACCCCGTGGCTTGCATGGCACCTTTCGGGGGGCACCTAATAAGTCTTGTTCCGAACAGACACAATACAGCACAAAAGCGCATAGCGAATAGCAGTAGTTCTCTCTCGATTCGAGACTGGTAGTTCTGAGCTCCGGTGTATGTTGGTATTGTCCGGTCGGCTTGCTGGGGTACGCTGGGTTGGAAAGACTCGGGTAAGCACCCATTCCAGAGTACGAATACACTCGGAGAGCTCCACCAACGCCTATGAACTGCACATAAAGACTTAAAGACAGACTGAAAGCGTACGGGAATGTCTTATGCGGGTATTCGCAGAAACAAGTAAGACAGCAACCGGGGGCCGGCCAGACTCTCTGCTCTCTCCAAAGAGTCCCGAACAAGTCACAGTAACAGTAACACCATATCCCGGCCTGTATGATGCTATTGATACCATTTGACGAAGTAACAAATAGACAATCTGCTATGGCTACTGAAAGACTGAAAGCACACCGGAAGTAACACTGGGTATACGACTCATAGTCGATAAGAAGTGCTTGCTCTTCGGAAAGATTGGTTTCTATCCCCCGGGCTTGGACCATGTCTCCCGAACACTCTCAGTACATATGGCGCCAGACTCCCACGTATCGAGGTCGGAATGGTTTCGGGTGTGTGCACGTCTAACCGAGTGCCCGGGCATTGAGAGATGCTTGAATGCTTCCGGTAGGTAGCACTGGCAGTATTGGTGTAACCAATATCAATAAGTGTATCCCGGGTACCGGATGAGTTGGGTTCAGAGACGCACCAAGTGCTTGTTTGGAAGATGGTTGCATTGCCAGCAAGCAATATCGACAGATTGCAAGAGATATGGTTCGAGTTATGCTTATAGCACTCTCACTCTCTTGTCATCAATCCAGCCACAGGTTCCCCTACGGCTACCTTGTTACGACTTCACCCCAGTCGAAGACCCCACCTTGGTATGCGCCAATAAGACCACCAAACGCTTTGGCACGCACTTCACTAGTGGGTACAAAAGAGTCATGGGCTCATTGGTATATCTCCTTCGGGCGAAACCAATTCCCAGGGTGTGACGGGCGGTGTGTACAGGGCCCGGGTACAGATTCACCGCGGCATGCTGATCCGCGATTACTAGCGATTCCAACTTCATGTTCCCGAGTTTCAGAGCACAATCCGAACTCTCTGGGCGTCTCTTTCCGGATTCGCTCCGCCTTACAGCCTTGCTTCCCATTGTAATACCCATTGTAGCACGTGTGTGGCCCAGCCCATACGGGCCGTGCGGACTTGACGTCATCCCAACCTTCCTCAAGTATATCACTTGCAGTACCTCGTGAGTGCGGCACGCACATCTCTTTTCTTGGAGTTGCCCATAGAGTTTTGGGGGAATACTACACTACGTACCGGAATTCCGAGTATCCGCCCTCTAACCCTTGCTAAAGAACGACACATTGACTTGAAAAAAGAGATGCTTCCATCTCTCCCATACGGAAAGCGAGGTGCTGGCACACTCCATTACGTGTCGCGCTGTCAAGTGTACAACACTCGGCTCACTTCTTGATTGGGGGTCGGTTGCTCTTTCTCCAAAGTAGGCGCATCTCAGCAACACAAAAAGAGGGTTTCGCTCGTTATAGGACTTGACCAAACATCTCACGACACGAGCTGACGACAGCCATGCAGCACCTGTATGAGATAGTACCATCTCTCCCGAAAAGAGGCAAACTCTCTTATGTCAAGGGCTGGAAAGGTGTTGCGCGTTTTATCGAATTAAACCACATGCTCCACCGCGTGTTCGGGCCCCCGTCAATTCCTTTGAGTTTCGGTCTTGCGACCGTACTCCCCAGGCGGAGTGTTTCACGCGTTAGCTTGGCCCCATAGGATACAAAGCTACCCAAAGGGCGAACACTCATAGTTTACGGCATGGACTACCAGGGTATCTAATCCTGTTCGCTCCCCATGCTTTCGCACCCCAGCGTCGGTCGGGACCCAGAGAGCTGCCTTCGCTTTTGGCGTTCCTTCTTTTATCTCCGGATTTAACCCCTACAAAAGAAATTCCACTCTCCTCTGTCTCACTCCAGTGAATTGGTTTCGAAAGCATTCCGCTTTTTTTCGACTTTCACTGTCAACCCTCAACACCGCCTAAGTGCCCTTTACGCCCAGTCATTCCGAAGAACACTTTCCCCCCCCGTCTTACCGCGGCTGCTGGCACGGAGTTTGCCGGGGCTTCTTCCTATAGTCCTGTCATGATCTATACTATACGAAAGAGCTTTACAAGCGGCATTGCCCTTCCGTCACTCACGCTATATTGCTGGATCGGGCTTTCGCCCATTGTCCAAGATTCCCCACTGCTGCCCCCCTTTGGAGTCCGGGCCGTGTCTCAGTCCCGGTGTGGCTGATCATCCGAAAAGACCAGCTAAGCATCATAGGCTTGGTCCGCCTTTACCTTACCAACTACCTAATACTACGAAGGCTCTTCAAACAGCGCGTATTCGCTTTTTCGGGATTTGGCCCGAACTGTTCGGCAGATTCCCACGCGTTACGCACCCGTGCGCCACTTTGTTATCCACTGGTCCCACCAAAGGGAGACAAGAGCTATTTAAGCAAGGAGCCTATCTCTGCGTTCTCCCCGATAACAACGTTCGACTTGCATGTGTTAAGCATATCGCTAGCGTTCCTTCTGAGCCAGGATCAAACTCTATAATAGGAAAGCATCTCTAAGAGAATGGTTGGGGTATCTTACAACGGGGGGAACACCTGGTGAACCGGGCTGGCTTGCTACTGTTAGAGAGAACACTATGCGTTTAGAGGAGAGTTTCTTGTTTCGGAGTAAGACTCGCAGTGGTCGAACCCGGGACCTTGGGGATACAAATCGATTTGTAAAAGAGAGATATTCGCGGAAAGCGAGACACAGCAACACTAGAAGTACTTTCATCCCGAGAGAACTCAGAGCCAACGAAAGCCTCTTTTCTTTCCACTATCTCTATTCCGATTAGATCGGAAACACCTCATATGTAGTATACGCACAAAACTCTCAGTTTCAAAAGACCAGTTACAAACTCTCTCTTCTAAACTCTCAGTACGCCTAGCACCTGTCCCCTAGAGGTCGGTCGGGTGTCACTCCCCTCCCTATACTATCGAGGTCGGAATGGTTTCGGGTGTGTGCTCTCTTCCATGAGCCTGGTTTTAGGCGTTCTGTTTGGGAACGGCGCGTCTCCCTCCCTTGAAAGCAGAGTGCGTGTACGCGGACTATCCATTCTTTAAGGTGGACTGAAAGACAGAGAGTACTGCTGGCTCGGAATGAAATAGGTATTTCAAAAGAATCGCTGATGTACGAATCGAACGGGAGCGACAGCCTTATCTACTGCATCCAATGAGAAGCGAGCGAGCACCGATAGCGGAATCAATTCGACGAAATAGGCTTGTGTCTCTATGGCTTACGGAGCTTTTGAATGGACTCTCTAATCTTGTAGTCGATTCTGTCAGGTCGAATACGGACTCTTTCTGTCACTCTGTGTCTGTCTGACTGGGTAGGTCTCTATAGATACGCTTACCCGCCCGACTTGCTGCTTAGAGATGTATTACTGGTATAAGCGCTGCTATCGGATTGGAAATGTACTTTCTTTTTCTGTCATTTTCGGATGATGTTCGGTGTACGGGCTTTCTTGTAGGTGTGTTGTTGCACGCATGTTCCCACCGTATCGCAAAGATGCCTTGGGGTGCTGAAATTGCTCTGTTTGTGCACTCTGTATACCACCGTGTTGGACTGGGCTGCTAAAACTGGTATGACTCTCTTCGGTAGTGAAAGAAAACAGGCATCTTAACAGTGTGGTGGATCCGCATCGCTAGTACACACACAACAGTGGCATGGCACCTCTTTTCACGGTAGTAAACTAAACCGTAAGACCCATGCTACCCGATCGGCGAGTTATGGGTTCTCCGGCCGTACCTTACTCTCTCCAAAGATTGCTGTCTTGTTATGGAGAGTGAAAACACCTATGCTGCACTGCAAGAATCGTGCATCTCGACTCGGCGGGGTACACGCGTGTCTATGGCGGTTCGCTTTCTGCCGATGCGTCTCTTCGCTCAGTGCACTTCGTAGCGGAAAACCCCGTAAGCAATCTACGAAACAACACTCTGTGTCTGTGCAATCACTGGGCATTTCGAGAAGGGCAGTTCAGAGAGCAAAGTGCCAGGCGATTCTGTAGCTCCGTGACGGATATCAGTAGCTCCGGATACCTCATACGAGAGCCGAAGAGAAAGAGTGTTCTCCGTATCGAGTTGGGTCCTCCAGAGTGCTTATGACGTATTCTAGTCTACTGAAAGATAGCATCTCTCTCTCTTGTGTGTGTAGAGTGCTCTCTCTCTTGAGCAATAGCTGCACAAACAGTGTCATTGCTAGCTCGGCTCAACACACAACACTTCCCCGGATGTATGCACCTCGCTCCGCGTATAGTGTGCCACTCTCGGAATGCATGCTGGTTGTACACTCTCCACTTCCGGAGATACTCTCGTACCGAACTCTACTCTGTCTTGTACAAGACACACATTTCAGTTCGAAAGCAGACACTCCAGTAACTATGCATCACATCCAGATAGCATAGACACATACCAGGCAGAACAGTCAGTAGATCTGCACCACGGGTCCGGCAGATCGATTACTTAAGCTTTCAGTCTGCTTTTCGGTGTCTATGTAACACGCAACTGGTCCGATAGGCCTACGCGAGAGTAGAGTGCTCTCTTATTATGGCTAGGCAGGCAAGCCAGCAATCCGTGTTTCGTAAGACTCTCTTGGTATCTTGTTGCATATCTATGCCAACTCTCTGATTCTCGCCTATCGGAGTATCTCTCTAGGCGATTGGATGGTTGTACCACTCTCGGACTCGGACTCGGACCCGGATGTGTCACTCTCTTTGCTAAAGACTTTCAGACAGTGTAGTCAGTCCTTGGATCTCTGCTTTCTGTGTTGGTTACCATCTGCATCCCGTACCGTTTTATAGATGGTTTTTACTCTTGCATCAAGTATAGTGTTGATTGTGCTAGCTCTATACACTCTGGGTGGGGGGTTGGGCACGCTACATATGCTGTTTCGGACCGTGGGCATGGCAGCGATGCAGTTGGCTTACCTCACCACCTTAGACTGAAACGCAGAGAGTGCACTGTTCGAGTCGCCCAGCAGGCCAAGGCACACGATACGCGGAGCGAGGTGCATACGTGTTTCAACCGGTAGTACCGGACATGCAGTTGTCCTATGTCCAATGATTGGGTCTGCCACTCCCGATGCCTACCTAGTCGGTCGGTCGGTCGGTTTGCTTCGATAACGTTACGGGATAGACTCTCTTTCGGTGCGGCTCTCTATCGTTCCGGCCGGGGAGAGAGATTGTGTACCATCTATCACACGGTACGGGATGCGGATGGTAACTAACGTAAGAATACCGAGAATAGTCTCTTAAGAGAGAGACACTCAACAAAGAGTCTGTGTGCCGGCCCGGCAATGCTTTGAGAGCTCTGGTGTATCTCGCTGACCACTCTCTGGAATCTCTAGTCGGAGTATACCCGGCCGGGGATGGATGTAGACTCTCTGGTTCGCTGTCGCTTCTGTGTCTGGCATTCTACTCTGATAATGAAAGCATCTCTAAGAGAATGGATGACAAATCTGCTTGTCCGATGGGTGTTCTCCACAAACCACAAGGATATAGGGACTCTCTATTTCATCTTCGGTGCAATTGCTGGAGTGATGGGAACATGCTTCTCCGTACTGATTCGTATGGAATTATCACGACCCGGCGATCAACTGCTGTTGGGGAATCATCAACTCTATATAATGTGTTAATCACGGCGCACGCGTTTTTAATGATCTTTTTTATGGTTATGCCGGCTATGATAGGTGGATCTGGTAATTGGTCTGTTCCGATTCTTATAGGTGCACCTGACATGGCATTTCCACGATTAAATAATATCTCTTTCTGGTTGTTGCCACCAAGTCTATTGCTCCTATTAAGCCCAGCATTTTTAGAAGTTGGTAGCGGAACTGGTTGGACGGTCTATCCGCCCTTAAGTGGTATTACAAGCCATTCTTCTGGAGCAGTTGATTCAGCAATTTCTAGTCTTCATCTATCTGGTGTGTCATCCATTTTAGGTGCCATCAATTTTATAACCACTATCTCCAACATGCGTGGACCTGGAATGACTATGCATAGATCACCCCTCTTTGTGTGGTCCGTTCCAGTAACAGCATTCCTACTTTTATTATCCCTTCCAGTACTTGCAGGGGCTATAACCATGTTATTAACCGATCGAAACTTTAATACCACCTTTTTTGATCCCGCTGGAGGAGGAGACCCCATCTTATACCAGCATCTCTTTTGGTTCTTCGGTTTTAGGCCCTTTTCAGATTCAACTCTGAATACGCATTGCGCTCTATGCTGGGACAGTCTGCTTAATTAATGGAACTCCTACTATGTTCATAAGTGGTTTTATAGGAAAACCCCGATCTTGTAAAAATGGAGTATCTAAGACACAATCCGCAGGTAACCAACGACATAAAAGCAGTCTAGTAGGCACCTCAGAGACTACACGCGCAACAACTCTCGAATATTCTCCGAAATCTCCTTTGAGTGGCTTGCTTGCATTATAGAAAGATGGATCTCTGGAACTCTCTTACGTAAACCAGAAAATTCTTCACTTAAAGAAAACTCTGGGACTGGAAGATCTACAACTCCAACTCCAACATCTGCTTGGAAGAAGTATTCAAATGCGCTCCGGTGCGACAGCGTATCGTTTTCGACAACAACAGGGTATGCTGAAACTCTTGCATGGTCTTAAGGGTCATATTCGACATTCCGAACGACTACTTCAACTACATAGTGTCTGTCAAGTACATTATAGACAAGTACTCCTGACTACAAAACTAGGTGCTCAATCCAATGGGTTTGCTGGATGTTGATGCGGATGGAACCCTTTTGCTTTATATGCAAGAAGAGCGGCGGAGCTATGTATTCGAGTCCAAAATACAATTATACATTCCATGGAGTCCCCTTTCAGTCTGTCTTTGGAGGCAATCTCTACTTTGAGAGTGGTAAAAAAGGATATGGTATGTACACAGTCCTTTCGAAAAGGTGTTCTCTTGCTGCTAGAAGATTACTTTCTCTTGTTACAGAAGTGCTTTCAAGTCATAAATAAAGACGATTCACCCTGATTTATTGAGGAATATTACAGTCTTTACGCGAGGAGAATGCTTTTAACTCCCGGAAAGCGCAGCACCAACAAGCATGGCAAACCCATAGAGGCAAGAAGTTGATGATATAGTCCACCTTTCTTCTATTAAGACTCGAGAGACGCACCCGGAAGTGTATATTCTCATTCTGCCTGGATTCGGTATCATAAGTCATATAGTTTCTACGTTTTCGGGAAAACCGGTCTTCGGATATCTAGGAATGGTGTATGCAATGATCAGTATAGGTGTGCTTGGCTTTCTTGTTTGGGCTCATCATATGTTTACTGTGGGCTTAGACGTTGATACCCGTGCCTACTTTACCGCAGCTACCATGATCATTGCTGTCCCCACTGGAATCAAAATCTTTAGTTGGATCGCTACCATGTGGGGGGGGTTCGATACAATACAAAACACCCATGTTATTTGCAGTCGGGTTCATCTTTTTTGTTCTCCATAGGAGGACTCACTGGAATAGTCCCGGCAAATTCTGGGCTAGACATTGCTCTACATGATACTTATTATGTTGTTGCACATTTCCATTATGTACTTTCTATGGGAGCCGTATTTGCTTTATTTGCAGGATTTCACTATTGGGTTGGTAAAATCTGTGGTCGGACATACCCCGAAACTTTAGGTCAAATCCATTTTTGGATTTCTTTTTTCGGGGTGAATCCTACCCTCTTTCCAATGCATTTCTTAGGGCTTTCGGGTATGCCACGTCGCATTCCAGATTATCCAGATGCTTACGCGGGATGGAATTCCCTTTGCAGTTCTGGGTCTTATATATCCGTAGTTGGGATTCGTCGTTTCTTCGTGGTCGTAACAATCACTTCAAGCAGTGGAAATAACAACAAATGTGCTCCGAGTCCTTGGGCTGCAGAACAGAATCCAACCACACCGGAATGGATGGTACAAAGTCCTCCAGCGTTTCATACTTTTGGAGAACTGCCAGCTATCAAAGAGACGAGAGATGTGAAGTAGAAGGTCGCTACGCGAATAAGAACCTAACAGAAACACTTTCCGGGAAGTGCTAGTATGGGAGTTCAAGCAGCACTTGAAAAAGCACTAACTCAAACACGAATGTGATCGGATCGGTATGTCTTCAACACCAACACAAGCAACCCGGACAGTTGATAGCAGCACTACTAGCGGCCCAAATTAGAAGCCCAAGCTCTAGTACACTTCGGAAGGAGAGCTTTTTTCTCGAAGCAATCGAACCAATCAAAGCTTTGCTTCCGGGAGACTGGGCCTACTCGGTGCTTCGGCTCTCGTATTGCTCTTTCGGCTTACAGAAAACCGGAGCTTTCGATGGTATACTACAAGACGACGCTAGTAACCGGAGGCGATAGAGCGTCTAATACCGGATTTTATTGTATTCTGTTTAACAGCAACAGCAGCCCAGCCCACCAGCTCGAGGGAGAACGCATAACGAAAGTGCCTATACAATAGCGTTTCCATCCAGATTACAAGAGAGTACTCGAAAGAAACCTCTCAAAACAGAACTTAGAGTGCTCTTCCGGAGCGATTTGCTTCTCTGGTAGCAGATCCAACAATCTTATGGGCTGTCTCGAACCTGTATGGATTGGCAGCCTATGCGCTTTACGACTCGGAAGGCATGTCGGGCGGGAGGGCTCCATAAAGACAGGGAAGCCCGGGAACTCTCATAGGCTTTGGAAGATACTCTTTTTTGGAGTCTATGGATTGTAAGGTGTGTCATTTCTGTAATTCTGTAGGTGAACAACTGCGAAACAGAGGCAACTAGCTCCGCGCAATAGCTACCTTATTCGAGAGTCGTTGTAAGCAGGCAGCACTCTAACCAAAACACCCTGGACTGGATACGCGTTTGGCATCCGAAGGTATCAACCCAACACTGGACAGTCTCCTCTGCTTGTGCTGCTTTGACTATAGCACATCCAATCTCCCAAGCAGTGTCTGTTTCGAAAGAGATTGAAACCCGGAATGCTTCAAGCACTCCCGCATCGACAGACCTACAGAGTTGCTTGTTGGCGCAATAAGAGATGATTCACTCTCCTATAGGCGTGCTAATGAATCAATCGTCTGTTTGGAATTGCATGGCAAACTACCCTATCGTACTTTCTGCCCATTCTGTCTCCGGTGCTTTTTCCGTAAGCAACACAATCCGCCAGGTTCCAGTGTGTGCACATCTATAGCGTTTGTCGAAGGAAGGGCTCTCTTTCCGGCCAGAGAGTTTTCTTTAAGTGAAGAGACTTTTGAGCAGTGCACCCAGTGCTTTTAACTCCCGGGAAGCAAGTAGCACTCTACTATCACTTGGGCATCTCCCGATTCTATCAGCAATACGCCCGAACCACGTGACCCAATACTACAGTGACAGTCCTCTAAGACACTCTCCTATCGAAACGGAGCCGAGTTGCACGCGGAAGAAAAGCACCTCTCTCCTTCCTCTTCCTAGAACTTCGGGATTCGGAGCCGGGGTGGTCTTATAAGCAGCACCGGCGGACACTCCCGGGAAGCACTCTGAAAGGTGTTCGGAGATGGGCACTCTGGTCCAGACATGTCCAAGAAGTCCTTCCGGTTTTGCTTCAATTAGGTAGCGATCTCCCATTCCATTCCATTCCATGCGTGCCATCGTCCACTACGTTTCGAGCTTTCCGTTTAGAAGTTGATCTAGCGCATAGGCTGCCAAACAACAGACATGCGGACTCTATAAGAGCGGCACCCAGAGTATACCCACTGTAGCGGAACCATGCATGCACCGCGCACAGAGGTTGCTTGTCAAAACCTCTTCTTCCAAAACAGGCTATTCTGAATGCTTAGAGAAAGAGCTGTTGGTCGGCTGTTGCGATACGCACCAGGTAGGTAACAGTTCATCCAGCTACCTGTTTCGAAAAGGTGTTAGGCGAGTCGAGATCGGCTCTGTAACCTTGCCACAATGTCATCGCGTATAGGCAGTTCTACGGCACATCTGTGGACCTAACTACAAGTGAGCGGACTCGAACGCATTCCAGGTTGAAGAGAGTGTCTCCGCGGGTCCCATACAGATATCTGACAATACCTTCCCATCGTTCTGTGTCTCGAAAAAGCAAGCCCTCTGGCACCAAACAAATCGTGCTTCGAACTGTATACCGAGAGAGAAAGACGCATGAGACCTGTAACCCTCGGGCACATCTCGCTACGCTATAGACTCTATCTTCAAGGACATCCGATCTCGACTCGCAGCACACCTTTCAGATCTCCAAAAGTCATTCTATGCTTTCAGTCACTTGAGCCAGAGAGTCTAGCTGTCCTATACGACTACAACTTGGAGCCAGCGTACGCCCACGACACCCAAGCGGCAGAGGCAAAGACAGTGACTCTTAAGAAACCTCTCTTCGAGGAGTCCATGTTATAGACTTTCCAGAAATCGTACACGATGGCACAAGCACTGCAGAGAGTCTGGCCGGCCAATACTTGTCATTCCATTCCGATCCGATACGCGAGCTCCATGTCTTTTACAAGTGTATACCGGAAGCAAAGGCAATCAACAAGACTCATTGCTTCAATAACCACTCTAAAGTCAAAGAGCAAAGCCAGGCTTTGTAAGCGCCCGCTCTTTCTGTACAGCATTGCACTTGCCGAGCGTGATTGGTTCTGCACCCAAACACTTGAAAGCAGCACACTTCAAGAAGACACCCTGGAAGAGAGCACTCCGCTACTAGGTAACACTCTTCTAGAGGTTGGTATGAGAGACATGAGAGGATTTACTGTGTCGATGTCCTCGAAATGGTGAATAAAGCGCCCGACTACTAGGAGAACGAGGCGCGGGGTCCCATACACTCTTAGGTGGCACAATGCTCTCTCTCTCTCTCGAAAAAGCAGAGCTTTCCAATAGAGAGCTTTCCTAGTCTAGCTCTGGAACTACCCTCGTGAGCGACTCTTACGAAACACTCAGTACTCTATCCGGCCTGCATCGCAACTGGCACAGTGCCACTCTCCTATTGGGTCCGAGCTTCCCAAGCTCTATGCGGTTGGGGAACTCTGCTTGGGTCTTACCATCTTTATTGCGGAGATTTGAGTCTTTGGAGAACTTCTTAAGAATATTCCGCGCCGAGGATTTGTGCTTGTGGGCCAGGGTGAATATGGCAGACCAGCGGATCTGGTGGTCGACAATCGTGCGGACTTGGACAATGTTGTCGCGGCACCTGTAGTAGGAAAGCAACCGGATCGCTATGCCCGCGGACCAATTCACGATGTCTCCGTCGCTCACGTTCGTAAAGCTTGCCACGTGGATGGGCCAGGGTCTTCTTCGGCTAATGATACCTTTTTCCAGCAGCCTTCGGAGTATCTTTTTGATAGGCGCCTCTATCTGTATCTCTATTGTATTCCATGCGGAGAGATCTGTCCCACTGAACTCCCGAACCCCTATACAAGCACTTCCGGACACTCATGCCCGCTGCAAGTGGCACGTCCGATGGGTTGCTAAAAGAGAGGAGCTCTTCCGGAGGTTTACGGTCCAGCTCAGGTGTTCTTCGGACGGTTTTTCCAGATAGTGGCACGTCCAGACTCTCTCCGCTCAGCATCCCATACGGTTGACTCGGGCGACTCTGACTACCTAGGTTTTTAAAGAAACTGGATGGCGGAGCGTAGGTGGAAAGCTGTTTGAAGGATACGGTGCTTTACCCGTAGACGCTTCTCCAGCTCTCTCACGAAGGGTATTGGAGTCCTAGTCGGGACTTTACGAATGACCGTACCGGGGAATTCTACCGTACTCCGTGCAGCTATTGTGTTTCTGCCTTCAGAGCCTACAAGGTTCAGGCCGGATTGTTGGAAGTGGGCGATACGTTTTTGGATTGCCAGCTCTACGGGACCCACGAAACCCAGTAGTAAGCAGTCGGCATATCGCGCGTAACAAATCCTTTCCAAGGCAGAAGAGGTGTGTTGGGAAAGCGTACTACGGTACTGGCCTTTCTCTGACCGGAGAAGTCTCGCCGAGCCCAGCTCTTTCCGGTGCTTTTCAACAGCCTGCTTAGGGTATCTCATGGCCCAATTCTGCTTACTGCGTGCTCTACCGCCGTATAAAGCCTTCGGGGAACACCCGGCATTACGGGCGCAAAGGAGGCAATAGATGGCGTGTTTGTGACGGCAAGCCGGCAACTAGCGAGTCTGAGAGTCCCCCTTCGGTTGCTAGTGTTTGGGGTGTACGCAAACGGCAATACAGGCAATACGTAGGATGCCGGCCCGCTCTCTTGCTTTGGCTTCTCGAAAGCACCTATTCTCTTAACTATCGGAATTTCGTACTTCTTTCGGAGCATCCCTATCTCCTGATCGAGCTTCTTTAGGTAGATGTGCCACGGTTGGGCCGAGAGTACACTTTGTTGGACGGAGTCAGGGCCCTTCTCACCTCCGGCGGAAAATACTTTATGAATGAAGTAACAGAACTTGGGATCGTCGATCTCTTCTTTAAGGATTGGGATGAGTCGATGTCGGTCGAAGTGCTGCTTACACTTCCGGATGTCGAATTCAAGAAACCTGCAAGAGGTGCCCCACTCTTCTTTGATCCGTTGACTTAATAGAGAGTTGCTGCCTCGACTATCAGACTCGGCGTACATGGAATCGAGTACCATTCTGATCGCCTCTTTCATGCTCTTTTCTTGGGGAAGCACTACTGTGAGCGGTCTAAACTTCGAGCCTTCTGTATAACAAAATGAAATGGGGAAACCGTTTTTTGACTATGTCTTTGAATCGATTACTAAAGACCCGGATATGGAGTTCGGCCCAACAACCGGTGGTGTCTTTCTGCCTCTAATAATGCTTCGCTCCGTATTGAGAGTGAGATAGATACTCCCAGGACCGGAATGAGTCTCCCTGCCCGATGGGTCTACATCCATCCCAGAATGCTTTCGGGTACTGTTCACTTCCCCGCAATTCTTGTAACCGTCACCTGTAATCCGCGCAGGTGTGTCCGCACCCCCTATCGTCCGAGAACACCAGTATCTTACCCCCCCGGGAGTAAACTGTCCCGTATGAGCATTCGGTACATGTCTCCGTGAACTGTTGAGGTGCCACTACTAGAGCCCCCGATCTCTTTTGGGCGTCTAGGGTTCGCGGTTCATTGCTGTGCGGAAACACTCGGCTACCCTATTCCCGAAAGCTTTCGGGACCACCTACCACTAGATCTGTCGGCCGGAGGGGTTTATGGAATGGAAAGCAAACGCCGAGCTCCCAACGAAATACAGATGCTAAGCCCCGCGCCTCATTAAGATCATATTGGCATACTCTCCCAAGAAAGAAAGAGCAGACCCCATTGAAGACGGGAGTGAGGTACAACAAGAGTGCCCTTCTCACGGAGCCGTACGTGAACGTTACCTACCGCTCATACAGCTCCAAGCCATCCAGTTCTGCCATGCATGGAAGTATAGATGAATCGACATCAATTCCGCATGCGGTTAGTGTAGTCTAGTTTGCCGCAATCAGAACAGAGATCCCTTACTATTACTTCAAAGAGAAGACGCTCATCCGCTCGCGCAACCGGAGAACTGAGAGTGTTCGGGAGGGAGGATGGTCATTCTTTCCAGCAGTGAGTGAGCGCCTACAGAGCGGAAGCGGAAGAAAGCGCATTTTCCAGCAGGCATTTCGATGCACATCTTAGAGTAGTCGGTGTGTGGTGCCCAAGCCAAGCTCTTACCGCTGCGCTACACATACGATTTACTTGCTAGCAAGTACTCTAATGCACCCAATCCCTGGAATCAGAGAGACCGAAAGTCCAATCCCGTCCAAGGAGATCTAGTGGAAAGTGCAGAAGCACGCTATACATACCATTGAGTCGGTACGCAGGCAGATCGGCAGACAGTTCCATAAACGCCTTTGCTTGTTCCAGAGAGTTCCCCCGGTTGAAAGAAACGCTATTCGATATCTCTATTGATCGGAGATCGGCAGCACTAGCATGGAGGCACTCTCGTATGGGCAATGCTTTCAGTCGACTTCCACTCCATTTCGATTAGCAACATTGCGTGGATGACTTCCAACCCGAAATGCCCGAGCTCTTTTCATTCATTTGTCCAGCAGCCTAACACATAGGTCGTCCGGAAATACGATTGGAAGAGATGCTCTAGTAGTCGGGCCTTTAGGTCATGAAGAGAAGAGTGCAGCCAGAACTCTGTCTCTGTACTGGAAAGTGCATTAGCATCTCCGGAGGTCATACTCTTTAGGCGTTAGAGTCATGGCAGTTGTCTTTCGGAAGCAAGTAGTCCCCCGTGAGCCGAGCATCACGTATTCTGGGCGTAGCTGTTGAACGTGTATGTGATAGAGCGATTGAAGTTGCTGTTGGGTTTGGGATGCTTGTGTAAGAGGTGTTGGTAACCGCGGTGCTGTCTTGTTATGGAGAGTGCTTGGAGAGTCGCAAAAGGTGACACCATGGATGGCGAGCGTATCTGTAGCTGTAGCTGTACGCCCACTTCCCGACTGCAATGAAACAGTTAGGTCCGCCGCGCAACTAGGTCTTGGCTTTCGCCTTAATTCGAAAAACGCACCTAGAGTAGAGTACATTTACTTTGTAAACTGACAGAGATGTCACTGTCTAAACAAGAGAGTCTGGCCGGCCCCCGGTTGCTGCTGTATCACAAACTTGGCTGCTGGTGCTCTTTAAGAAGAGAGTAGACTCTCCAATCGATTCGGGAGCTTTCTGAGGTTGCATCACTCCGCCCGGGAAACTAGAGTTGTAAGTTTAGACACATCTCTAAACAAATACCCCCTACCTTCGGTGCATACCTATAGCTCGTAATTGGACGCCTAAGACAGACAAGACTGTCCCATCCCGCACTCTCGGAGAGGTTTCGAGCATACCCGAACGCAAAGAGGTAACAGGTTGTGAAAAGGTACTCTTCACTCTGTTTCCGAAGTCTAGGCGGAGAGACCCTAGCATGAATCTCCCCATTTTGTCTGTAGAGCAGACAGCACATTGGAGTTTCGTCTACCTCTTCAAATGTCGAATTCGGGCACACGCGAATCGGCACTACGGTGGTTGGTGTTCACTTCCGGACCAGAGAAACCCGTAGGGAAGAATACCAACAAGCTTGTACCCCGAGCGTAAGAGAGCAGCGTTTCTGGACGGACCTGTTATGGAACCGAGCATGGTCCGTGCTTTCAGTATTGCTTTTTCGATATGGTATAGATACGCTACCCCGAAACAGAGTGAAGTGAGCCGGCGAACGAGAAGAGTCTAACATAGCCTGCGTATACGACCCCGAGCGTAAGAGAGCAGAGAGTACACTTTTTTTGTAGAGTGCTCTCTTGTGTACTACGTCTTCGGAAGGGTGCTTTAAAAACAGGGAGTTGGGAACCTTTCCGAGGCCTTACCGAATAAAACTCTTAGAGATAAGTCGCCCGCGGGGTTGTTGTCAGTCTTTTTTTGCTTTTAAGGAAACGTACAGTACAGCACACAGTAAAGTCCTTGTTTGTGCGACACGATTTTGAATGGGCATACCACAATGCTTGCGCGGGTCCACCTCTCGTATTCTGTGTTACTTTACTCTATACGACTCTAATAAAGATGCATTCACTAAAAGCGGCTGGATTGATTGGGTTTCCGCTTTGGGCTCGGGGAGTGGCACACTTGTTTGGGAAGAGAAAAGTAAATATCTCTATAGATACGCTAGCGCTACTGAGAGAGTACTGCATCCAACCCATGGAGTGTGTTTCCAAAAGCAAAAGAGACATCAATATCTCTATGAGCTTTCTATACGCGTTTAGTAGACCCCACAAATCTCAAGAGAGTTCCACCAACAGTTGCCCAGACAGAGTGCCTTTACATGCATTTTGGTTCCTTTTTGACAGATAAAAAATCGAGTATTGTTAGAGTTCCTCCGGGGTACGTTAACGATAGATATGCGTAATTAAAGTGTCTGCGTTACACACTCTGAAAAAAGAGTATCATCCTATTGTGTCCGTATCGTCCCGATACACTTTCAGAAGGATTGGGTCCCGAAGGAGAGACTCTCTTTAGCCGCTTTCCGAACCCAGTAGTTCAAAGAGAAAGGAGGATGCCCGCCCCTAACGGACCTTTTTTCAAGCAGTGTTGTTTTAGACTCTACAAAAAAAGCTTTATTGGAAGCATTTCGAGAAATCCTAACGGGAATGTGAGAGACGCACCCCGCCGAAGCACTTTTAGAAGGATGCTTTTAACAAACGGAGTTAAGAGATTGTATAGGGAAGAATAGGTTTAAACTCGGTAGAAGAGAGAGAGCCGTGTAATAGGCGACCATTTCGCGCGGTTCGGGGGGGGAACTTTAAGACAAGGCCTACAGAAGAGATAGCGTCCCCCATCCAATTTTTGGGCAAATTCCCCCTTCTTACTACCAAAACATGATATTCTTGCCGATTCCGAGTTTGCTGCTCCAACAATTACAAAACTGATACCTATTCCGTTTCCGACTTCAGGTGCTTTTGTTTCGTATAAAGTAAATACCTTATCGGATCAATTCCAAAAAGCCTTTAAAACGAGTTATGTTTTGAATCGACTCTATGGCTTCTTAAATAAAAGATGGTTCTTCGATCACGTTTTTAATTACTATATTGTAAGATCGGGGATTCGTTTCGGATATGAAGTCTCATTTGAAGCGTTAGACAAAGGTGCTATTGAGATATTGGGGCCGTATGGTCTCTCTTACACATTCAGACGATTGGCCGAGCACATAAGTAAACTTCAAAGTGGATTTGTTGTGCGAAGAGGGCGCTTATGACCCGTGGCTGCCTGGCTCTCCTCCGTAGTGGGTAAACGGTAAACCGACTCTACGAACCCGAGGCGGAAAAGAAGAGAGTAGTAGGGGCGTTAAGACCGGAGCTCTTGTAGTGCTAGCAATTCCCGAGAGTACGCTCTGAAAGTACCCGACTTCGGAGAGTTTAGCAGCACTTGTGTGACTTGTGGGCTATCTATCTCTACTGTTTCCATGCTCGTTCGAAAGAGTCTTTATTGTATTCTGTCTCTTCGAGCCAATCCGAACCGGTGGTGTACTCGCTGCTCTCTTTAATTGCGGGTTTCGAGACGTAGGGTATTCTTTTATTAAGGTGGAAACTCCCAGGTCGTTCACGACTCACTGTGTCATTCTAACGTCCACGAAAACACTGGCAACGAGAATGGGGCGTCGCAGGAGCTTTTAGTATGCCAGCAGTCCCGTTGGACAAGGGGACAGACTCTCCCTGTCACGGCAGCCCTATACCGCATGCGTATTCGGATTGTGTTGTGTACCACTGGAGAGACACACAATCTCTTACGGTGTTCGGCGGACAAAACTCGAAAGGGAGTCTAGGGAATTCTAGAGCACGGGCCAGCATAAAGATGTCTGCAAGAGAGCTGCCGGAACGAGATACGAATTTGTGAGTTACACGACTGTCAATTCCAACAGGTTAGCACCCTTTCCGATCGAGCCTCTGGGATCTCCTGTAAACCCTATTCGACTTTGGATATTCGGGGGAAGCAGTGAGTGTTCCCCTGCAGAGAGCCGGATGAGGGGAGACCTTCACGTCCGGTTCGGAGGGGGGCCATACCGCCCACCCGACTATCATTATGCCTTTGCAATGTTACTTGGTTCCACTCTATTTGTGACCGTATCTCGTCTGTGGTCCCTGTCTTTAGATTTGCTAGATAATCGCGCGTATTTCATTTGGATAGTAGCGTCTTTCTTTTAACAACAAGAGAAAAGAGAGAGCCTTCTTTTGTTGGACTCGAGCAGCAAGCAGCCATGTCAGAAGTGTATGCCTTGTTGGTAAGCAACGCCCACCACAAGTGCTTTTTCTTCTTTCTCTCTAACTCACTGAAAAACAAGAGAGGTTGCGGGGAGCGCAAACAGTGGAAACACATCCTTTCGGTATACAGAGTGCACTTTGGAGAGGTCCTAAAGCATCTGTTGTTGCCAGCAGCCATACGATCCAATCGCACACGCCAGCACCCAGAGTATAGTATATCTATGCCTTTCCCGCTCCAACTTTCACTACACTAAGAGTCTTCCCGGCAGACTGTACTGTCAGAGTCCACTGGAGGGTATCAAAGCGTCCGATCTCTTAAGCGTTCCGTACCCTCGATCTCTTCTGTGATACTGTATCACATCCCAAGTGCTGCCTGTACTGTACTCTCGTTCACTTTCTGTGCTTCTTTCGGAGCTTCCCCTTCGAGTGTACATGCCTATCTATGACAGAGTCTGTCACGTCTCTCATCCATAGCTACCCCATGTATCTCTATAAGAGACCAACAAACCTCCCCCGGTTTCCCAGTTGTGTACTTTTCGGGGCACCCAATGCTGCTATTAAGAGACACTCTGACCCCAGCAAGCGGAGCAAAGACATCTCTTCCGGCCGGTGACAACATCGGAGGCGACCCATTCTGTTACCGGTGCTACGGTTCCCCAATTCCACAGGTTTGAGTCTTATCTGTTGTGAAAAGCCAGCGTGTTTAGGCACTGATGCAGTTGCTTCTTCCGCTTTCACGAGTCCGAAAAGAGCATCCCTGCACTTCCGATTCTCCAGCAACAGGTATCGGTAATTCCGATAAGAGAGTACACTACCAGACCATATACAGACCCACGGGAAAGTCGATGCCAGACACAGAAGCGACAGCGAACCAGAGAGTCTACATCCATCCCCGGCCGGGTATACTCCGACTAGAGATTCCAGAGAGTGGTCAGCGAGATACACCAGAGCTCTCAAAGCATTGCCGGGCCGGCACACAGACTCTTTGTTGAGTGTCTCTCTCTTAAGAGACTATTCTCGGTATTCTTACGTTAGTTACCATCCGCATCCCGTACCGTGTGATAGATGGTACACAATCTCTCTCCCCGGCCGGAACGATAGAGAGCCGCACCGAAAGAGAGTCTATCCCGTAACGTTATCGAAGCAAACCGACCGACCGACCGACTAGGTAGGCATCGGGGAGTGGCAGACCCAATCATTGGACATAGGACAACTGCATGTCCGGTACTACCGTTGAAACACGTATGCACCTCGCTCCGCGTATCGTGTGCCTTGGCCTGCTGGGCGACTCGAACAGTGCACTCTCTGCGTTTCAGTCTATAGGTGGTGAGGTAAGCCAACTGCATCGCTGCCATGCCCACGGTCCGAAACAGCATATGTAGCGTGCCCAACCCCCCCACCCAGAGTGTATAGAGCTAGCACAATCAACACTATACTTGATGCAAGAGTAAAAACCCCATCTATAAAACGGTACGGGATGCAGATGGTAACCAACACAGAAAGCAGAGATCCAAGGACTGACTACACTGTCTGAAAGTCTTTAGCAAAGAGAGTGACACATCCGGGTCCGAGTCCGAGTCCGAGAGTGGTACAACCATCCAATCGCCTAGAGAGATACTCCGATAGGCGAGAATCAGAGAGTTGGCATAGATATGCAACAAGATACCAAGAGAGTCTTACGAAACACGGATTGCTGGCTTGCCTGCCTAGCCATAATAAGAGAGCACTCTACTCTCGCGTAGGCCTATCGGACCAGTTGCGTGTTACATAGACACCGAAAAGCAGACTGAAAGCTTAAGTAATCGATCTGCCGGACCCGTGGTGCAGATCTACTGACTGTTCTGCCTGGTATGTGTCTATGCTATCTGGATGTGATGCATAGTTACTGGAGTGTCTGCTTTCGAACTGAAATGTGTGTCTTGTACAAGACAGAGTAGAGTTCGGTACGAGAGTATCTCCGGAAGTGGAGAGTGTACAACCAGCATGCATTCCGAGAGTGGCACACTATACGCGGAGCGAGGTGCATACATCCGGGGAAGTGTTGTGTGTTGAGCCGAGCTAGCAATGACACTGTTTGTGCAGCTATTGCTCAAGAGAGAGAGAGAGTTGGGTACTTGGACACAAGACATTCTCCAAGAATGACACCTGGCGGAAAAAGCAGTGAATCGCGGCTCTGCTTCACCCGGTGAGCACTCTATTTCGCGTTCGATCAGGTACTGCTGGCTTCGCGTGATACATGTGTCTGTCTGTTGCTCACTTGACTAGAGTCTAGAGTGTACAACAGCACCCGGGGTAAGACACTTGTGCTGGGCTGGAGATCGGGTGCTTTCACTCTCCACTTCCGGGCCGGGCTCAAACCAGTGGTGTCTGTGTATACTCCACCAGACAAACAGAGTGTATCATTGAGAGATGTTGTTGTGCGCGTACTCGCTCTCCCAACACAGAAAATGGTTTCGGCTGCGAACGGGAAAGTCTGTATGCTCTGTTACCTGACAGCAACGACTGACTTATTCGATAAGAGCATCTATACGATAACGACTCGGATGCGATACTGGAATGGAAGCGTAAGCAACTCTCTCCGACGACCGAATCTCTGCTGGGTAACTCTGTCTTGTCCCGCTGCCCATAAGAGTCTTGGGTTGTACACGGGATGCTAGACTTGAACACTTCCCCGGATGTGAAGCAGAATTGGCTTACGCGCTTCTTTGCTCATTGGGTGTTTCTCTATAGAGCGGAGCACAACTCTCTTTGCCAAGCTGCGCTACCCGGTCTGTTGTGGCAGAGATCGGAAACGTGTTCAGAGAAGCACTCTCCACTTCCGGTCCGGCCGTTGTCTGTTGTTTCTTATGCATGAAAGAGCAAGTCAAGTGTTGTTGAGTTGAAACTGTTCCGGCATCACTGTAATACCCTATATCTGAGAGTGCCCGCCCCCCAGGGTTGTTTTGCATCATGTGTTTTGCCCCAGCAGCAAGAGAACACAACCTATAATATGACCTTATCAGATCTCTCTCCTCTTTTGGACAGCAGAAATCGGACAAGTGGATTTTCAACACTGCAGCCTTCGGCGGATTTTCCATTCCATATCTGATTGAATAGGTCCATATAAGAAACTTTCCGTTCCGTTTTCAGGGCTCTTATACCTGCTACTTGCACGTTTACGCCCGCCCCAGCTCTTTCCATACCACTCTTTTTGTTCCGGACAGCAAAGCGCTATCTTCTCTTGCAGCAAACCGTCCTAGCTCTCTTCACTTCGGAATTGGAGTCGTGGAAAGCCCTTTTTCCCCCATAGGTTCTCGTTTCATAAGAGTCAGAAAGTATAATACTCCCGGCACCCTGCTGTCTTGTCTATGTGTCTTCAAAGCCCCTCCCCGCGTATCTTCTGTTGTTTCGCTTTTGATGTCCTATTCCAAACCCCAATCTCATATATCTTGTAGTGCGGCTCCCCCTTTTCTGACCTGAAAGAGCACACAAAGGATCTCCCAGCGTTCCAACAAGTATTCTCTTAGGGTTTTTACTAGCAGATGGAATTGACGACTCTAGCAGATGGGTTTCGATTGATGTCAGCGCGAGAAAGCTCTTTCAGCTCGATTCGCGATTGCTCTCTGTCTTTTCGTTGGAAGCACACTTCATTGACTATCATAGGAGTCACACACAACAAATCCATAGGGGAGAGAATCTATAGAGTTGCCGGAGAGTAAGGCCTTCCCAGAGTATTATTAGAGACCTCTGTTGTGTTGGGAGACCGGAGTGATGATTCGATACACCAAGTACGGAGCACGGAGCAAAACGAGTTTCTTTTATAACACAAGGATTGTGGAAGCGCTTACTTAATGAGATTGGGCGTTCTCTTTCTGGAAGTGATATGAAAAAGAGGTATTTGTGAGAGGTAGCGTTTCGCGACGAGCAAGAGAGCTCTCTATTCGTCGTTTCAGTCACTCTTTGTACCTGTATCACTGCCGAAACCGGGAAAGAAGCATGCGATAGCTCTCCATAAAATAGCACTTCTATAGAGAATGGAGAGTGTTATTCGATTCGGAAAAGAGTTATCAACCCAATCCTTAAAGTGGAGAATGCTTTCTTGTTCATTGAAGTTATAGTAGAGCTAGCAGACTAGAGAAAATGCGCATCTTTCAAGTGAAGTTCTCTCTTTTCGAAACCGAGTAGAGTGCGGCTCCCCCTTTTCTGACCTGAAAGAGCACACAAAGGAATCCGCCGCGAAAGTCTTTCTTATTCCGTGTAAGAACCATTATTCTCAGACCAGTCTTACTCTGCTGCTATCGACTCCAGTTACCTCTTTCCGAACACTCTCCATTCTCTATTTCACTCGGCATCTAGCTCTATTGGAGAAACAACCTTCACTTCCGGCCCGCCCCCAACTCAGACAGATAACTATAGGACACGACAGACAACTGAAAGAGAATCACAAACTTTCCGACCGAAGAGGTAGCAATGGCAATGCGCGGTCACGCTCCTGAAGAAAACGCAGCTGTCAAGCATCTTATAGTATCTCTTGTTTAACTCCGAAATACAGAAAAGGTGGGGCTCCGGGCGTATTGAGCTGCTGGTTAGCATCACTTTCAGTTCAGTGTTGATTCCACAGTGTTTCGTTTCCGATAGAGCAGTTCTTCCTTTGCTGGGCCCGGGCGGTTCTCAAAAGAGTTGTTTTATTCTCTTCTTTAAAACAGAGTAATGAAAGAGGAAAGTTCTAATAAATGGGCTTCACCGGCGGATTGCGTATCTATTGTAGAGTTACCCATCTCTTTTTGTTGGACACGTAGGATGGAAAACCTTACCGGTCTCTTTCACCGCTCCCAATTCTGCTTAATTAAAGTTATGAAATGCTCTACTAGAGCTACAAGTGGAACCTGTTGGCATCGCTCTTTCATAGAGTGTAGTGGTGCTGCCCTGTTTAGAGTCGGGGAAGTCGGCAAGTCGATAAAGTCTCTTTTGTGGAGAGATTGATTAAAGAGTGGTTTCACTCAACACTGCTTTCGGCGGAATTGCTGCTAGTTCATACACCTACTACGACCCTAGCTTCTTTTCAGGGGGGAGTAACTCTATCCGGATCCAGGCGGAGCTCTCTCTTTTTAAGGCAACTCGGAAGAGCATTACTTAATTAACAATTCTAAAACAACAGTAATAACGTACCTGTTTCTTTTACTCCCGCGGGAGAACCCCAACACTCTCTTCTTTTCAAGCAAATACGGCTCCCATAGAAAACAATATACAGCCTTTTCCCTTAGGAGACAAACACGCTTTCACTTGTGAAATCCATATGCTTTTCGACATCCGAGTTGGATGCTACTCTAGGAGAAAGCTCGGACCGGAAGGAAGCCTACGCAGTAGAGTAATCGATTCTGGAACGCGAAGCAGAAAGTTTTCCGAAGGGCCGAAAGACCTAATCTACTTTTTTCAACCCTCTGTCGATTCCAGAGAATACAGTTCGAAAGAGAATCCTAATTGAGTTCTTTCCCCATGAGATTCGTATGGTGTTTTTCCCGAAATAGAGAATGGAGAGTGTTCGGAGCAGCACCTATTGCGTATCGTTTAAGAGCATAATAAGGTGTAACCCCACCCAACTCTCTTATAGTAAAGTGTCCGAAATTACCCAATCGGAATTTGTAACTTCAACGGTACTGGTAAAACGAGTATCTCCCAACAGAGAGTTTTAAGCATCCTGTTACCGATCCGGAAAAGTTATGATATAAATGTGTGTTGTTGAGTAGGCCTAGTAGTGCCAACAATGGGATTGGGTCGAGCCATTGGTCCGGTATGGTTGTTGGATGTCCTACCCTTTCGTGAAATGAAAAGAGTACAGACACAAGAGCTCTGAAAGCATTGCCGGCCGTAACAAGACTGAAAGCACTTAACGAGAGAAAGGCTCGGTATCTGGACTGGACAGTAGCATACTGGACAGTACTGGAAAGGACAGGACAGTAGCATACTGGACAGTACTGGAAACAGGGTAGCGATTTCTCCGGGTTACGCTCCGGGCTCTTCAGTTACCATGTCATGTGTCATTACTGAGCTTTCTGTTACCATGTAATGTGTCAAGTAGCTTTCAGTTACCATTTCATGTGTAATTAGCGTGTTCTTTCACATTGTTGAGTGTGCCCGGAATACGGTGTAACAGCATGACAGGTGTACTACCGGAGCTTTGGGGAAGGCTTCGGGTGATACGGCTGGGGGAAACCGTATGGGAATGGACGGTACTTGTATCCGGAGTGGGTGAACGTACGAGACTATGCAGCGGAGCCTATTCTGACAGCGGAGCCTATGAAATGGAATCGGGAGTCAGAAAGAAAAAGCATATGGATTTCATACAGATCGAAAGAGTAGCTCTTGAGCACCGGCGTATGACTGCCTACTATAGTCAGTCTCTTGTTTTTCTAGAAGAGAAAGCACTAGTACTAGAGGTTCCGGCATCTAGCTCTTGTTGTGTTGCCGCTGTGCTTGCAACCTCCGCAGTTCAAGAGTTGTACCGGGCGATACCGAGACAGACTTTCAGATATGGTCGGTCCAATGCAGTTACTCTTCAAGCCATGACAGTCCCACCCGGAAAATCATAATAGAGCGGATCTCCAAGGCACATTTTGAGAGCACAGCACAGCAAACCACTGGAGATTCTCTTAGCAATTCCGCCGAAAGCAGTGTTGGACGCTCGCGGGGTACGTAGAGCTACAAAACAATGCTGTCTTTCAACAGATCAAATACAGAAGTATAGACCCATCGGGCACACACAATTCGGTGTCTGGAGCTAGATGTCCGGAGCTTGGGATTACGGAACACTGGCTTTAGTCAGGTAGGTAACAATGCTGTCTTTCAATTGAGATCGAAGAGAGAAGTATAGAGCGAAGGCTAGGCGATTCGATCCGGACTGAATAGGACCCAACACCTGTATGTGTGTATTGACTCAAAAAAGAATTGATTTGGGATTACGAAGTGAAATCTCCGGAGTGGATGGTCCCCTACCCTACGAGTCTTGTATTCGGAGTGGGTGAACGGGTGTGTGTGTGTGTGCTTGCGCGTATACCACCCCACTCTTATTGCCTGGAAGACAGAGTAGGTAGCACCACCCTAGTACGTGACGCGAGATATGGGTGGAAGTGCACTCTATTCGCTGCCCCGAAACCCAAACGTGTAGACTCTCCGCTATGAGTAACCGGAAGCGGAAGCGGAAACAAGAGCTCTGTATTTCCACTTACGTGTTTTGGATGCGCAGAGACTGATGCCGTTGCCGTATCGCGTATGATTGTACGGCCGGAGAACCCATAACTCGCCGATCGGGTCTAGCCGCAATGACAGCATAGCAACCGGAGAGTCCCACGGCAGAGATTGGAATGCTCTTCTTAAGAGGCTCCGCGGATCCAGAGAGGGAAAGGTCCATCCATTGGCATCGTGGATGCTCACAGAGGTATGTCTCTCTCGTCATGGGTGTTTAGGGGAGTGTCTACGCGCCCAAACCATTCCAATCCGGGAAGCGAAACAGGACACTGTGTACTACAACCTTAACAAATCCCTAGAGGAGCCGTATGAGGCGGAAGCTCCAAGTACGGTTTTGCAGCCGAGCCTGTTGTAAAGCAAGGCTTAGGGACCGATATGCTGATTGGTTTAGGTAGGGCGGCCTCAGGTAACCTGTAGGGATTGACCTCCAACGCATGGGACTCACCCGGTTGTCTTAGGGAAACATAGCATGTCACCGAGGGAACGGAACGGAACAGAGTGGAGAGGGACGCCTTCCGGGCTTTTCTTAGAGATGAGGCCTTTGGGCGAAGCAAGGCAATACTGGATGGTGTGTCCACCTCCCCCCAACGTCGCTACGAAAGCGTAACACGCACTCTGCTTCTGGTGCCTAGAGGACAGAGACAGGCCATCTCGAGGCACAGCACGATACAGGCAACACCGGCGAGACCGGGCTTGGAAGGCTTTGGAGTCAGAGGGTCCATAGTACCTTAAGCGGGACGGGAGAGTGCCGCATTCTTGCAAGGGGGAAGGGATCTGTTCTTCAACAGACAACGGAGATGGGACTCGGAACAGAGTACGATACATCACCAGCCTATGGGCAACTCGAAAGCGAGACAACAAAACACCCGGAATATCCCGTGGGCGTATCTATCTGTTCTACGCACGCTATTGGAGGTGGACCTTCCGCTAAGCGAGTACACAACAGATTCTGTCATGGGTCTGACCAGAGGTGTCTATAAAAGCAGAATGCCGTATTCCGCTAGGTTACGTTGAGTGCGGAAAGCACCGGTAACAGAAAATGGAAGCACAGAATGGGCCGGAAGTTAAGATACAAGCCTGCCGATGGAGAATGCGCGGAGAAGGTACTGTACGATTACGCTTTCAGACCGCCCCGCCGAATGCATGAATGATTGAATGGAGTCTGCAAGGTAACTCTTCAATAGAAACTCGAAGGTAACTCTTATTGGGTTGCGAGCTGCCCGTGGGAAACCAGATAGGGGAAAGAGCTCTCTTCTTCGATAGCCCCAGCAATGAATGAAGGACAGGCCTTCGCTGCCCACCCATCTCAAGAGAGGAGAGATGACCTGAGAAAGGTGCGAAATACAGATGCTTGGCCCGGTGGTACTGTACAACATGCTATCGGGGGTAATCTCTTTCTTAAGGATGTGCTTCCATGACTGGGAACGGGATCCAGCATAATGTAACTTCGAATTCCGGACCTCAACATCCAGCTGCTCATGGTGTGTCACGCTCAGTATTGGAAATGCAAGGAGAAGTGGTGGAACGTGCGGAACCACATATTGGATCACTCCAGTTCGGAACGAGAAGCTTACCGAGTAGGCTTGATGCTGCCGCTCTGCGCCCCACTCTAACCCATTCCGTAGCGCTTAACGAGATAAGACTACTCTACTGTACAACACTGAAAGAGGGGACAGAAGGGAAAAGGTTGTGAAGGTGGCCTCGTTATCCACACGCTATACCCGGGTACGAGTGTTGGCGGGTCCTGGAGTGCCTGTCAAGGGCGGAACAACAAATACCCCGGGGTGATCATCACCACCTGCTGCACCTAACCAATCGGAAGTGGAACGAGGCTCCCGAAACCAGCTGTATCATTCCACGAAAGGGTAGGGTTGGATTCCGCAGGCGATAAACAGAGTGGAGGGACGACAACAACACAAGAATAGGCTTTTTTAGGGTAGGATGGAACTACTGGATTCAGAGACCTTATGGCGAACACGAAAGAATAAGGCGAAGCTTGGTAGCGCCGCGGGGGAGCATCAATCAAGGAAGGACTTCGGAAAGAAAGTACGGGTCATTTGACGGCAAAGGCAGGAATTCTGAAATCAGATGTGTAAGAAAAGAGGATATTGAGTCAGAATTCTCTCTTTTCGGACTGTCGGTTGCGATAGCAGTAAGCAATGTAAGAATCCGCGAGTGTCGCTTAAAGCGTATCTCCCCGCGGGAACAACATCCCGAATGCCAACTCTCTCTTCTAAGAGACCGAATGAAAAGGTGAGCGTACTACTTTATTTGCCTATAATAAGAGATGTGCCGTGTTGTGGATGAGATTCCGCGATTCATACCTCTTATTAGAGCGAGAGGGAAGCGCAGAGGCAGCCGTGTATCCATTACAAACCTTGCCATCCGGAAAACTCTATACGTCTGGGGTCCTAAAGAGCTGGTGTTCGGGTCTGCGTGTAGCGATCGATCCGAAACAGACATTTGCCGTTCCAACTACTCTATATTCTATAGTATACGGGGCTTGGGTTCTCTAAGAGCTTTCTCTTAATGGTGGAAAAAAGCGTTTATAGGATACGGTGGTCCGGCCGGTGGTTTGGCGCAATACACGAAATCAAAACACGTACACTAGGAAAGAGCGGAACTTTAAGTTCGAATAAGACAGGTCGACCCAGCAGCAAGACAGAATGGAATACGCGGGAGTAGGTAGGGCGCTCACCTTCGAGTGTACTCTATCGGGAAGTTTTCTTAATTCGAGTTCTGTTTCGGAATCCTAATAGCATTTTTGTACGGCTGCCCGCCCGCGGAATGGAATGTGTCGAGTATAAAGGGTAAACTCTCTGAAAGAATGTATAGCCGGAAGCGTATCCCTTCCCTCTGCTTTCTTGGAATTCCTTAACAGTGTGGTCGTGTAACCAACCCGGCGGTACGATAGCCGAAGGGAGTTACCTATCTAAGTGAAGCTCTCTTCTTTCCGAAAAGTGGAGCTGTCCAACCAACTGGAAACTCTTCAAGAAAGCATCCAAAAGGTACTACTATAGCTCTTACGGAAGAGAATGTTACCCTAAGTATAGGTCGGCGGCGGTGCCTTCTTTCTCCATGAGAGTTGTATCGTAGAAGAAATCTCTCCCCTGACAAGTACATGCCGAACGTAACCACCCGAAAACGACATGATATACCTAGGAAATATCTCTCTTCTTGGAATACCTACAGCAGCTCCCGCTAAAGCAATTGTTGCAGCTCCGGCACCCATTAATTTTGCACCTTCTAACATCTATACAATACTCTTTCAAGAGACAGACAGAGAGTTTAGAATACCAATATCGGCACAAAGGACAGACAAAACACCAATCACACGGCAAACTCGATTACACCATTATGGCAACACTACAGGTCGACCCAGCACTATAGGATTGCTCCGCCACTTTCAAAGTATACCTCTTGTCCTCCAAAATGTTTCCATTTCTGTTTCTTTTCCGACCGAATGAAACGCTTTTCTATAGAGTGTGAATGCCCAGGCCCCATCTTCTCTTACTTAAGGAGCTAACTCACCATAGGGGAATGTCTATCCTTTCGGCTTTTACCTGTTTTCCCGGAAGAGCTTCTCTATACGAAATCCGGATCTCTCCTATAGTACACCGTGTGGCCCGTAGGACGCCTTTATTTGCTGCAGGTATACCCTTGCTTTTTTATGTTCGTACCCTTTTTCGTTTCGAAAGTATAGAGGGCCGGGAACATAAACTATTATATGGAAACATCGGAAACAACCGAGAGCGGACACATTCCATTCCGCGGGCGGGCATCTATGGTATATGAGAGGAGAGAAGCGAACTCGAATACTCTCGGGAGATAGAGTTTGGCTTCGGAACAGAGAGTCTGTACAAAAAGACTTTTTCGAGGCTTCCCTAGCATACCTTTGTATAAGAGAGTTTAACTGTACACTTGGAAGAGACACATCTTCTGTTAGTGTTGCTGAAAGCTCTATAAACACTCCAAGAATGGAATTCCATACAATAATAAAGAAAAAAGGTCCTGAATCGCAGCTCTCCTATACGGTGTTTAATGATTGAATAGGTTCTGCCGCGCCATTCCTTGGGTATGTGATTGTGTGTAGTAAGAACATAACTACTACTGTATAGAGTTGCTGAATCGAGAGTACTCTCTCTTTGTTTCCAAGAAAGCAGATGGAGCTCTAGCAAAAGGGTATACGGATTGTATTAAACACCGTATAGGAGAGATGCGGGTATCCCGGTCGCTTATAAGAGAGATAGATATACTAGGCCCGACTCGGCCTATTCTCTTTCAGTCGTCGAAGCAGTATCTCTTTTCTCTTTCAGTAGAACCCCTAAGGCAGACCTCTTTTAAGGTCGGAGTTGAAGTCACGCATAACACTGCATCATCCTCGAGCGTGTATCATCACTCTCCTCTTTTTCGGGAGCTTTCAGATCTATATATGATGTTGGTTGGCCGCCCTTTGGTTGACGTTCTCTATGGGTTCGCATACGACTGAAAGAGAATAGGTATTTGTTGTTTTCCTGCTTCGCTCTTCTCCAACAATAGGACTATGATGCTTTGTGAAAGCTTTCTATGACTATACGACTCATAGTACACTCGAAGGGGAGAGCTCGACCACTAGTGTCTCTGCGGACGCACGCTTTCAAGAACTCGAGAGAAAGCACCTCCTTTTCGAAAGAGTACTCTGTCTACGGGAGCCTCCTTACTGGGAGCAGCGTAGATATCCTGCCAAACTCTGTAAAGAAGGTGTCGGAAAACGCGGAAAGCGCACATTTCTCTAGAGAGATTTCCGTTGCTACTCGAGCTATAGATTCTCTCTTTGTTGGATATGCTGTTTCGGCGTGCACGCCTTCCAATAGTATAGTCGCCACAAAAGTCTCCGAATTACTCTCTGTCTCTTGAGTATCTCTGTCTGTCTCTCGAGTCTCATTGAGAGTTGAAAGTGAATCGTTCGGGTGGGCCGAGCTCTTTGTAACTCTAGTAACAGTGGATGAAGGAGTCTACAACATGGAATTGTGTAACAACCCTAATGGACGTTGCACAGCACCCGAGCTACGGTCCGGCAGCAATAGCGCTTTCGCTAGGTTGTTCAGACTCTCACATAGGAGAACGGGACAAGACTGAATGGCAGCGTACTTGACATACTGAAAGAAAGATTGGCAGCCGCTAGCAGACAGACTGAAAGCGTACGGGATGCTAGCATACTTTACTTAAAGACTGAAAGGCAGCTAGCAAGTGACAGAGTACGCCTCGCAATTCAAGTTGGAAATGGGTATGGTAGAATGCCGTCGGAATCCAACCATTCCAATCCAATCTCTCTTCAAGTGTAAGAAAAGTCACTTTTGTGTCACCCGGGGGGCACTCTGTCTTTCGAGTCCGGGTAATCGGTCCTAGGCTCTAGGCGTATATCCCCCCGAAAGTAAAAGCGTTACACAGGGACGACTGAAAGCACGAACCACCCAAAACGCACACGGTTCGGAGAGCTTTGACCATCCTCGGCTCTACAGTGTACGCGGCGGAGGTAAGCAACCGATAAGACTCTCTACTGTGTCTAAACTCTGAGTTTGGGGTTTTGGAAGAAGGTTCAGAAAGCCGAATTAGGCACCGCCGAACAGGACAGGTTTGGGGAGCCCAGAAGAAATCTGCTCTCTCTATTCTGGTTTCTGGATGCTAATGAAATGAAAGCACTTGTATTCAACTCTTAGTAACTAAAGTGTCTGTGTCTTGTCTCTTGATTTCGCATAGCTCTTTCTGTCCCGTTGCGTTTCCCCGGCGTGAACGGTACATCCCATCCGGTTGCTTTGCTTTTTCATCCAAGTCTTTACAAGAAAGTAAGAACAAGACCTTTCTCTACCCGACCCGAGACACTCTGCTATGATTGGAGTGTGCTGCACGCAAGACAGAAACGCTCTACTTGAGAAAATGCCGGGAATTAACAGACCCACGGGATACATTGTGCTCCGAAGAGAGTGTAGATCCGAAGGCTGGGTACTCTACTACAGCATCCATTGCCCGCCCACCCATATCTCGCGTATGTTGCTGGAAACACTCCTGTGAAATGTCTCTCTCCGGCCGGAAGAAGAAGAGAATCAAGTCTATTTGTTGGTGAGCCGTGTGATGGGAGACTGTCTTGCTGGGTTCGGAGAGCACTAAGCAGTGTGTATACTGGATGTCGGCCGGCCTACATGCGGAACTCTTGACCCTACTTGTTCGGATGGGTGTTCACCCAAAAGTGTTCCCGGACTGCATGCATACATCCGTAAGTAACGTAGTGCAACATGGAAATTGGTAGAGTTCTGAAAGCAAAGCAACCAGTTCTCTTCTATAGGTCTCGGACTTTCTTATTAGCGTTACGAGAGTGATATGTACGCGGAGCCGGGGGAGCTCTAAGCGGAGAGAATCCACCCAGCAGAGAGAAATGCTAGAAACTTTAGAGATGTGTAAGAGAAAAGCAGCATGTAGAACACCCGGTTTACGGAACACCCAGATCCAGATAACATCGTATATCCAACAAGTCTAAACTCTAAGAGAAACTTTCTTAAAGACTTTGAAGCA
>JAKCVP010000054.1:0-43302 GCA_023512835.1 Taxillus chinensis
GATCGTTACCAGCACAAGATGCAAGTGCATCGTTTCAAAAAAGAGTGCTCAGCACGTGACGACGATCTTTCCTGTTGACAAATACCGACGTCCCGCATACCTAACTTTACCTTCTCCTGTCGGCATACTGTATTGGCACCACAATGTTTCCATGATCACCAATCTCACCCAGAACCTGTACCCAACCCTACACCATATCTGACCTTCTTCCAAAAGCCTACAAATGCCTCACACCAGGCGACGCCGCCGCCATGCAAACACGACCGACGCGTCAAGCGGCAATGACCTCAAAGCAGGCTAAAGCAGCATTCAACAAGTACGGCCCTCGAATCAGCACCCAGGAAAAGCGACGAAACGACAGAGAACTCGAGCTCTGGGACCGCGCGCAGAAGATCAAGGACAAGGAAGCGCGCAAGAAGACGAACAAGCGGAAGCGAGAAGAGAAGGAGGCCAAGTCTCGAGAGGAGCGGCGACGCTTGAACATTGCGTCGCAGAAGCCGTACGTGAGTCCGCATCAGACGCGTCTGCTCGGATTCTTTGGCAAGCCACGGGGAAATACGGACGAGTTGATTCCCAAGGTGGAGGAGGATGAACTTGACCAGAGCAATTTGTCGTTGGACTCGGTGTCGAGTCCTCTCGAGGCCAAGGAACGGGATCACGAGGATATTGATACGCTTCTTGATGGAGCCGAATTCCCTTCTAGTGATTTTGAGGACGAGCCTAATGATGGGTCACGAAAGGACTTGGTACGCACCCCTCCGCCCGTAAGTGAGGACGATCAGCCAGCACCCCGTGCCGACAGAGAGGAGCCGCCTGTTGACGGCAAGACAACACCAGGAAGTACGGTGCAAGACTCCCTACTCGTGATCCCGAACGGATCACCGGCAAGCGAGTCGGGTCCTGGGAACACTGCCTGCGACAGTAATCACCTGGAAGACATATGGGACGATCTTGTAGTGAGTAACACGCAAATCTCGCGAGAACTCGACTCAGACACGATATCACGACCAACATCACCACCAGCAAAGCCTACGCGCGATGATTCAGAGCTTGCATTCGTTATGTCGACACAAGACGTGTCATTCTCATCGCAGGACCTGGAAGAGCTTGGTGTCGCGTCGCCGGCTTCCTCGGTCACCACCGCACATCAAGGGCAGACCGCAATTGCGCCAGCGCCTCCGTCAAAGACGAGTAGACAGGCGCTCGTCACCAAGCCCCCTCAAAACAGCCTGGCAGCCCGCAAGCCGCTGCAGGTCATCAGCAAAAACATCATGCCCGTTTCTACACCTGCATTCCAAAAGCCTGCACCTCTGCCGCCGTCTTTGCGGCAGATATCCCACGCTCATAATCAGACCCCGTCTGCGCGTCCTCCTCCACCTGCACCTATCTTCAAAAGACCCATACTTCCAACGCCGTCTTTTCACAGACCTGTTCTTTTTCAGCCTCCGCGGAGACATTCCATGCCAGCTCCTGGGCCTATGCGGCCTTTTAAGCCGCCGCGGAGGGTCATGCCCCCGGCAATTTCTGCTCTCGACTTTGACGACCTACTGCCGTCTGACTTTGAGCTGTCGACACAAGACTGCAGAGAGCTCAATGGAGCGTAAGCAATGACGAACGGCCTTTTTACGATGTAACGAGTATCACGACTTTGGCATAGACGACCGCATTTACGATTGGAGACGATCATCAGCATCAGCATCAGCATCAGCATCAGCATCAACTGCGGATAGAAATTTAGAATGCGACTTGCATTAGCTGTAGACACGGCTCACAGCCCCAAATCCGCATCTTCTAATTCCCTATCTCTTCTTTCCCCATTCGTTGGCGCGTGTCCCGCACTGTCATCCTCCTCGTCTTCATCCAGATCCAGCAGTGGATACGCCAAGATAGCCGCAATACCAGACAGTCCCTCCAGCCGCTTCCCACTTTCATGCGAATTACTCAAGATCAACACCTCCCCGCCCCAATCATGCTTGACCTGATCCACCAGCGCAGCCCACTTTTTGCGCGTAGGAATATCATAGCTCCTAAACAGACTGTTACTCATAAACAGCGTGCCACCATTCGTCACCGCGCCCTTCTCCACCGCCCGAATAACTTCCTTATGCCCGTACCACGCCCGCCCGTCATCCTGGCGCAGCAAGTCGAGAAATTTATCCATGCGCTGCGTCTGCTGTGCGAATTTCGTATCGCTCAATCGAGGCAGGACGTGCGGGTTCTTGAGCACCTCTGCTAAATTCTGAAGATTGCCACCGCTCGAATGCGCGACGAGGACATGCTCCCGCACGTACTTTGCCAGCGCTTTGTCGCCTTTTGTGCTCGCGTACGCCGCCATGTGCTTCTGGAACCCCTGCGCGACGAACCCCGGGCTAGCGAGCAGCAGCGGGGCCTGGCGCCCATCTTGATTTGTGCTCGTCACGTCGAGATGCCGGAGCAGCGTGGCCAAGAGTGTCTTGTAGAAGCGCTCCACGCCTCTATCGTGCGCCTCACCGCCGCCACTCGCGCCTGCACTGCGCTTCTTCGGCACGGCTTCCTTGACGCACTGCAGGTGTTTTGTCTGACTTTCCGTAATCAGGCAGATATTGCCCATGCCCTCGTCCATTACGATGGCGTAAATCTCCGCGCGACGCTGTACGTCTAGTGCTGCGCGCAGGAGATCGAGCGCATATGTATCCCAGCCTATCCCATCGCCCGCGCCGCCCGCCGCATTCCCGCGTGGATCCTTTGCGATTTTGAACTTCTTGTTGAGTTCCACGTGCAGCGTGTGATGGCTGCCTACCGCCGCGATGGGATTTTCCTCCGCCACGCGCCCGCTGACGAAGAGCTGTCCTGTGCTCCCGTCGTAGACGTGCCGCTCGACGCGGATCGTCAGGATGCCATGCAGTGTTTCCGTCTTGGAAGATGTGGCGCTTTCGGATTTGACTTTGCGCTTGGTGTGCGTTGAGAGGAGATCGGTTGGGCGCAGGAGATTGTCTAGGTGCCAGAGATCTTCCGTGTCTTCTGGTTCTAGCTCTATTGAGCCTGCGCGCTCGCGGGTTCTTATGTGGTTTTTTGTTGCGCGCATGGTGGGTGGAGGGCCGAATCTTTTTGTTTTGGAGGTCGGATTATTGCTGGTAAGGGAAGCGTTGTGCTGGGATGCTTTCTTTTTCAGATTCACCTGAGTGGTAATGGTGCTGGCAGTGGCCTTGGGATCGGTCTTCGTGCTTCTGGTGGTAGCGGTAGTAGTAGATGGTGGGGTGCTCTGATGCGGGTTCCTCAAAGTATGCGATTGAGACTACGCAGTGCTCGCGTAGTTTGTAGAAATCTGGAGACTGATTCCAACCTCAGGACGTTTCGGCTGCAAGATTGGACTTGAGAAGCAAAGAATCAACGTGTTTAGACGCGCAAGGCCTATATGGTCGTAAAGAGCCCCTCATGCCGCTCTGACAGGAGTGACGCTCAGATGATGACGCTCAAATTTTGCCGCGGCGGAGGATTGGGCGGTGAGGAGATCTGTTTCAAAGGTCACGTGCAAAGACTGCTGTGGGACTTTTGAGGAAGGAGCGAGCGCGCGGGTCACGTGACGGCACTAGGCCTAAAAGTGGTTTCTCGCCACTTTTCCTACTTTCTCCTGCATCCTACACTCTACTCCGAATACAGGCTAGTTAAGCCACACTTCCCTTGTTCTGCACACGTGTGATAAGTCCTGCTCTCTCAGTGCCCTGCGAAGTGAACCAAGGCTGGACCGTTCAGCCCATTCTTACCCAGATGCTTATTCCGCACAATCTGAGAGGATTGCATTGCCCCAGCAGACGTTTTGTGTTCCAGGACTCCCATGATGCGTGCCAGGACCGAGTGGTCATAATGAGGCCTTACCTAAGACGAGGGGATACATACAGTACCTTGTACCAACTCTGGTCCTTGAACTGCGAAACTTCTACTACCTTGGCATCAGAGAGTAAATCGAAACGGCTTTTGCCCACATAATCGGCCTTGTCAGCCATGTGCCACTATCATCCGAGTCAGCGACTTTCTTTGGGGTGCTGTGTAAAGCCGCATCACCCCTATCATCAGGCACTCTTGTTCAAAAATCCCATTCAAGCCTACACTCACCTTGCCACGTCACACTCATACATCCCAGACCGTGCAGTGTGCGAACTTTTGGGGAGCACTAAGCTAGACTGGTTGAGCGGGCGGGACACGCAAGTCAAACGATACCCTGTTGGTGGCGGCCCTGAATGCCTACAAGGGCGCACTGGGCGGGCGCAACTATCATCGCTTGACACTGCTGATGATCTCAAGGTCAAAAAGGACTTCGGTGTCGTCTGCGACGCACCATGCAATGACGGCGTTTGACTGACAAGATGCCACTCTGCAGATTCTTAGGGCGTTCTACTGATAAGACTCGAAGACCATGCCTAACAAAGCCCTTACTCCGAGTAATTGCTGGTGGTCTCGTCGCGAGCTGTGAGCGTCGACGTCGGCTCGTCTGTAGCACCAATCGTACGGTACAATCCAGAGACATGGTAGCTGCTGTATAATGCAGGCAGCTGACTCGTACAAGATCGACCAAGGGAGAAGAAAGTGCCAGCAAGCGCGCCCACGGGTATTTCTGCTGCTAAGTCACAAGTCCGCATGTTGTAGCACATTAAGCAGGCATGCGCATTGAGCCTTGATTCAATACAACAACCTCTTGGATGAACATTATGCGGCTCGGAGCTTCCGGTAGAGCCTGCGCTCTGAAGCATTCCAGCCTATACATGAGAGCCAGGGATCAGCATGCGAATTCCCGGTGCAGCCAAGTGCAGAGGTGGCAGTAAGCTCGAGCGATAGATTCCGTAAAAGCCGAAGTTTGAATGATGCACAAACGACCAAAGCGTTCTCCAGCCAGTGAGTGGTTCTTCAAAGCTTGAGGGCTTGAACCGGACACTATGACTTCGCTCTCGATGACGCGAAAGCAAGTCGCCCGCCCGCTGGCTGCCGTGCGGACGTGCTGCTGGGTGGTATGCAGTCGTACGGAACTGTGTGACAGCTGGGGCCGGACCCATGCCAGGGAGAAGCCAAGGATGGCGCAAGACTCAGTGAGCTCTGCAGTGCAGCAAGCACGAGCCGAATGGGCCCAAACAAGCATGCAAAAGTTGCTTTGAAACCGGACAACAGGAGGTGAAGTGATGCTCAGGCGCCAAAGTTGGCGACGTGAATGGCCCCATTGGCAGCGGCAGTGACTAAGCAGCCTGGCATGCACCACCAACGAGCCTGTGTTGAAACCCTCGTCCCGACCCAGCCGCAGCTGGGAACCTACCTACCTAGTAGCATCCAGAATGTCGAGAAAAAAAAACCTGCACAAGCCTGAGGTGATAAGCTTGATCCTGCCGACCACCCTCTCCCTCGACACTGGCAAACCCCACTGTCTCACAGGACGCCATCCAAGCGACAGCCTCATGGCCCTTGATCCTTGATCGCGTTCAATCTCGCCTGCGAGACCGGTGTTCGCCTTTGTCCCCAAAGCGTTCTGAGATTAAACGGTTCGAACTTGACCCCAGATAATACTGGCGGAAGGACCTCGCACCCTTCTTTGTTCATTCTCTTTCCTTTCACCCCATATCCCAATCCAGCTTCGACCCAGTAATGGGCGAAAGCAAGCTCGAGCCGGCGCGCGTTATGCTGGTAGAGACGGCTGCCTCTCCTCAGCAACCCTCGTCGCGCTTCCAAGCCGCCATGCAGAGGCTGGAAAGCCACTTTGGAAAGTATAACATCCGTTTTGAGAAAAGAGGCATCTTCCGCGTTGATCCCTCCGAGCGGAAATCTCTGCAGGAGCAGGGCCTTGCTCAAGCCGCTCTCCTCTGGTTTTCAGTCAACCTCGCAGCCATCAACATCACCATCGGGATGCTAGGCCCAACAGCTTACGGCCTGGGATTCACCGACGCAACCCTGACCTGCATCTTCGGCATGCTAGCAGGCTCTCTTCCGGTGGCCTATATTGCCACCTTTGGCCCTCGCTCAGGCCTCCGTACACTGGTGGTGGCGCGCTATGCCATGGGCTGGTGGCCGGCCAAGATCATTGTCATCTTGAATGTGATTGTTTGTCTGGGATACTGTCTAATCGATTCCGTGGTCGCCGGTCAGATCCTCGCACACGTCTCCCCCGACGATAGTCTGTCCGTTGTTGTTGGCATCATTATCATCGCCATCATCACGCTCGTGGTCACTACATCTGGATATGAGCTCGTCCATTGGTACAATCGTTATGCGTGGTTTCCTCAGCTGGTCATCTTTTGCATCCTCGGTGGCGTCGCTGGTCCCAAGTTTGACCTTCACAGTGCATCGATAGGCAGTGGCGCCACCCTGGCTGGCAACCGTTTGTCCTTCTTCAGCTTGTGCCTCGCGACAGCGATCACCTGGGCGGGCGGTGCTGCCGATATCTTCGTCTACTACCCTGAGCATACGCCCCGGCGCAAGATCTTCACAGCGACTATAATAGGCCTGGGGACCAGCTTCATCTTTACGTGGATGCTCGGCATTGGCCTTGGGAGCGGTATCGCATCTGTGCCAGAATGGAAGGCCGCGTACTCAAAGTCTCAAGGGGCGGTGATTGCAGAGGCCTTTGCTCCTCTTGGAGGATTTGGCAAGCTCTGTGCTGTGATTGCCTTCCTCGGTCTCGCACCGAATTGCGTGTTGCCCATGTACGTAGCCGGTGTGGACATGCAAGTACTGGGAAGATACGCCCTTGCTGTACCTCGAATAGTCTGGAACACGCTGGGCATTGTGGTCTTCACGGTGTGCGCAGTAGCCGGTCGCGAGCACCTGGCTGAGATTGTCCTAGACTTTCTAGCCCTCATGGGCTACTGGGTTGTCCTGTTTGTTGGCATTCTAGCAGAAGAAGAGTTCATCTTCCGACGCAAGGTGGCCTTTGACTGGACCATATGGAACCAGCGCGATCAATTGCCGCTCGGAGCTGCAGCACTTACAGCGTTTGTGATTGGATGGATTGGTGCTGTTCTGGGCATGAACCAGGTGTACTTCCGTGGGCCTCTGGCAAGTCTGGTGGGCGAGGACGGGGCTGATATGGGGAGCTATCTGGGGCTTGGGCTGTCGATGACTGTGTATCCCGTCCTGCGGCAGGTAGAATTAGCGAGACTTCGAAGGTGAAAGGCGCGGGGTTGGTAAATAGCGTGGGAAAAGGTGGGTACTTGGAGGAATCGACTTGAGGCGAGCAGCGGACACGGCCTGAGACCATGGGCGAAACGGAGTGGAGATTGGGTGAAAATGTAGCGACTTTGAGAGAGAGACAGAGTACTGATAAGCTGTAGATGGTCTCACTCTTTTTCTTCTGCATGCTTGAGTCAAATGTAATCGAATGCAGCCTTCAAGGCTCCAGGTAGCTGTTGGGAGTCCAACACAAGACGGGCGGTCGCGCCTTCCGCTTGAAGTTCTACTTCATGCCACCACCCACGCTCACCTGCGGAAATGGATCCTATTGTCTTTTAATCCATCCCTCGCTCAGCAAGTCAACGCCTAGCTCCCGCCCCCTTCCAGCCCGTACGTCTCGAACGTGCTATCATACCAACCGTTAGCACCTACATATGAGCTCAGAGGCGTGGTTCCCATCAACCGCTCATATCTCTCCTCACCACACTGCGCTCCTCTGCCACTTCCACCATCACTCAGACAGTCTGCGATACCATTTCCAGCTCTTCCTCCCTCAAAGTAGCCCCCCTGCAGGAAACCATAGTACTCCGCACTCCCCGCTTCTCCTGCAAACCACAAACGTCCGACGTTACTCCGCAGATTCTGATGTTGCGCCAATGAGACGCCTGTGGGCCAGTTACTGTAGCTTCCCAACGCCCACTCTGTCTTTCCCCAGCGTGGGAACGTAAAGTCTTTGGGCTCGGGAATCTCATGTCCGGGGAACATGGCGCGTAGCACGTTGAGACCTTCACTTTTGACCGCAGTGTCGTCCAGAGCCTCGAGGCGGGCGGACTGCTCCGCTGTTACTGTGCAGAAGATGATGCCGCTGTCTGGATAGAAACCCTCGAGGTTGAGAGACTGCCAGAGCGGCCAGTAGCCGCGTGTGGTTGGATCAGCGTAGAGAAGAAACTGTGTGTCTGCAATATCCGTCAAAAAGCTTGCTTTGGTGTCAAACTGGAAGAAAATTTTGGTGTAGGTGCCTATGTCCCAAGTATTTATCGCCCGCTGCTTCCAATTGGGCAGCGCGGGATCGAATCGGACGGGCGTAGCGGGATCCGCGGAAATAGAAGACTGTAGAACACCAAGACTGAATGTGGTGAGGGTGTATTCAGCTGTATAGCAACTTCCATTCGCAGTGTGTACTGTTGTCGATGTATTATCGTAGGCGATTGTAGTCACTTTGGTCGATAGCTTCAGACGAGGATCAACGATGCGTTTCGAAGTGGTGTTGGATGTTCGAAGAAAGGACGAGGCCAGCGACGAGATAAACGTGCTGAAGCCTCGAGGGTCGACGACAAAATTGTTGATCTCGGAGAAGCGGTAAAAGGTCGCGTTGTAGCCCGCAATGCCGTAAAGATGTGATGATGCTTCTGGCGACTGAGCTGACTCGAAATCTGACGCAGCTTTAGTTGCTCTCCTGGTCTTGTAGTGGATAGAGCAGGGAGGAAAGACCTACCCCATGACCACCACTCTGCCGCTTGACGGAGCGCATCAGTCTGTGGGGTCCAACCTGCTAGAGAGAATGCTGCACGCATGTTCTGGTCTTGCAAGTTATCCAGAAGAGTCTCGCCCGCCGAAGCCTCGACGGCAAGATACTTGTCTTCGTACTCGGCGAGCAAGTCGGTGAAGTCTTTGGCGCCATGGCTGTCAAAGGTGCGAATGGAGGAGTAGTTGGAGTATGTGTTTGAAATATGGTAATGTTTTGCCTGGAAGTGTGGACATCAATACGCTGCCCAACGATCAGCATCGTGAGTTGCCGGAATACCCACCAACGTCCATATTGGGTTCTCAGGTCCACCTGGAGAGACGGTCCCTTGTACCTGCAGCAGACATCAGTTTGGTCAAGCTGCGTCTGTGCCGCGAATGACGGCTGACCCAGTTGGCGCCCAACTCTATTGTGTAAGGCTGGCCATTCTCCCCTTTGCCAAAAGGGACATGCTTGGCTCTCCCTCCAATCTCTGCATTATACTCGAGAATCACAAAATCCTCAATGGTACGGTTGTGCAGTGCTTGCTAAGCGAACGCATTAGTCCTCGGCTCGTACATCGCATCCGACAGAGACGCTTCAGATTCTCTGCTTCTGAGAGGCACTACCCAGATCAACTCACAGCAGCGGCGACTCCGGTGATTCCAGCACCCCTATGATAGTCACGTCAGCTAGCAGACCCTTGCGAGGTCTACGAACAACTTCGCATTGTCGTCCACATCAGGATCGCGTACAAGATTAGCACTTTAGTCTTCTGGCAGGTGTTGTAGCCGTCAGCATGCTCAAGAGTTCCTCCGTGTGGTGCTGGGCTAGAGCCAACAAGGTCGGCCCCAAGGGTCAGGAGAACTAGTGGAAGGGTCCTGGAGAGGATCAGCATGGCATCAACAACGTGGTCTGGCGTGTCTGGCTGGAACAGGATCCAATTGCGAGACTAGAAAGTCTGTCTTTGGTACGCTACTCCAACGGTAAAGAGCAGCCGGAGGGAAAAGATGCCAGCAGGCAGGTTTCCGAGTATCCAGCACACGATTGGAGGAAGGGCAATTCAGCTCGTCGCGCCGTGGTTGCTAACGCTAGCAGGCTAGCGACGGCGAAATGATCAGACTATTGGAGAGATCGCTAAGAGCAGACTCGTATGTGGCTAGCGTTGCGAGGTTGACACACGAGGTGGATGCGACGTTCTCTGCAGCTCTGTCACTGCTCAGTGTTTCAGCCACTGCTATACTTGGGCGGCACTTTCTGCAGAGATGCAAGATGGATCGATCTTCGATAGCGCCGTGTGGTCTCGTGGGGCGGTGACTCGCATGAGACGCAGTACAATCAGTATTGGTGCCACCACCTGTGCTCAGCAGCCACCTTATCCCCGGCCTTTACCAGCGACTGTCGGGTGCTACTGAATCCACGCTTCGACGCTGATCAATATTGCGGCGGCGCGGTGAGCGGCCTGTGTGATGGTTGTACGGCATATTTACCGTTCGCGTGCACCGAGCCGGTTCACAGAATGCCGCGTGATGGGGAGGTGAAAGATATTATGCTTATTCAATGCTTCGATCGTAATATGCTCGTAAAACTCGTATTGCCATCCATGTCCATACGCCAGAGGGGTATCGCTCCCAGAAATGCACAAATTTTCCAAAGCCCGCAATGCTATGCATAATGATTAAGACAAGGCATGTGTCCAAGACCCGGCATCCCTTCAATGCGACCATGGCTGCCACTGAGCATGGGCTCCAAACGCCTCTGCCGGAATGGCACTGGGCGGCTGAGAGTTGGACGGCAGTGGTGGTGGTCGCATGTTGAATGCCCTTACTGAAGAAGTCGTCGAGGCCGGCGACCTTGACCTTCTCGACGAGGTGTGCTCGTTGGTGTATTGAACGAGCACCTTGCGAGGTGGAGTCTCTACGTCGCTACTCAGCTCGCCCAGCTTCCGCTTGCACGCCTCAGCGGAATGCTTCTCTTGCGCTCCAAATTCGGCCATCTGCAAGATCGGTTAGCACGACTGCTCGAGATGTGCTTGTACTGTGTATAGCTCACCTTGCTGGCAATGATCTCGTACTTCTTGGTCTCCCAATAGTCACGCGCCTTTTTCAGGGCTTCAATGTCGGTCGACTCCCATACTTTTATTCTCTCCTTGAGGCGCTTATAGCGCATCTGTAGGGCGGGAATCTGATAGGTTTGGCCCATTTCGCTCTGGAAACGCGCAGCAATCTCCTTCCAGGACAGAGCTTCTTCAACCTTTAGCCTCAGGAGTAACTTGTCCTCGGGCTGCAGGCTGTCTGGTGAAGTAGCGTTAAGACTCGAGGCGCGATTGTGGCCAACTCGGCCCAGGCCATTGGTGTTGAAGCTCGTCTGTGTTGATGCAGTAGTTGGGGTGGGCGTGGGCTGCATGCTGTGGGCCCTCCGGCTTTCGAGAGCGCTGTAGTCGGAGGCTCCGAAAGAAGGTGCGCGAACAAAGTCTGGGGATCCGCCAGGAGATAGGCAGGGGGCTGAGTGTTGGCGAGTATCGTCGCCCTTCATGGAGGTGGCATCGTCATCGTATCCGAATACATTGTAAGGCGCCAGATGGGAGGTAATCCGCGGAGGTTCCGGAAGGTAATCGCTGGTGGGTGGAGCTGATGAAGGGATCGGAGATGAATATGAGAAGCCGAAGTTGGAAGACTGATCTAGTACGGTCGAGTTTCCGAATTGGTACCACGAGGAAGACGTAGCGATGGGCGCAGACTGGGGTGTGGTGATAGGCGTAGCCTCTTGAAATGTTCGAGCGGGTGCGCCGAATGACGTGTTGATGAAGCCAGGCGACGGTAGTGGGGCGCTGAAAGACAGAGACCAAGGATCTTGCGAGGAAGACCTCAAGGGCTCTGGGCGATGGGCGACAGCGGCGGTCATACTTGGTGACTGCGATTCAGAGGCTGGTTGTGATGACTGTTCTTGACGTTTCTCAAAGTTGTCGTTGAAGGCTGCGAAGAACATTGAGTGGTAGTGCAATGATGTGTCGAGGATATTCACAAGGCTTGCATGAGATGGCGGTGGCGGTATATAAGTAAAGCTGTGTCAAGCTAACGCAGTAGGAAGCTGATGTGCAGGAAATCATACTAGCGCGCAAAGCATGTGTAGATGTACCGGAGCATTGCTCCTAGCATAACGGTGTTGGAAGCCTGTTCGCCGACTAGCGTATACGAGAGTGTACGAAGTGCTATGTAAAGACGACACCCTTCTGAGGCTGGCTCATTGGGCGATTGCACGATCTACAGGCACGGGCCGGCGGTGTTGAGCGATGGAGTGAAACCTCGTATTGCCGACTGTCAGGTGGATGGACTAAGCAGTCTGGAGAAGTGAGTGCTTGAATGGGGCTGGTTCCCTGGTAGAAGCTTCCGATAGGACGCAGTCATCAGGCGCATCGTGCAGTAGCCAATGGACGCCTTTGCGAAGCGCGTTCTCGAGGATATCGAGTGAGATCAAGAGCAGGCAAGAACTGGCGGAGCCACCGTCGATTGAGGTCTGGAAAACGCACTCATGGCCGGTCGCACTCCTAGGCAGGCTGTCATATCGGTGCGCACACTTACACACCAAGTTTGCTCTCATTGCAAGTCGCTGTGGGCCATTGCCTTGCCCACAAACAGTAAAGCAATTGCTATCCCTCATTTCACCTTGTCGCATGTCCCCAGGTGTCGGATCGGCTTTGTCCGGAGAGCGAAGTGCTCGAGTTGCTCACTTATCCATGCGAGGCAGTGCGCTAGAGGTTACCGTTTGACGAAAGACCTTCCAAGAGGAGAAGCTCGGATGATCCGTGGTGTGTCGCTAGGTAGCAGGCCTTGACAGGATCCGGCTGAGGTGAGTCTCGTGGAAAAACGGTGCGGCGCGCGGTCCGTGCTGAGCGATGTTGGAAGTGGAAGATTTGGGCGAGGCTGAGGGTAGCCAACATGGCCGATGATGTAAGGGCAGTTTTAGCGCAGACCGGAGAGCCAGAAGACACGAATCACGTATTGTGAAGCAGAGCGCTAGGCCGGCGCGCTCGTTCACAGCTCGTATTCGACCACGTTTCAGAATACGGCAGGCTCAGAAGCAAGACATGCTCGATTTAGGACCCATGTGGCCGTCAGTTGGACAGTTGAACAGATCATTATTGCGTCGTCGCTCGGCCGCTCGTTCCTGAGTATGGTTCTGCGATGTAGTATTTTGTCTCGTAGACCTCGTGGCATCTCGCGTGTCGCGCGCACATGGCAGGCAGGCAGGCAGGCGTGGCAGGTCAGCTGCGCTAGTCGGCGGGCACGGCGGGTCACCTGCAGGCAATCCGACTCGGACCATCAAGCGGGGGCAGCGCGATGTCGCCAGCGTGCGGACAGGCTGATGTTGACGCAAGCTAGACCCAGCAGTCGAGGATCAAAATTTGCTGCTGCTCGAAAGACGGAGTGGACGACAGGAGTGAAGTGGAAGGAGCGCTCTTGCCCACCTCAGGCACGTCACGGGCTTTCCAAGTCCGCCCGTCACTCGGGGCCATTGACCTCGATACTTCGATAGCGATATCTCGGGCTTCAGCCTCGTGGACACGCGCGTCAATCACTCATCGCAACCAGCTTCACTCCATCTCGAGCAGTCTTTCATCCTCGCCCCTCCGAGCAAGAGCTTCACTTGCATTGACTGCGCTTGTCTCTTGTCACAGACCTCGGATCATCCTCTCTGAAGGTCTTGGAACATGACTTAGACCCTTACTCCACACCTCGCACGAGCCGCAAGCTACCTACCTGATACCTGTCGCCCAGCATGGGTTGGAACGTCTTTCGCATCGCCGCCGATTTCTCTCACGCCCTCTCAAAAGTCATCCTCCTCTGGTCTATCCATTCTAATCAGAGTGCTGAGGGCGTCTCGCTCATCACCCAGGTCCAATACCTCATCGTCTTCGCCGCTCGTTACATCCCTGGCACATGGTTCCCCGCGCGCGCTACAGTATGGCATATCATCTGGAATTTTGTCCTCAAGATCTTCTATCTTACATCTTCTGCTTGGATCGTCTTTGTTATGCTCAAGGTTTTCCCACATACAAGCGAGCGTGACGCCTCCAGAAAGATCGGACTCTGGTCTACAGGTGTCACTCTCGTCATCGCGCCCTTCCTCATGCTCATCTTCATTGAGAAAGAGTCTTGGAGCTTTTGGGAGGTGAGATTTTGTTCTGCAAAGATACTGCCGAGCTAAACACTGATTGCATATTCCCTAGTTCACCAACAGCTGGTCTATCGCCCTCGAAGCTGTATGCGTCGTGCCTCAACTGCTGCTTCTCCGCCAAACAACGGTCCCCACTGTCATCGACTCTTTCTACCTCGTTACGCTCGGATCGTACCGCGCCTTTTACCTGATCAATTGGTTAGTTCAAGGCATCAGTGACGGATCCTGGAATTTCCTGTCATTGGTTGGGGGAATCCTTCAGACCGCGCTCTACATCGACTTTGCTTGGGTATATTGGACACGTCAGCGTGTCAAGTTACGCGGAGGCACAGTGGTGGATTCAGATGATCTGCGCAAAGGCTGGCTTGTCAAGAGATTTGTGGGCGGTCGCGACGATCAAGACGATGAAGAGGGCCAGACGGCTGGGCTTGCTGCGAGGCCTAAGAAGACCGGCAACAAGTGGGGTGCGCGAGGTATCTCAGTATCTGCAGACGACAACGTTCGAGACGAACTCCGCGGGGAGGACTTGACGGACCCCGAGCAGTTTGCAGACGAGGAAAGTGAGGATGAAGCACCGGGATCTCAGTCTACGAAGCAGAGCGCATCTCATGAGGCGGAGCAAGTTGATGAGGCTTCTGCTGCTGTCGGAAATGGCTCAGAATGGCAAGACAATGTTGGCAACAAGTAGACCCGAGTCGAAAAAGCTACGCTGGGTAATGATGTTCCAAAAGGACGTTACATTCAATAAGATCCAAGGTCCATAAGAGCCACTGTTGTTCGTCTTTTCGCTGTTCGCCAGACGAAGGGGTGGATTTCAGACGGATGATTAAGACGACAGGGGTCCCTGCCCTTTGCCTTGGCATTCAAGACTTCCACTTCCTTTTCTTCTCTCCAAATCGTCCCCACGCGCGCCTGGATGAGGCCCACTGCTGTCTCGCTGATCGCTTGCTTCAAAACCATCTACGCCCCCTTTGCAGAGTCAGTGAGCACAATGTAAACCTTGGGAGCATCCTGCCGAGCCCACGGGCAGCATGGCAGGGCCCTTAAGAGATACCGAAGTCTCACCATGCCTGTGCAAGTACACCCAGTGGCAGTGCGCGGCAAGCCTCGCGCTACAATTGGCCGCATCAGTTGAAGAAAGCATCGTGGCGAAAGGCTGCCTTAGCGTCTTGCCTGCTTACACCTCAGCCTTGCACATCCCCCTCTTCCAGATCTTTCCACCAACTCTCGTCCTGTGCTACAGCCGCTCGAGACTTGCTGCTTGTAACATGTTACTGTATGCGCTGGGTCCGACACGGCCTCCTGATTCGATTGACGACCATGAGGGCAACATTGACTTCATATCGAAAACCCTACCCATCACTCCAACGCACCCACTTTCTCTGTGCGTAAGGCATTTGTCCAGAGGTCTGGCTGAGATCTCTAGAGGTGGGAACAGTGTGGTACAAGTCATCCATCAGACAGTGAATGATTATCTCAAAACAAACGGTCTCGCAGTCCTTCAGAATGCCACGTCCACTCTTGAAAGAAAAGGAGTCCATTGGAGCTTATCCAGGAGCTGCATGGCCTATCTTCACTTGGAGCACCTGCAAGAAACCAAAAGATTTTCGAGACACCAAGATCTTGATGAAGCTGCCAAACACAAGCCACTTCTCAGGAATGCCATCTCGCAACGCCCGTTGTTTGACTACACGTTAGCGTTTGTCCTGGATCATTTTCGATCATCAAATCTAGACGGAGACGACCAAAGCGATTTGCTTACGCTGTTGACTCCTGAGATTTGCAGTATCATGGCAAGCTGGCTTAGTGCGATATGTTATGCGACTATATATGTTGAATAGTAGCATTGCTTTGGCCAATCATTCGACATTTTCTCGGCTTTTGGAGATTCATCTAGCTGATGGTTGGAATCCTAGTGCCTCGACGCGCACTATTATCGAAAGCTGGAAGGCAGGCAACGCGTCCGTCTTCCACGCTGCCGCAACTTACGACAATTTGGAAGCGATGAAGCTCCTCATGAAGCTGATTCCGATTGAAGTGTCTGCCAAGGACGCCAGAGGACTCAATATGCTGTGGTTTGCAGCGGCGAATTGTCTCAAACCGGCGGCGATCGATCTTCTCATACGCAGAGGGGCAGAAATCAATTGCAAAGATGAGCATGGATGTTCCGTGCTCAGTGCCGCAGTTCGCAATGTCATGAGGAGAAGCGCTGGCCCGAGTGTGTTGGAGAGTTTATTCATCAGCGGAACTGCTAACGCGTCTACCATTGAAGTTCCCCCTACGATCCTCCAGGAAGTCTTCAGTTCCTGGCATGGTCTGCGTTGTAACAGAACCAATTTCGTTGATGTCCTACATATCCTGCTGAAGCATCGCCCCGCGCTGAAGCTCGATCAGTGCAACGTTAACGCTCAAGATAGGTATGGCGAAACCGCATTACATCAAGCAGCCGGACTCGGATACAAGAATCTCGTGGAAGTTCTTATACGTGACGGCCGAGCGGATGTCAATGTTCTCGATTCAGCAGGGCAGACCGCGCTGCACATTGCCAGTTTGAAGCACGATCTAGACGGTGTCAGACTTCTGGTCTGTGAAGGTCGAGCAGATACCGCTATCCAAGATGGACGTGGCAGGACCCCACTCATGTTAGCCCTGCGCGAACCTGTTTGGGAGGTGGGAGTCTCGGATCTCAGAATTTGTTTCGAACGCCGGGTCTCACGTCCCGTAACTTCCGAAATAACAAGGATCCTCCTCACAGCTCCCGACTTCAACGCGGCGTCGAAGACTAAGAATGGAGATTGCATTCTGGACTTTGCTTTATGCGCAGGCATATTGATGCCAATTGACCTCCAAGTTCTGGAGACGCTGGCTCGTTACGACTGCACGACTGTTAACCCCGAGAGTGAGTTTTGGACGTCTCGGTTTCTAAGTACACATACTTCACGAGACAATCTTCCGCTCCCAAAGGGAATGTTGTTCCCGGGCTTCTGGCACTTCCTACGGGTCGGTTTCTACAAGATCGAAGTGCAAGGTCGCGGAGGAAAGTATCAAGCTGACGATGATGAGCTGATGCAAGCTGCTCATTTTGCCGTTCGCCTCGGTGTGAGTGCCGACTGCTTACAAAGAATGATTGATGGCCACGAACTTGATTTCCACGTCAAGGATCCGATCACGAAGAGAGGCATCTTTGAGAGTGCCTTGTACTTGAAACGGCCGGACATTGTCAAGTTATTGTTGGACAAGACTCCCTACGTGCCTGACTTCTACCTAAAGGATCCAGACACCCAGAAAGGTATCCTCGAAGATGTCATATATCTGAAACGGCCGGACATCGTCAAGTTGATATTGGAAAAGATGCCCAACGTACATGATCTACGGCTGCTACACCTTGCCACCTCGATTGAGCCATGGGCAGTAGCAGAAGGGGACGTGCCATGTTTGGAGATTGCTGAGCTTCTCAAGCAGGCGATTAGAGGCGAAAGACCTGTACGTTGAAAAGGCACCGCAGTAGAGGTTCTTCCTCCAACGGCAAGAACGTCGAATTGATTTCAGTGCTTACTCTTCATTTCTATCAGAAGGAAACTTTTGGCTGTTTGACTGAATCCGATTTTCTCAGAATGAAGGCTCCACGCACGCTCGAGGCACGGTGATCTGTCACTACGAGCGGCACACACGTGGATCGGTGAAACACCAGCTAGGGATACAGTTCAAGGCAGCAATGGAAGATGCACTTAGCATAAGGATTGCACAGACCAGAGAGACAGACTGGCCAGCTACACATGGGCATGAGCCGAGCATCTACGCTTGGCAATGAGCTTGACTTGCGTGCTTGTCTACAACTACCTACCTACGACCAACCAGTGGCGGAAGACAATCACAAGCATACACTGCCATGAGCGGTCCAACAAACGATGTCGCTGCGCACCCAGCGAGCTCGGTCTATGGAAGGCAACAGGTGCCTGGGTGAGGAGCGGGCACAGCAGGTGGGAGACATGCAAGGCAAAGGCGGCAGGTTGCACAAATAAGAGTTCTAGAAGCAGGCCTCATCTCCTGGCGTCAGCTGCGAAACAAGAGGCAGAAGAAATTTGGTCTCGCTCGGACCGCTCTGAGCACTAATGCATGCCAGCTAAGATTGCGATGCATCTGGCGAGTTGAGATGAGGGTTTGCTAATGGTGGTGCTCGTCGAGACGACAGCTCAGAGGCGCAAGGATGCAAGGGGCGCGACCGGGGAGCAGACACAGCAAGATGTCAGGTCTCCTGGGAAGGAGTCGTGGGAGTGTCGGCGGCGTGGAGGGCCAGAGCGTGCAAGCTGAGGCTTATGCAGGCTGTGAGTCGCTAGTGTGCCGTGTGCGGTGCCAATGGCGTCGAAGGGATGGCCTATCCATGGTCATTTGCTGGATGGGTGGGGGGGGCGGATCCCCTGGAGTGCGCAGCGCCGAATAAAGGACAATGTATAGGGTATGCAAGGTGGTCGAGGTGGGCGGGACGCGCAAGGACATTTACGAGCCGGCCGCAGAGGACGACGAGGAGGAGGAGGAGAAGGAGGGAGCAGGAGGACAAAAGGGAAGAAGCGACCGAGAGAGAGGGGGACGCCAGGCGTCACTTCTACCGTCCAGTCCACCACTTCCTCTCTCTCTCTCTCTCTCTCTCCAGCCTCTCCGTTTTCTCATCTCTCTCTCTCTCTCTCTCGTCCCTGGAATTTTCCCACCCCATCTCGCGCACACCACTGCCAACTCTGTAACGCTGCCCTCCCTGTCGCCCTCGCCTGCGCCCCTTCATTGCCCGCTGACGCGCAACGCTCCCTCTCGCGCTCCAGGGGACGCTGCCGCATTTCTCCATCTCTTCCCCCCCTCACCCTCCTCCCTCCGCTGCCATGACCTTATGATCGCCTGGTCCGCTGTCGCATTGATGGTCCGCCGCAATGCCCAACAACTACAACGTCGCCGACGGCTGGCGCTCGCTCCAGACATCCCTGCACGCTTCCTATCTCAAGCCCTGCCCCGACGCTGCCACCGACGACTACGATGATTCGGATCTCGACACCCCCGCCCGTCCATGCACCTTCTTCTCAGACTCTACCCCCGATCTAGTCACCGCGACAAACCTCACCCACTTCACATTCCTCGATTCGCCGCCCACTGCCAATAATAGACTCCCTCCTACACCCCCTTCATTATCCCGTCTACAGGCCGGTCCCTCCTCCGCCCGCACCCATGACCCTGCCCGCAAGCACTCCAATCCATCCACTCCTCCAAATTATGTGGGGCTGCCTACCCCCGATACCACTCCTCCCACCCTACGATCTCGTTCTTATCTCGCCGCTCCGCAATCTGCCACTCCCCACGGTGTCACTTCCAACACCACACTCGCCGAATCTTTCGCAACTGCTCAAGAAGACTGGCTATCCATGAGCCCCAGTGACAGCCATTTGCGTCTCGCTACTCCTGACGGCCATGTAGATAAAGTCCGTCTTGGTTCTGTCTCGTCCAGTCGAGGCAATGTCACGGACCAGAATCCTCCTAGCTCGCGCATACAAAGCTCCGAAGCCAGATTCTCAGATCTTTCCACGAGCACCAACGCTTCTGAAACCACCATTTCTCCAGATGCGCCCCTGTCGACCAGCACCTTCCTTGCGTCAAGCTCGTCGCTGAACGAAACCCCGCGACCTAGCATGGAGTCGTCCGCTTCAAGCACTGTAAAGGCCCTGATCATTGATCATACGCCACCCTCCAAGCAGCGAAAGTTGAGACATATGAACAAGGCGGGCAATTTGAAGCATGGCGGCTCTTCTCCTAGCTCGCCAACCAAGGAGCATTTTGATGCTTCATCTGAAAAAGCTGGAACCAAGCACAAGCTGAAGAGAAGTCAAGACCGCTTTTCGCTGAGAGAAGAGGTCAAGGAACAGCGAATGGCGACTTCACCGCGGGAGCTTGCACACCTGACTCCAGACTTCTCCACATGGCCCACTACACCATCAAGGTCAAAGCATACTCCGCGCAAAAGCACAGACAACTCTGTCCGCTCATTCGCTCTCTCGACCCTGGGTCCGACTCCAGTCTCGGATCGCTCAGGTTTCTCAGGGCCTCTTGAGCTGCACGAGGCGACTGCCGTGCAGCTATTTTCGCACAACAACAATTCGCTGGTGGTGGTGCAGCACACGCCCTCTGCTGCACAGTCTACAACAATCACACCTCTGGCAATGAGCACAGCCACTTATGCTGACGTGACTTCGGAATCACTTGACAGCCAACCCCGCCCTTTGCCGGTGCCATCTATTAGAGCAGAAGAGGCAGAGGACTCCCCATTGATGCGTCCTCGCACCGCCCCAAAACCCCCCGTGGTCTATGTATCTCCTCCATCGCAGGACTCTACCACTCTCCTTGATGATCAGGGCGAGCTCCTTGAGGATATACCAAGCCAGCATGCAATGCCTACGCGCCGTCCCTCATTCCTTGCCCGCGCAAGAGCTGCATCCGCCGATGTTCTGACCAACGCCAGCGGCTCTCTAAAGCGATCGCGCTTCGGTTCGCTACGTAGAGGTCACAATCCTCCATCCAGCTTTGACCGGCCTGACTCGACGCGTTCGACACCGACGAAGCACGACCCGTTTCGCACGCCGACCCGCTTCTGGCCAGACCAGGACTCGTCTGCGCCTCAACCGAGCAACACCGAGTTCTCGCAGCACACCGTTGAAAGCCAGAAGTTTATGTACCACAATCCTGACACGAACTCGCCCTTCCCTTCTGTCGCTCCAGACACGCAACTTCCGACCGAGAGTGCTGTCAAAGATTTTGCGATTGGGCGCGGGGGCGAGGAAGAGATTGGCATGAACCCCTACTCGTCAAACCCTGCCAATGGCGATCCCGAGCTCTCACGATGGGAGTCACTGAAGCGAGGCGGCAGTATCAAAGGTTTCTTGATTGGCAACACGCTCGGCATCAGTCGTGGTCCTACGAACAAGAGACGCCATGTTGTCATCTTGCCTTCGATGGTCGAAGCTCGAGGGCGTTTGAGCGCTGAGAATGGGCTAAAGAGGCGGCAGGTGAGGAGTGCGAGTGCGCCTGTGGATGTCGAAGCCTCGAGACGAGGCAAGACGAGCTGGTGGAGCAACCTAAAGGCGAGTCTGAGGCCAGAAGGCAAGGCCATCTAGGCCCATTGTTGCCAGGGCTCGCAACTAGTAACGACAAACAAGAAACAAGCAAGGGAAAGATGATGACGATGAAAAAGAAGACTGAGACGACCTGACGAACGCACGAAGTGGTCGCTACGAGGGACTGACTAGAGTGACTGGCAGCAACAGCAAGTCAGTCAGTCAGTCAGTCAGTCCTTGGGTGGCTCAAACATTGCATTAGCATCAGCATCTGCTTGGGGCGTTTTTCTGTTTACCGGCGTAGCGCTTTTCTGTTTCCACCCCTGTTTAAGGGAAGGGGCTTTTGATGAATCGGATGCAGAGGGGATTCCGTGCTGGGCAGTTGCACTTGCATACGCTGCTCATGTACACGCATGACTAGATGTGTCTGCGCATGTCTTACTTTGGGCTATGAGGCCAGTTATAGCTGGCTACCTACCTACTTACCTAGGCTAGCATCCTGTCCTATTTCCGATTGATGAATTGATGAGCATGAAGAAGATGATGACGAATGATGAACGATGCAATATGGAATATGAGATTTGTGTTGGACTTTTCTGTTTTTTCGTAGTAGTCTGAGCATACGAGTATGAGTAAGAGGATGAATGTGCTTATGCTTCTGCTTCTGCTGTATCCTGTGCGCAGTAGTCGGTAGTCTGTCATCTGTAGGTCATCGTCTGTAGTATCCCGCATAGAGTCCAAATCACTTCATACAACAGCGAGAGAAGACACCAAAAGAAAGAAGAGCAATAGTTTAGTAAAAGTGTATTCAACTCATTAACGTGCTCGCTAGTTCTGTAGATGTGAAGCCAAGCAAAGCAAGCAGACTGACAGACTGACAAACAGGCAACCTCAGAGTCATGCCGGTCCCAACATGTGTGAATGGAGATTGGCCAAATAGCAAAAGAGGCAGAGGGAGACTCGCTCGCTATCCGGCGCCTTGCTTTGCATCGCTTCGCAGTACAGTGCATTGCATTGCCTTGAAAAATCGCTAGATCGCAGGATAGAAACAGGGGTCTGTAGTCTCCTCTTTGATAGGATCTAGCGTCGTCATCCTCGCTGCTCTCGTTGATGGTGTGCGGGTGAATGTGGGTGTGGGTGAGGGAGAAATGGTGGATAGAGAGGCCGAGAGAGGCCGCAGAGAGAGAGAGAGAGAGAGGGCACCCAGATGAATTGACTATACGCCACGAATGACCTGTGTCCGCTCGCTCTCGAGCTTATCTTGGTTCCGCTTCCGCTCTGCCTCACGTGCCGACTCGAGGCCGGTGCACTGATGCGACTCGAGCAGACGGTGCTTGCCGCAGAAGTGGCCTTGGCAGAAGCCGCAGTCGCCGACTATGCGTTGGGCGGGCTCCTTGCAGTCCTTGTGCGAGCAGCGGATCTTGCGGGGAGGCATGTTGATGTGTTTGTTGGATTGCGTGTCTTGTATTTCCTTGGGGGCCGTTGGACGGGGGGTTGCAGTCGTCCGAGTCTAGTCACGCTCGATGCGGACCAAAAGGTGATGGCGGTGATGGAGGGAGGCGAGTGTAGGATCTTATCAAAGAGTAGGTCGTTGTCAGTCTCACAGACAGTGCAGGTCAGAGCGGACAAAGCGCAGTGTAATCAGAGCGTGAGTCGTGGCAGAGAAGACAGCGGTGAGGAGGGCAACGGCGATAAGGTAAGCCGGATGGCGGGCGGGCAATGTGGGCAGAGCGCTGATAGTTTATGTAGCGGTAGCAGCGATAGGGATGTGTTCTCGTGAGAATGAATCTCCACAGCGACAGCGAGGTGGAAAGTGGATTAATCTCGGAGGCAGCGGCGACAGGGCGAGCAAGGGAGGCAGACGGGGAGGGTGGAGAGACAAGGTGCTAGATAGATATATAAGCGATCGCCTGCAACGGCTGCGAGGGTGGCGCACGGCCGTGAACGGTACCTTTTGGGGTTGTAGATCCAAGTCTGGTCGGGACGAAGGGGCGCTCGCGTGCTCAGTGACCGGATCGGATGAGTCGAGATGAGCTTGGAGCAGTGCGGTGTGTCAGGGAGGCGAGAGGCAGTGGAGCAAGTGGAGAGATTTGGGGTGGAGCAGATCTGGCGATGGGAAGTGTTTTGTGATGGAGAGGAGAGGAGAGGAAGTGGAGGGATGGACAGAGAGGCGGGCGCAGGGGGACGAGGGAGGGAGGGAGCAAGCGAGGCAGGCAGGAGTCTGGATGGCGAGTGGAGATGACGAGTGCAAAGCTGAGGCACGACGATGGTCCGGACGTTAGGGAGATAAAGTCAGATGGTCGCTCAGTGCCCGCTGACGAGATGCCGAGCGCCAGGACGCCAGACAGGGTCCAGTCCGGAGGCAGCCCAGGATCCCAGGATGCGGATTGGCTTTATTGATGCTGATTGCGCGCGCAAGGGACGGCGGAGGCGGCGGCGGCGGCGGCGGCGGCGTCTGTGACTGATATAGACGAGGTGTAGTTGCTGGTCGTGTGCCTGCTCTGCTTTGCGCTGTTGCTGCCAGCCCAGCCCTGCCCTGCCCTGCCCTGCCCTGCACTGCTTTATACCTACGCCAGCCAGTGACCAAGCAGTAGCCGCCAGCGAAGCCTTCAGCCAGCGAGCCAGCCAGCCAGCAAGCCAGCCAGCTCGTCACGCGTGGCGCCGCCGCTCAGCAAGATACGACCTCCTCCACCTCTTGCCGCCGCCCAAGTGTCCATCACCGCGCTCCCTCCCTCCCTCGCTCCGTCGCTTGCTTGCCTGCCTGCTTGCCTCCGCTTCTCGCCCTCGTCCGCACGGGCGCACAAGCAGACAACCCGACACGCACACACGCAGATGCGCGGCCAAGCAGACCACGGCTTGCTCAGCATGGTGCTGCACTGGACAGCGGGTGCCGCCGGACATGACGCTGCTCATGCATCCATGGTTCGTCCTGTACGAATAATTGCCGCGTGACCGTCCGCTCTCCCTGCGCAAGCTGCCAGGGTGGCACTGCTGGTACCTTATTACCTGCTCGCCCGGTCCTGGCGAACTGATCTGCACCCAAACAGATATCGGCCTCTGCTCGGGGCGACGCCTGGCCCTGCAATGCCACCACTCCAGCCCTGCTGTGTCCTGCTGTTGGTCATCTTCTGCTCGCAGCACACTTTACCTGCCTCCACACGCACGCTCTGCTAGAGACTCGTCAGATACCGATCCGATTGCATCTCTGTACTCCTGCCGATCAGTCCCCGTGGCTGCTGCGCATGCAGCGCTTCAGGCGGGTCACGAAAACAGATCAGACGGCACCCGACGGCTCACCCTTTGCCCCGGGCACATGTGAATTTCCCATGCACTGGTCGGACAGTCGCTGCTTGCCAAGCGGTTGTCAGACACTGCGCAGATACAGAAAGGACGACAGGAGGAGTGCGTAGCATCGACTGGACTTCGGTGAAACCGCGGGAACGCGGCGAAGCTTCCGCTTTGGCAGTCGCTACCTACATATCTACCTTACTCTCTAGATGCTCAGTGGACTGCGAGGCCCGAAGAGACGCCCGAAGATCTCCCAGTGCTGTCGAATCTTGTGCAAGGCTGAGCATTGTGTCTCACCCGCCATGACGAATGTCGACGAGACGTCGGTCGGGGGCGGTACAACACGTGACCTGATTGCTGCTCAACCTCCCGTCGTCATCTCGTCTGAATGCACGAGGTTGCTAGGCACATCGTAGCAGGGTACTTTTGAAAGATTCCATTGTGTATCTCTTGTACAAACCAAGCCAGTCCGACCAATCAATGGTATGGGGTATCTAGTCTTCCGCTGGTTCCACTCTCAGCTGCATGTCTTGCCTCTATGCTCGCCACCTGCTCTGCCCAGCTGTCCTTCTGCAGCCTGGGCTTGCCACACAAAATGAAGATATGTCAGTACTCTAAAAATGCCATGGATGCCAGAAGAACGCATCGCTGACCCTTGATCTCTCCCGGCCGGACTCCCTGTCCCGCGCCATGTCGAAAGAAAAACGTGCAAAAGGAAAGATGAGGTTGCCTGCTCGCTCGCTGCGTAGCCGTGCCGTGTCGTCATGTACTGTGCGTAAGAAAAACGGTTAAAGATCGTGCTACCCCCTCAGAAGGTCTGCTGTGCCCAACTTGGCTCATCCTGTCCTCTCCTTGACACTGAGATGGGCCTCGTCGTTGCTCCCGCCTGCTTCGTTCCTTCGCACAGTGCTCCAGCTGCCGTTGCTCGTCCGAGCCGCTTCATCCGTCGCCTCGTCCTGTTCGCCGGTGCCTTTCCGCGACATGCCGCTCTCCTCGCCCACTTCTTCCACCACGGGCAGCGTCGTACCCTCGGCCGTCGTCTCCGTTGTCCGGGCTCGGTCTACATTGGTTTCGTGGCTGAGTCGTTCGCCGCTCGGACGTGCTGAAGACGATTGTCGCGCTCCAAGCGTGTCCCGGCTCTGCCTCGAGCTAAATGGCCGCGCTATCTTGGACATGAACGCCACAAATCGGTCTCCATACTTTTCCGGAGGTATTGCTGAGATTTGGTCTTCCTTTCCGCGATTTGCCAGTCCTTTGAAAAAGTGCTCGCCACGCTTAATCAAGTCGTACCGTGTCAGGATATCAATGATACCGGCGTAGTAAATGGCGCCAGCCGGACTGTCATCGGGCCCGGTGGCTCGCATGCCACCTTCTTCCTTATAGAAGGCGTGTGATGCACGCGAGTCGTTCCGTTGACCAGGTATCCCAGGAGACGCCAGCGTGGATGGCATGCGTGAGCCGGGAACTGACAGCATAGGCACGGGTTTTTGTGATTTCAGCTGTTGTCGAAGTTCGCGAGCTTTGCGGCTGGCTTCGACCTTGCTTGGTGTCCGCACGAGAGGCGGCGCGTTTGGCGAGGGCATTGACGCTGTAGACATCTGTGACGAATAAGACGCGTCTGAAAAGGCGCCAGACGGATGGACCAAGCCCGCCACGGGGTCAACATGCGGTGATGGAAGCTGCTGCTGCGGCTCCGGGTCATACACTCGGAGTGCCTGCTCGCGAAGGTTCAGATTGTTGCCTTTTTCGAGATCATGGATGCCGATAAGCATCGAATAGTCCATGATCTTCAGTCGCTTGAGGAGTGCAACATCCTTTTGCATCTGTTCCAGAAACGCCTTTTTCCGGGCGGGCCCCAGTTCAAGTCTCATGTCGCGCTTGATCCAATTCAAGTCTTTCAGGACAGCCCGAGGGGACTTTTCCAGAATCTCCTCCCTCAGCTCGCGGCCAATTGTCGATCCTTTCAGATCAAACGTCTGGTGAATGTCGCGATGTGGGGGAAAGAGGTTGTTCATGACAACAAAGTGAATCTTGCGTCCGTAGGGCATCTTGACCCGGTGAAGTCCATAGAACTGTGAAATTAGGGTATTGGGGTTGTTTTTAATGTGGTTGTAGTAGTCCTTGAGGATTTTTCTCAGCATTTTCGCTTCAGCATGGTGCACCGTCTTAATAATGTATTTATAGTCGCGGGAAAAGTAAAAGAAGCTGCCCGACTTTCCCGGCGAGCCCAATTCGGACAGAATGTAGCGGTGGGTGAGCGACATGAGATAATCGGCCGGGTCAATCTTGAACAAGGTCCGTAGGTGTCTAAAGACCCAAGGAGCGTAATCCTTGAACTTGAAGTCATACTTTGCCGATGGTGTGAGCTCATTGCCCGTGACATCGAATCCGCACTTGTGCTTGGCTGCAAAATCTGCGTCTGTCAGTGCGCGATCCATCTTGGCCTCAACTCGAGAGACGACGTAACGAATGCCAGTCAGCATGTCGTACATCATGGCCCAATTGACGTGGTTCTCGTCGACCTTGGTACCAAAGAGGACTCTGTCATCATCTTCGTCGTCCTTGGTCCTCCGCCTCCGCGAATAGCGTTTCTTCTTCATCTCTTCGGAGTACTTGACAGCGTCGACATCGGGCGGGGGATCGTCGATGTTGATATCTGAGAACTGAGCGGAGCGGGTGTTCCTCCGGCCCAGGTTCAAGGAATTGCGGCGAGAGTTTTTCGCAGGCACGATGGCGGCAGGAGGCGGCTCGAGGGTGCTGGAGGATGTCCGATGTTGGCTCTGAGAATGACGCTCACTAGTGTCGCCAGCTAGGTGTAGGCTCGGGTCGAGGCTCTGAGAGGACAGGCGAGAAGAGCGGGCGGGCGGGTATGTGTAGCCATTCTGATGGGAGACATGGTTGGCGAAGGCGTCGTCGATGGGAGTGCCGTGTATCTTGCCTGGGGAGGAAGTGAGAGGGGTGCCGTCGAGAGTGGCGGAGGCGGGCGGTGGAGGGTTGGTGGTGTTCAGGGCGGAGAGAGTGGGAGTTGTAGGATTGGAGGAAGTGCGCATTTTCTTGACTACTTGGCCGTTGCCGGAGACGGAGACGACATGGTACTCAGCGCTCATTGTTGTACAGATAGGAACATGACTGGAATAAGAAGGCGCGGAGTGTTCAATGCAATATGGTGAGCATGATGTGGTGCGAGGTGTGGGATTGGGGAGAGAGAGGCAGAGAGAGGGCTGAAGTTGGAACGCGTACCCATCAGCTTGGGAAGCGGCTATTCCGCTTTGGAGCTAAGCAGCTGGGCCTCCAGGCTCCCCGTGGCTCCCTCTACTGTTTGTACGCAAATTGACCCCTTCGGAACACTCTCGCCCTTCCACTTGCGCCTGCAGATAGACTGCTCTTGCGCCGTGCGGAGCCGTGACACGGTCCGCCCAAGGTGCAAGGACCGGTGCTGACTGGAGCCGACGCAAATTGAGCTGCCCCGAAATAGCAACAACAGGCAGGGCGATCATCCCTAACGAGCCAGGCCGTGGCCCCGTCAACCGTCTCTTGTTGATCTGTTGCCATCCCACACCGCTGTCAGGCACTGTGCATCCCCGACGGTCGTCCTGCGCTGTCGCAGTGCACAGGCGATGCGCATCCGCGACAATGGCGACCTCGCTTGGCTGACATGTATGCCCAGTCGATGCGGCAGGCCTGGCCAGCTACGCAATTGTCGCAATCTTAATGACGGAAGTCGGACTAGGCATGTGATAGGCTGATAGCTGTAGAGTTACCTTTGCGTTACCCTGCCCTTCAAGTCACAGCAAACAGTCGTCAATCTCTGCCTTCGCAATGCCCGAAGTGCCCTGCAGACCACCGTCGTGGGCTAATACTCATCGCATGCAGAATGACAATGTAGCATCACAAAGAGTTCAATGTGCAGCAGCAGCGGCCACGCAAGAGACACCAACGAGGAAAAGCACGTGGGAGTCAGAGAGCATCTGTTATTCTGTCGTGTCGTGTCTCATTACTGCAAGGAGAAGAGCAAGGCGCGCTGTACAAGCGGCAATGTCGCACTCAACCTGCTCCCGCTCTTGGACGTTACAGACGTCTGCTACGCCCATTCATGCTCATAAGCCCCAAAAGTGATTCCCCGAATGCAAACAATGTTACCCCTGTCAAACGCCACCAGACCGCTGTCACCAACCCATGATCAAAGCTGGCCATGTTCCCGGGATATCATAACAAGTACATGCCCTTTGCGAGAGTGAGAGATGCGTATGTCGAGAGAACCTGACCACATCTACGCCTTCTTTGCAGCCGCCTTCTTGGGTGCCGCCTTCTTGGGCGCTGCCTTGGCGCGAGACTTGGGCTTGTCTGCCGGCTTTGCCGTCGTCTTGGTGACGCGGCCCGACTTGGTCTTTCCCAGAACCACGGGCTTGACATCCTCAACAGCTGGGGCCTAAACGCTACAGTTAGCTTCTGGACGGGGCGCAACGGCCAGCAGCAGGACTAGTGACGTACAGCCGAGGTCTTCTTGGGAGCGGCCTTGCGCGGCTTAGCAGTGTTGGCCTTGGGCTTAGCCGCGGCCTTTGACTTGGTGGCCGTGGTCGTCTTCTTGGTGGCAGCAGCGGACTTCTTGGGCGCAGTTGCAGCAGATTTCTTTGCGGCGGTCTTGGGGGCGGCAGCCTTCTGTAGGAGGGTCAGCCATGCTTTTTGCGCATGGAGCAATTGCAGAATCATACCTTGGTGGTAGCCGGCTTCTCAGCAGCCGCGGTCTTCTTGGCTGGGGCAGCAGCGGCACTCTTCTTTGCAAGCTTGACGGGACCAGATTTGCCCTTTGGCATCTCAAATTCGCCGCTCTTGACGCCAGAAGCCAGGGCCGCGCTGATGTGCTGGCTCAGCTGGTTTTCGGTGGTGTTGCCCAGCTTATGGTTGGCGTTGATGTACTTTTTAATGGCCTGGCGGGAGCTGCCCGTGCGTTCCTTAAGCTGAGCAAAGAGCAAATGTTAGCCGAGGGCCCTAGAGACGTGCTGCGCCCATGTGTTGTCGTGCTGTGGAGCTGAGAGGAGGCGCCGGGCAGCAGAGCGGGGAAAGATGCACGACACAAGCGCGATGCGCCGGAGAGTGTTGACTTACGCTGACGATGGCGTCCTTGATCATGTCTATATGGCTTCCGTTAGCATCTGCCACGGAATCCAGCTGATGCGCACCGAGGAGTAGGCCGAGGCGCACAAGAGCGGGAATGACTGACCTTTGTAGCTGGGGTGGCCAGCGGTGGAGGCCTTCTTGGCCGGAGCGGCGGCGGAAGCTTTCTTGGGAGGCATCTTCAAAGAATGAAACGAGTATGAGCGGATAGAGCTGGAAGCGAGCAAGCCGGGCGAGCTAGAGCGACTCGAGTGCGATGCGGCGAGGGGCAGTTACGTGGAAGCGAAGCAGAGGGAATCCGTCCTGGCGCTCGCGCGTCGGGACGGGCATTGTATATATCCCCACACGTGCCACGCACCAGATCACCCCCCCCCAGCATTCCAGGCTAGTCTTGTTTCGTCGCCCCCAACGCTCGCTTAGCCCAACCCACAGCCAATGGCATCTCTGCTCCCACTCGCCCACCACGCCCTTCCTCCAGCTCAGACATCTGTGTGCCTTCTTTGTCGAAACTCCCTCCTCCACACTCGATCGCCTGTCTCACTGCCGCAGTCCATGCTGGCTGCGCCGACGAGCGGGTCGTTCCTGCCCCTCCTTCCCCCCGGAAACAGAAGTCGTCTGATGATGCTCGTCTTACTTCGTGCCTACATGGCATGAGACCCGACGGCCGCAGACCCCAGACGACCCAGCCTCGCTCCTCTGCTCACCTGTTCCATCACGCCGTGAACATGAACCGCGGACTATCCTCGCCAAGCTCTGCAATCTCTTCCTCGGTCATCCCCTCAACAGCCGCGTCTTCGTCGCCAGCTCGGCGCCTGCGGTTTTTCCTTGCAAAATACAGCGAGAACGATCCGTAGATGACACATGACATTGTCACCAGCGCCAATGTCGAAACGTGACCCACCACGTATCGCGGTGCATCTGACGTCGGATATAGCTGCCCGACTGTTAGCGTCAATGCTTGGGCCACTTCCCTGCTGTGACTATACTCACAAATGGCGACCAGATGCCCGCAATGTTTCCCGCCATGACCTGCAGTGCCGCTGCTGTTGCCCGCTTGCCGTACCGGGGATTGTTCATCGTGAACCACGCAGAAGGAAGACCTACAGCCACGTAGAGACCACCGCCCACCAGGAATGTGGCAAAGTAATGCGCTCCGGCGCGCACAGGCGACGCCAGCACAGCATACCCAGTAACCGACACTAATCCGGCCGCAACCACAAAAGGACCACGCACTTGGTATCGATCACTGATCCAAGCTGACACCACGTACACGGCTGCCCCCGTTGCATAGCATGGAATAGTGAGCACCTGCACCCGCTGACTTGACCAGGCCGAATTGATCGACTTAATGATGGTCGGTAAGAACAGGCTGAAGCCGTACATCATCGTCCCCATGCCGCAGTTGCTCATTGCGAAAACGTACATTTTCCAGTCTGTGAGAGCTTTCTTGACGTCTGCCATGTGGAGTTGCTCGGCGCTGAGCGTCATGCCTTGCTGCTTCGAAAATCGGAGTCTCATCAGTGCCTTCTCCTCGTCGCTGAGATACCAGGCTGTGTGGTAGTCATCGGCGAGCACGAATCGACAACAAATTCCCACAACAATCGGTGGCAGTCCCTCAATGATCATGATCCATCTCCACCCACTGAGCCCCGCTCTGCCGTCCAGGAAGCTTATAGCGTATGCTAGCAGACCTCCGCAGGCGCCCGAGATCGCTGCGCATACAAAGAGGTAGCACAAACGGAGTGCAATCTCCCTTCTAGTATAGAAAGCTACTTGCACTGTAAGTCTGGGCATTGTGTGTCATGAAGTAATACCCACTAGTCAAATAGACGGCTACGCCTGGGAAGAAGCCTCCCTCCACCAATCCCAGAGCCAATCGCGCAGCGACCAGTCCCCCAAAGCTTCGAACAAAACCTGTCAGCGTTGCGATGACGCCCCATGCGGTCGCGATGAATGAAATCCAGCGCGAAGCACCGACTTTCTTGAGCACCATGTTTGAGGGCAGCTCTGACAAAACGCTGCGACCCAGTCAGTTCTCCAGTGCGGCACCGCCATTCAGCACCCAAGACTCACTATGGTACGAATAAGATTGATACAGCGAGCTGGTAATGATTTCCATGCAGATGCAAATCTTTTTCCAAGCCAAACAGGCGGGCATTTCCGATATTGACACGATCAAGCATGTTGAAAAAATACATCAACATGACCAGCGGAAGGATGTGCAAGTCCAGCTTCAAAAGCAGCTTTTGTTCTGCTTGAGGATCGATGGTCGCAAGCGGGTCGGACAGCTCCAGTCGCCCTTCGACGTGGACCTTCTCGTCCTTCTCGTGCAACATTGATAAGGTCGCAGCATCTTCTGCGGAAACGGTGTCAGATGATGACATTGTCTTCCACGAGTCCAGCAGCAGCGGTGTGAGGCAGAGACCAAGACGATACCCGTCACGAACATACCAGAGCAGATACTCGGCGAAAGAGAAATGACAGAGCGCGGGCTTTGATCTCTTTGGTCTCCGGACTGCGGATGCTTGTAAAGCTCCATTGGCATTTCTAAACTTATGGCCTTCTCAAAAGCGGCGTCCATGGGTCTCTGAATGACATGAGTTGGACCGCTTGCAGGCATATGGCCCGCAAAGACGCTAAATTCTCGGATAGGTACAAGGCGAAGGTCCTGAAATATACCACTTGATGATATTGCACTTTCTCAGAACCACAGCCTTGGGACTTCCTGCCGATCTATCTTGAGATTTTCAGAATATCCTCGGGGTGGAGACCGAACGGAGTTTGAAACAGCTGCAGGTGGAGCTATTTGGTCTGGCAGACGCCAGGATCTGCCACTGCCACGATTCAGTCTATGCATGCCATCAGCCGTGACAGCTCTTACGTCGTCGCAAGCTGCATCAATATCGGTGTGAGTGGTCAAGAAGGGGTGAGGCTGCAAAGAAAAGATGCGCCGTGGCGGAGCGTCTAGTGATGCTAACCAGGTTACCATCCTCTCCAACGTGACCACACGTCGACAATCTTCCCGTCTCCTTCGACAACCAGATACCAGCCATAGCCGCTGCTGGCAATGCACGCATGGTTGGGCCACAAAGCAAGCTTTTCGCCCACTTCAAGCCTCGTTTTCGACACCTCGTCGCCCTCCCAGACCAGGATGCCGTGCTCTTGTGCCACCCTCCCCACGATCCAACCGGTGCGGCTTCCGTCGGGGTCATAGAAATGTGCTCCCGCCATCACAGTCCCCCGCTCCCAGGGCTTTGGTGCTACAACTGCCCAACCGCTGTAGCTTTTGCAGACTTCCCTTCCCAAGGCGACGCATCCGGCTCCGACTAAAGCCTCGGCTCTGTCCCTTTCCTCGTACACGCTGAGGACCTCTGCGATAATCCAGATACCAATGTCCCCGTAGCCGATGTTCAAGCCGCGGGCATGCGTAGCCATTTGCTGCATGTCGAGCGTGGGATAAACACCTGCGTGTAGTTCGAGAAGCCCCTGAGCCTTGACCCTCTCGATGGCATCCTTGACTTTCAAAGCTGCCGCGCTGTTGGATGTGCTGGCCGTCAACAGGTTTTGAGCACTCGCAGCCGATGGCGTTGCGCCAACTGAAATGACAAAGGACGCCTGATCAGACCATCCTGCGATTTTAGCAGCAGCGACAGCAGCCAACCCGGATTCTAGTTCAGCGCTTAGGTAGCCTAGTGCTTCATCCGGGCTGGAACTGGAGTAAGAGGTGCCGTAGTGCGTGTAGAAGCCTATGAGGTGCACTTGATCCTTCAGCTCATGCGCGCGTGACAAAATAGACTGAAGAGAAGCTGAGGTGGTGGTGATGCCTGCACGTTGGTAACCGGCGTCAATCTTGATGAAAAATGGTGCCGGCTCTTGGCCGGAGTGGTGATAGAGCGTCGCCAGATGTGTCAGCTGCTGTGGATGATCGATCATGAAAGTTATTGTGGCTGGGCCCAGGGAACTCCGCACGCGGTGCAGGCGTGGGAGCGATGTCTTTGACGGCGGGATGCCATATAAGATCTGGCATTGATCTCAGTATGGAGAGCCTTCAAGTTCTCGGAGTAGTAGGAACACACATTGGTTTGACGGCCTGCTGCGATGCACTGCGCGGCCAAGGGAGCAAGATGTTCCGCTTCGCTTACGGTGGAGACGATGAAGGCTGCTGGCGTCCTCACATCGTCACCCACTTGCAATGCTGAGAGTTCAGTTGTCTACGGCAAAGGGTAAGTTGTGAGGGATGCTATACAAGGCCCGGTCGGACGCAGAGGGCCGGGTTACCTTGTGTGTCTTGACATGGGCTCTGAAGCCGACGCCCAAGGCTTTGGCAGCGTCCAACATGGTCTTACAATTCCTACTGATGATACCGCGATCAAGCACTGCAATCGGGCCTTCGACATCCTGGACATTTTTCCCAACGTAAAGTCGCTTCAACTGGTCTGCAGGGGATGGCGGGTACGCCGCGGGCGCTCCCAAAACCTCCATCCTAAGTATTGTTGCTGGGACTGTTGTCAATCAGGAAGGTGAACACAAGATGCCAGTCACAGCCAAATGAACAGCAAGAGAATTGCAGGTGAGGACCTTGAATGCCGAGGGTGCAAAAGTAGCAATTCGCTGAGTCACATTGCCCTTACGAAGAATGCCCCACACCAACATGCAGCAGAGCGTGGGGGTGAAGCTCGGCTGCTAAGGTAGGATATGGAAGCGATTCTTGGAATTTACCACTACAACACTGCTGTTTGTACCATCAGAGCCGACTTCCGACCCCTTGACACTTGTCCTGATGGTGTCATGCGTGTCGAGGGTGTAGGACGAAGAGCTCGCAAGGATATGATGACGTCGCACGTGATCAGCTCGATAGTGACAAAACACAGGTACAAACAGTGCAGGCAGTACAGGGAAGCGTGGCGGTGGATGTTGCTTGGCCGCGTGGTCTTACGCTAAGCACTCACGGCATTGCTGATGCATATCAAAACAATTGATGAGACGCTTTGTCGTCCTTGATTGCAGACCTCTCTCCGGTCTCGATCCCGTCGTGACCGTTTGGGCGACACGTGCAAGTCGGACCGCTTGACACGTGAAGTGACATCTATCGGGCGCTGTGAATTAGCGTCATCTGATTGGCTGCTTCTGCCGACCTCTGATAAGGGAATCAACGCCCAAAATATCCCGACTTCGCACCTCCATTCTCGCATCGATTTTCGAGCAGTCCAGTCCGACGCCTTGCCAGACCCATTGCACGCATTGATGGGCTGGGGCTGGAGTTCAGTCCAGATCTGCAGCTCTGATCTGATCTCGCGCCGCTTGATTACGCTGCATGCTCTAAGCCCGGGCCGCAATCACCCGTCGTCTGGTACTTTGTCTGAACCCTTGACATCTTTAATCACCAAAGACGCGTTCTCAGTACTCGCTACTGAGCAGCTGCATGGTCGGCTGGGGTGACCCGCAACGCTCTTTGCGACTTACTAAGCTATCGAATTCCGTGCGTAAAAGCGTTTGCGAGAAGTGTTGAGACGCAATCAGCGCTATGCACCGATCAAGCGCCGTTCGTCAGTAGCTGCTGATAAGAAACCACACCAAGGCAACGCCTCGCATTCCCATGGCCCGCGGCCCCAGAGATATCCTCGTCTGTCGACAGCAGCGATACTTGCTTTGGTCGCTGGCAATCCTCCTGTCATATTTTGCTGATACTGCTGATACTCACCCCTCGTCAGCAGAAGTTGTCTGGTTAGGCCAGAGTGCTACAGCAGCGCTACACCATCCGTGTCGTGACGTTCCTTTTATTCTGTGCAGACACTTTCTCTAGAACCCAGATGCAGTGATGAAGCTAGGATCAACCTTGCGCTAATCTCCAGATTCGTCTCGACCCCAGATTCAAACAGTCCTGCTGCAGCGTCAATCAGAGGCCATCTTCATCGACGCATCTTCATTGGCAGCGCCATCCCTATCAACCGCCACCTCGCGTGGAAATCCATTTTGCCGTTCTGTCAAACGGCAGGGCCCCAGACTAGACAGCGTGGAGGCTCGATCTGTCCCATATCAGGCCAAGGCTCTCCGATACGCGCCACCAGAGTCCAGGGCTGAGCCGTGAGCCTGCCACGGGCCTTCCCATCACCATTGACGTATCGCCGCGGAGGTGATTAACAACATTTTCTGCCACCACTTCCGTTGACCATTGTCTAGCTGCTGCGCTATAAGGACCCGGAGAAGGGCATTCAAGTGGCTGCTAATTACATTAGTCTCGAACTTTGACCGACACGTACAAGTAGCTGGGACTTTGCTGCGCTTTGAGTCGTTTGTGTCGCAGCAGCAGCTAAGATCCTTGTATTGGCCCTCTCTTTCTTCAGCCTCATCGAGCCTACTGCCGCTGCCACTTGCTTCCTAGCATACACACATCAGCAATGGTTCTTTCATCATTATGGGTCGCCCCGGAGGTGAATCCTGTGAATAAGAAGGCGCGCCAAATCCCGTTCTTCAATCCACTTAATGTATATGGCCGAGTCTTTCACTTTGCGTGGTTTGGATTCTTCATTGCCTTCTGGTCATGGTAGGTCAGCATTGGAGAGATCCAAATGATTTCGAGACTGACAATAGTCGACAGGTACGCCTTTCCACCTCTCTTGGCAGATGTGATTGCAAAGGATATCGGTGCTAGCAACAACCCGGACGTTCTCAACTCGAACATTGTCTCCCTGATTGCGACGCTCTTCGTTCGCGTCATCGCCGGCCCTCTCTGTGACAGGTTTGGTCCTAGAAAGGTGTTTGCTGGATGTCTGCTGCTGGGCGCAATCCCAACGTTCTGCGCTGGCGGCGTGACCAACACCTCAGGCCTCATGGCCATTCGATTCTTTGTCGGCATTCTTGGAGGCTCCTTTGTGCCTTGCCAAGTCTGGACCACTGGCTTCTTTGACAAGAACACGATTGGATTCGCCAACGCCCTGACTGCTGGTTTGGGTAACGCTGGTGGCGGAGTGACATATTTTGTCATGCCCGCCGTCTACGAGTCGCTGATGCGCAAGTCTGGCCTGTCTAGCCACGTCTCGTGGCGTGTCTCCTTCGTCGTTCCGGGAATCCTGATTGTCTTTGCGGCCGTCACCCTTCTCATCTTCTGCCCCGACACTCCTCAGGGCAAGTGGTCAGAGCGCGAGAAGCATGTGCAGGAAGAGCTGCGCCGTCACAGCATGATCGGACAGGCTGTTCCTGGCGAGACGGTGGCAGTACCTGGTGAAATCTCGGTGGTTGCTCCTGAAAAGGGCAACGTTTCTCCCCCCTCTTCGACGGGCGGCGAGGAGAAGAAGGACCTCGTGCCGCCGCACGAGATGCACTACGGCGACCACGAGGCTCACCTGACGGCGGAGCAGATGTACGAGACTGCCAAGGGAGAAGTGATTCGCAACCCCAGCTTCAAGGAGATTCTGCACGTGTTCCTCTCACCGCAGACGTTTGTCACTGCCACATGCTACTTCTGCAGTTTTGGCGCGGAACTGGCCATCAACTCGATTCTCGGCAGCTACTACTCCTACCAATTTGGCAGCTACAACCAGGCAAGGAACACATGGGTATCGAGCCTGACGACGCAAGAGGCTGGCAACTGGGCTGCCATGTTTGGTCTTTTGAACATTGTCTTCCGGCCTCTGGGTGGACTTGTCAGCGACTGGGTGTACCGGGCAACGGGCAACGTGTGGGCCAAGAAGGCGTGGATGCACGCGTGCGCCATCATCACCGGAGCATTCCTGCTTGCGATTGGCCTGCTCAACGAGACTCGCAATCCTTCGACGCTGTACGGGCTCGTGGCAGGCATGGCCTTCTTCCTCGAGGCGGGCAACGGCGCCAACTTCTCGCTTGTGCCTCACGTTCACCCGTTTGCGAACGGAGTCATCTCAGGCTTCACAGGCGCAGCGGGAAACCTAGGCGGCATCGTCTTCGCCATCATCTTCCGGTACAACAGCCCTGCTTCGCAGGGAGCTGGCCACCTGCACTACAGCAAGTCCTTCTGGATCATTGGAGTAATGACGATCGCCATGAACCTGGCGGTGTCCTGGATTAAGCCTATTCCCAAGGGCCAGATTGGCGGTCACTAGGGGGGAAGAATTCTTCTTGTTAATTTAATTGTACAGAGGAAGATCATTGGGAGCGGCGTTGGGGTCTGAGCTGGGATGAGGCTCTTGTTACGGCACGATACCACAGGACTTTTTGAATTTGCACGAATTTTAATGTACACGAAAGTCAGCATTTCGGGCACCGTGGTGACGCGTTTCAATTGTGCAGCGTGATACAGCAGCATTTTAACGTGGATGTTTGTTGCCAGGTGTTTGGGAGGTCTCGTGACTTGGAGTGTCTAGCGCGCTGAGAACAAGCGAATGCTTTGTTATTGGCAGAAGCAATGTAAGACGCGTGTACGTCCGCCCTGGTTGCGACCGAATGCAAGCGCCTGGGAATTAAAGGTGGGCGAGTAGGCAGGGAGGGAGGGAGGGAGTGGAGCACAGACGGGCAGAGGACATGGAACAGCGCAGAGCAGAGCGGCCGCCTTGGGCGCAGGCGGTCGCAGGGCGCTAATGATGGCCGGGGTGTGCCTGGTGCCTGGCGCAGTCGAGCCGAACGGATAGTGTAATGACAGCAGCAAGTGAGGATGACAGCGGACTGTCTGGTGCAGTACTCGTAGCGCTGCTGGACAAAAGTTGTGGAAATTGGGATTCCGGGCGGGAGGCGGTGGTGCAGTCTAGCAAACGCCCACCCATCGTACCTCGCAGCCGCCACGAAGCACAAGGCCAGCGGGGCCAAGGAGCCATTATTCGCAATGGAAATCATCCTAATCATCGAAGCATCGAGCCTCGCCTGGCACCAGCAGCAGGCATGGGTTGACCTGACTGCCCAGTATTGAGCTTATTCCAGCCCGGTCTGCCTCTCAACACCCACCTCTGCCTTCTGTACACTCACCACACCCTTCCGCTTGCCCATTCACCTCCCTGAAACGCGTCGTATTGGCCTGGCTTTTGAGGCGCTCGCAACAGCCTGCGAGCATGCGGCGTGGCCATCAATCTCCTCCAGCTCCAGCATAGTGCGCTCTCTCTCACTCTCTCACTCTCACTCTCTGCACTTCAATCTGTCTTCCTCTCCGCTGCCACCACCACCGCCACAACACTCACTCAGAAGCCCTCCCATCCTCCCACCGCTGGCCCCCTCCCTCTGTCGTGTTTCATGACCTGCCTCGCCCACTGCCGCCATGGATGCATCCCTGCATGCCTCCCCTTCCACCACCGCCCGCAACACTAAAGCTTCCTTTGACCAAGGCGACGATACGCTTCAGCCAAAACTTCTCCCCCGCATCGCCATCGCTCCCGACGCTGCCACGCCCGTCTCTGCAAGATCGCCCATCTCCTTCTACGACTATGGCGAACAGGGCTCCTTTGACCATCCCCTCGCTCCAGAGCACCCCATCAAGCCCATGCAAGGTGCCTTCGAGGAGAGCATCGCCGAGTCGCACGATCCACAGAAGATGTACACCCGCAATACCCTAGATACCGCCGTCAGGAGGCTGCAGCTTATCGAGCTCGACGAGTTTGGCACCGAATACTCCTCGCGCTGGTCCCAGCGACCTGATGCCAAATTCCACCCCCTGCGCAAGATTGTCGCCCAGGTTTCCTTTGGCGTACATCTTCTGCACCAGAACCAGGCAAAGTCCGAGGATGAAGTTGTCGCCATCCTGCAGACCCACATCCACGAAATCGACGGCTTCATAGAAGACACCACCGCCGACTTCAACCTGGCCGTCACAGACATTCAGGATCGCAGGCGGCTCCTCGAGATGCCATTGTCCCACGGCAGGACCTTCGACCGCATGCTGAGGGACCTCAACTTCCGCTCCTCCATTGTAAAAGGCAACCAAGTCATTGACCGTATTGCCCGCCGTACTGCCAAAGCTTCGCGGCACTCGCTGCGCGACGTCGCTCAAGGTCTCGATGCCACAAACCAGCTCCACGCATACCTGGAGAGGCTACGCTCATCCTGGCCACAAGACGACCAGGAGCTGTTTGGCATTTATGCCGCAATGGTCGGCAATGCCGAGGGCTGGTATCGCGCTTTCAAGATTATCGAGAAAAAAGGAAAGGACCTTTCAGACGCACTGGCCAGCCTGGACCAGGTCCTGCGCGAGGTTGGCCGTCGCGCAGCTCAGTCTGACAAGACTCGTCAGGTAAGTGTGGAACCCGGAAGCTGTACGCCCACAGGACTAATCGCCATGCAGACGCCTGAGCACTCGCGTCGAAAAGAAAGCTCAGGCGCGTCTTCTCTGGCGTCTGCTGGAGCTCATTCCACTGTGTCAACCCAGGATGTATCAATCAAGGAGAAGCCACTGCCTAGACCGCCTTCTGCAGATGATGAACGAGAAGCGCGCTTCTCAAGACAATCTGGCCCAGGGAGACGAAGCGACTCATCGTCGCGCATTGACAGAGCTTCGATACAGCCGGCGATAGCCCAAGTCAAGACATTCCAAAGAGTGCACAGCCCTGCATCGACTGTAAGATCCACCGGATCAGCAAAAGTGACTTCGAGCTCAGTCTACTCGCCGCAACAACCAGGTTCAGTCTACTCACCACCACAGCCGAGCTCCGAGTACTCGCAGCAGCAGCCAAGCTCCGAATACTCGCATCCACACTACGCCTCCGCTTTGTATGCTACTCCCTCTTCGCCTCCGCAGCCGGCGCCTCAGACGGGGACTGAAGCCGATTTCGAGCCTCCGGCTGGTGTGCAGCTGAGCTTACTGAACAGACCCGCGTCCGACAGCGTGTCTGAGATGCCATCGGAAATCGCAAGAAGTATATTGAGTGCGCATGCTGGCGACCGTCGACAGTCTCGATCTTCTGACAAGGAGATGGTAGTGTCGATGGGGCCCAGACCAGCTTTCTTGAAGTCGTCCTCGACGTCGAACCTGGCAGCACCTAGGATGACGGGCTATCGCGTTCGGTCCAGTGAGTCGTTGAGAAGTTTGCCAACAGCTACGCCAGCAAGTCTAGCCAGCAGAGTCTACGCAGCCTCAGACAAGGAGGTCGTAGCTACCTCTGCCCTGCTAGCAACGGCTCTAGATACCAAGGCTATGAGCAGACTGTCATTGCGGCACGACGATAAGGAAGTCGTGCCAGAGGACGGAATGGAAGTGGCCTTCACCTTGATGCCAGAGAGCTATTATTCAGCCCCCTCCACCCTGGCATCCAGGCACTCTACCGAGAAAGATGAGCCGAGGTCGAGTGAGCGGGATTCACGATCCTCGAAGATGTCAAGAGGAACCAGGTTTGACTCGGTTCCTTCGTCACCCAGAGCAGGGCACTCTCGCGAGGGCAGCCGCAGTTCAAGAACGCAGCTGCAGGCATTTCCCACTTCGATGAGGCAACTTCCGGCTATCAGCAGCCCCCTGATAAGCTCGTCGTCGCATCAGAGAAGCTCGTCTGTAGAGACTACTGCACTTCCACCCATGCCACCACAGACACTGCCACTATCACCGCCATCGCCAGCGGTCGTCGTCCCAGAGGTTGAACGCGAGCCATCACCGCCGTCGAAGAAGAAGGGCAATGGTTTGCGAAAGCCGAGTATGCTATCACTCAAGGATATGTTTGGTAGCAGACGCCAGCCGCCTTCGCGCAAGATTGTAGCCGGTGGTCTCGGTGGCCTATCAGCAATATGAATGGCTCAATTAGGGCATTCTCGGAGGGGATCTGAATTTATGAAACCGTATAGAAGCTTGCCCGAAAGTTCCTCCTCTTGTTACTCTTCGAGCTCCTGACGGACTCATACTGAGACTGGTCGGCTCTCAGTTTCATTTCACCAAAGTGTGCCAGTAAATGCGAACATGAAAGCCAAAACGGGATCGTCTGGGTGTGGGCGGGCAGGTATGTCACATGAAGGTATTTGGAACTGTTGAGCCTTGAGACGAACGAAAGACTCGGCAGGAGCGACTGGTCTGCATGTGTACATGTCAGGTACGTGAGGGCAAGTGAAGTCGCTTCTTGCCATTCACATGACTTGAACCACCTTACGCCCGCCTTCGTACAGCCTTCTCGCTCCACTTCCCGTGCTGCTGTTGTATTCACACGACTCGGGTAACTGCTACAGAGTACCATACTCGACACATTCAAGTCCAGCCGCGCCCAATGTACCATGTCTCATCTTCCACTCCGCGATGTCAATCCCAACCTTAACAGTGGACGCAACAGCCATCAGTCCACTCGCTCTGGCATGACGAGGGATAGCCAAAAGCCACACTCGAGCTTTGTAGACACTCTCCCCGCTGCTGGCGGCATCCGCTCTATGTTAAAGACTGACACCGAGCTTGGCGATGTCGGGCCATTTCTCGCTAGGCAGAGACAATACAATCGTCTTGCTCGAGCTTCCAATCTGTCGGCTGCTGTACATCCACATGGTGGCCTCTCTAGAACGTCTTCTCGCATGTCACGCTTCAGCGGTCGAACTCCCTCTCTTCGCTCCAAGGCTTCCAATTATAGCATCCGATCTACAACGAGTCGCCAGCAAAGCTCTCGCCATTGGATGACATTCAGTCCAGATACCGGACCACGGCCGCATTCCAGGTCCGAACTAAGTGTTGGAGAACCGGCCTTCAATCTAGCTGACCATGCCCGTCAAGTGCCTGGAGAGCATATGCCCGGGCACAGGCTGCATGAGGTGAAAGCACTCAAGGAGCGGTTCTACGCTTCCACAAGCTCGAGCAGCCGCTCAAAGCATAGGCGATTCAACAGCCTGAGCACTTTTCAATCAACTAGCAGTACCCGTTCCGCAGCTGGCCGCACAATCTCGCCATTGATATCTCCTGGCGTTGCGAAGGAGCCCGCTCTGCATCGACGCTCTCCAACCTCGAGCACCCGCGCGTTCTCAAGAGCAGATGACATAGATGCTCCTCGTCGTCCTAGTCGCCCTCAAATGGCCGCAAATGGCGAAGGTTCTCGCCAATTTCAGCAGCCCGAGTCATCCCGTCCGCCAATCCAATCCTTTGCTACGCATCCTGCTCCCGGGTATCCCACTCGCCGCCATGCTCACAAGACCTGGAACCTTCGCGGCATGAACCAGAATCATGCTGGCGGAGACTTCGTCAGCACGAGCCCACAGAGAACAAGTCATGGCTCGCAAAGCCGTCTGATCAGGTATCCATTGCTTCAAACCCACAGCCCAGAAACTGTGCTCCAAACGTACAGCCGACCACCTGAGATGCAACTTTACGCTTCGCCTCATCAGCCCCTGGAAAACGTAGATGTCTCACATATTGTGACGAGCAGCCCTACGCGGAGTGACGCCCCCTTGGTTGGTCACAGCATCGACTTTGCGGATCCAAGGCAAACCGAAGATGTCAAGAAATCTGCGGCGCGACCGCAAGTCACATTGTCTGCACCTAGTGTCCGAACAGCATGCATTCGAACAGCTGATTTGACAACATTAGCGCCTCGTAAGAATGCTGCAGTTCACACGCCGTCCCACTCTACAGAATCAACACCGACTACACAGTCAAGTGTGGCAGGCGTCTATCGAAAACTCGTTACTAAGCATGATCGAGTGATGCAGGTGCGGGATCGATTCGAGGCACAACCATTATCAAGGTCCTTTGAATTTCCTGGGCAAGACCTCACAAGTGTCGTGCACCAAGTTGAAGCTGAGAATGTGCCGTCGATCCACGCCAGCCGAGCTCAGTCTCAAATGGACCCGAGACACCCATTATTGGGCTACGACATTTCCCGGCCAATGCTTGTCCCTGAGCGCAAGGGTGCTGTCCGCTGGGATGCCGCTATTCGTGATGCTTTCCCGAGACAATTTTACCGAGACCAGTTCCCTGTCAAAAAAGATGCAGAATACACCGGGACTGTTCGAGGTCTTGCACCGTTTCGATCTGGTGCGAGCAGAAGTAGCATCGGGACTCCGCCGGAACGAGTTCTCGAGCAAATCGTGACAGGTCTGCGTAGACCCAGAAGCCAGCACATAGCTTGGCTTCGTCCAATGGGGGCGTCT
>JAKCVP010000055.1:0-305152 GCA_023512835.1 Taxillus chinensis
CAAAATTCTGCATCGGAATCCGATCTCGGTCTTGAATCTGCATTGACGATACACGGAAATCTTCAAGGCTACACCATGACTTTGACATCACTGCTTAGTGAGCAGGCGTCTCGTGGAGAAGCACCAGGTTAGAACTGCCTTATTTAAAAGGGATCCGGTCTACATTGGATCTACGCTACACAGCAAGTCGCTATGCAGGCTACAAGGTCGGACCTTTAGATGATTCAAAGACGGACAACTGTATTCGCGCGTGAGTGAGATGAAAGAGCAGCGATGTCGGAGACACATTAATCTGTGCGAAGATTCGACCGTGTTCTGTCCGAGTGAATGGGGTGAAGTCGAATATGCCTCTTTTGGCAGTTAGAATTAGCTGACTAACCACAATCCTGGCCACCACGCATCCCGGCGCCGGTGCCGGGTCAGCAATGCTGTACAGAAGACCAAGAGCAGCGAGGAGAGTTCGAAAGGTTACGAAGATACTACTATTCATGCCATGCAAGACGATGATCGTATGAGTCTAATGCAAGTGGTCAACTATCCACAGCCCGGAACGCCCTAAGCCTTGCGCTGTCGCTTCTCTACATCCTCCATCTCGCCGAGAATCATACCATTAAATTGCTTCCATCCATCAAGATACAGATGATGGCCAGCATTGTTGACGATCAAAACCTTGGCGTCGCCTTGGTCGTTGCCAGACGCACTGGGATCAGCCTTGATCGCTTTGCGTTGAGATACCTTGAGCTTCTCCTCGGCAGCATATCCACCAGCCACATCCATCCAGTCGTTCTCACCATACATCAAAACGACTGGCACACCATTCTCAATCTGTTTCTGGCCATCAGGATTCACAAAAGATTGACGGCCGACGCCATCTATCCTGCGAATGAGCGGACTGCGAGCAAAAGCGCCAGGAGCCAGGACGTATGCCAGAACAAACTCGCCAGACCCGCGCTGCCTAAACAGACTGTATGCGTAGTCATGCAGAGCTGCCGCTTCCGCCTCAGGCATCTGATTGAATCGTCGAGAAGTCCATCCCGACACCAGTCTCGGACCTAAAGGACCCGACCACCGGACGAGTGAGAATGGCGACATGTTTGCGTCCCACAGATAAGCGAACCACTTTGGTAGTGGTCTGCGTTTGGGCTCGCCGTCCTTGTCGGCGGTGCCCTTTGACTGGGCATTCATGAAGTTGTTCTTGTCCTTAACAGCAGAAGCCTGGTCCTGTGTGACCTCAGCCTGCATAGTCGACTCTTCCGGCTCCGGCATGTCGGCCTGGGTAGCATAAGGGTCTTCTGGAATGCCGACAGGTGACGCCAGAATGACCTTGTTCAGGTGACCAGGGTACTTTAAAGCATAGGCAACAGCCATGTAGCCACCCATACTATGACCAAGCAGAGTCATCTTTTCGATCTTGCGCTCTTTCCGCCACTCCTCCAGAGAATCAATAAACCAATTCTCGGCCTCATTGATCTTTCCCTGACGATCTTTGGCGTGGATCTTGAAGTTTGGGCGACTGCTTCTGCCCATGCCCAACATATCTAATGCGAAAAGCTTCCAGCCTTTCCGCCTCGACAAGGGTTCGAAGTTCTTGTAGAAGAAGCCGAGCCCAGCGCCGTAGCCATGGAGCATGACGAGAGTGTTGTCGACATCCTCGCCCACTCTTTCCACAGAAAACTCATTCAGAGCCCGGTTGTTGCCCGTCAACTTCACTAGACTCGAGTGCCAGCGGCGGGGGCCATATGGGTCCTCCTCCTGCGAGGTGATCTTTGCCAGAGTGGTCGAGTGCGAAGTGTCGTCCTGCGCACTGGCATCCTTGCCGTCTTCGCCCGAGGGCGCGACAATGCCAGTCTGGTGGTGTGTGGGTGCCTGCTGCAGGTAGGGAATGAAGGACAGGACTTTATTCTCGGCCGTGGCCGGGGAGATGCTGGCCCACTTGCGAAAGTCAGCTCGGAAGGCACTGGAGCGAAGATATCTGAAGAACCCACCCATTGCGTGAAGCCCTCCTTGTAGCCAAGGGGGAACCAGCCAGGCTTGTTGGTGGGAGTGGCCTCTTTGGTGGTGGCAGTGGCGGAGGAAGCAGCAGAGTCAGGCATCTGATGTTGCTGCGCGAGATAGGATGCCCTCAAGCGGGCGTCATGAGCAGGGAGCGAACCAAGATTCTGGAAGCCTCTAATGAGCGGCGGTGGGTCTACTTGAGGCAAACGGCGGACGGCTGTCGCAAGAATGTTGACGTTGATTCTACTGCTGCTGCCTTCGTGGTTAAGGGCAGCAGCTCCGCCGACCTGGCCGGGCGTATCGGTCTTCCGAGGTTGGTGACGTCGGCGTCGTCGGACGTTTCGGCCGATGATGATCAGTCAGCGGTCGCAAAAAGGCTGTCAGGAGACGACTGGCCAGGGATGCGTCAGGTAGGGCTGGGGAATGGAGGGCGTCAGATGGCAGAGCAGAAGAGACAGCGTGGAGCGGAGGATGTCAGAGACAGCAATCAACCTTACCTTAGCGAGCGGACCTCTCACCACCCCAACAAAGTTGCGTCCATCGCCGTCTGTCGCAGCGGCCGCACCGTCGTCGTCGCTCTCCTTCCTCGGCTCCAACCACTCACGTCGCGCGGCCCTTAGCACGCGCCCTTCTTCGTCCTCCTCGTCCTCTGCTCACCGTCTGATCGCCCACCACGCGCCTCCACATTCTCTCCGACTCTCCGCCATGTCCCAACACGACTAGGAGACCCCGCTACCCGCCTTTGTGCCCCCCAGTCCCTGTGCTGCCCTGCCCAGCGCAGAGGCTGAGAGGGCCCGTGTGTGTCGAACGTGGCTGGGGTAGCCTGGCCCGCTGCTGAAAAAACAAGCCTCACCTTACGCTGGCACAATCCTCAAAATCCAATCCACTGACGGGAGCATGGCCGAGCAAAAGCTGGACCAGCTCGTCAAGGGCGCCCCTCCGCCAGACGTCTCCCTCCCGCAGGTTGCCGCTGCTGCTGTCCAGCTCTCCTCACGCGACACCGACCCTGAAAAGGCCGCCCACGAAATATACGACGCAAAGAAGCCTGGTGCTGTTGCGCCTACATCGGATCCGCTGTCACAGCTCCCCTCGTCGCCTCCGCAAATATACCTTAACCTTCTCATCCTCGAAGCTTCCCTCCGCTCACAATTTCTTACGCTCCGCGCTCGGCGGCGATTACACACATTCTTCATCATACTGCTTGCATCATGGATCGGCTTCTTCTTCTACCTGCTCTTTGCGCGGCCGAGAGAAGATGGCAAGGGAGTGGGAGGCTCGCCGTACTGGGTCATTGACATGGGAGAAAAAGTCGGGTTCATGGGCGGCGTCTTGACCGCTATCCTTATCTGGGCCACTGGGCAATGGGAACGCGGTGTGCGATGGCCCCGGCGGTGGGTCACAGTCACCAACCGTGGTCTACGCGGCATGAACCTCAAGATTGTCGTACTGAAAGCTGCCTGGTGGAAGCGGATGCTTACCTGGCCGAGCTTCCTCTTTCCATACTCTTCCTTCTTTCCCTCCCAGGGCTCGTCCTTTCACTATATCGAAGTGCCAGAGAAACGGGCGCAGCCGAGCAACAAATATGCCTACCGCACTGGCCACCAATACCCCGGCGTGCGAGTCGAGGACCTAGCTCCAGGCGGCGACCATGTCAAGCTCCTCTTGCTACCAAAACCTTTCTCGCCAGAGTTTAGGGAGAACTGGGAGCTATACCGCCAGAATTACTGGGAGGAGGAAAATGAGCGCAGAGCAGAGCTACGAAAATTAGTAAAAGCAAGAAGGAGGGAAGTCGCGCGTCAATACGGCGGTTGGAGATGGTACACTGGCTACTGGCGCGTATCGCGGACGACCAATAGCATTGACGTGGAGAAAATGCAGCGCATGTCTACTGCATCGCACAAGAGGCACGACAGCTTGAGCATGAAGAAGAGGAGGTCGAGCGTGCTGGAGCCTGGATCTGCGCCGCACTCGCGCTCGTCGAGTCGGAGCTCTGTTGTTCCTGACTTGGACGAGGTGAGGGGCATCGACAAGGCTCACAGACGGCATCGTTCTTCCATCTCGTCGAAATCAAGCTTGAGGGCTGGCACTCGGCCTCGAGCTTTGGAACCTCTAGAGGATGATTCGAGGAGGTTGAGCACTGTTAGCAATGCGAGCTCTGCCAGTGACGACGGCGATGGTGCCAGCGGGCCTGTCACGAGGAGCCGCGGGCAGCAGCGATCTGCCAGTCCTGATGCATTATCGTCATGAATGAAGCAATATCACTCGCCATCTTTCCACTTTTCTGTCTTTGACACGCCGGTCGAAGGCCGTCAATTCTTGAAACGTGACTCGCAGTACGGAACAATAGATCCGCAGGCTTTCGGATGAGCTGACATAGTTAGCTGTACTGTAGTACAGGAGTTGCGAGCTTGTTCATGAATCCAAAGCACGCTCGGCATGTCAGCCGTGATTACTCTGAAGTCGGACCGAACCACCAATTTAAGTATTCGTTAAAGCAAAAGAGCGCTCATTAAGTTGAGTAGTGAAGCTCATTTCCCCGAACAGGGTCCTACTCAAATACCGAAGACACGCTGCAGTGTAAAGATGAACATTGCTATACAACCCGGCATCATTCGAGTCTAGAATCATAAACGCCGCTGATGCAGCCTCAGTCGCAATGCACCTCCAAAAATGCATCAAACCGAAGTCATATCTATACAATTCCCAATCTGCAACAGAGTCCAAGCCTTCTTATCAACCTCATCTACACTCCTCTTCGCCGTCTCATCTCCACCCCAATCTCCCACTCGGTAAGCATCTCAAACCCATAACCCCTCCACTTCACCCTTCCTCCCTCGATTTTGTTCTCCTCCCCTGCCTTGATGCGCACGTCGAACTGCTCCAGCATGCGAAGAAGCACGATCTTGATTTCGGCTGCAACGAGGAAGCGGCCGGGACAGATGAATTTGCCCATACCAAAGGCAAAGTGCTCGTTGCTGCTGTTGACTAGCTTTGCTTGTGTGCTTGTGGATTGGAACGATGGTGTAGATGTGTTTCCAGATTCATTTTCAGATTTACTGTCTGATCCAGGGGTGGGAAGTGAAGAGTCGATGATCCAGCGGTATGCGTCCCACTCTTGTCTGCCTTTTCTTCCTCTTTCTCTTTCCGTCTTTGTCTCACCATCGATCTCCTCGGCACCCTCAAACATCCCCACCGTCCCGACAGCAATCTGTGTTCCCGCCCTCACCACATCTCCACTAGGCAGCACAACATCCTTTGTCGCCATCCGCTCCAGATTAACCATGACCTGCGGTTTCAACCGCTGCGACTCTTTGACACACGCATCCAACAGATTCAACTTCGGCAATGTCGAAACGGCCAATTTTCCCCCCGACAGCGCGAGTGTATCCCGTATTTCGCGTCGCAAATCGTCAATCAGCGCAGGATGCGCCGTATACTGTACAGCGATATCAAGAAGGACTTGCTGTAAGAGTTGCGATGTCGTATGCAGCCCGCCGGCAGCTAATCCAAGTTGAATAGCAGCCATATCGACCCCCTTCTTCGAATCAGTGTCTTTAAGCCACGAAAGGACTGTATTCTCCTGTCCATCCTGCGTCTTTGCTTCCGCGTCAAAAGCGGCAAGTCGCGCCCTTGCCTCGGACATTTGTGCGCGCAAGAGTCGACACTCGGGTAAGATCCAGTGAATGACAGGGCGTGCAAAGGGCGGCCAGGAGCGCAGCACACGCGCGGCATTGAACAGATTAACCGTATAAGACTGGATAAGCGCCAGCCAAGCCTCATCACGACCTAGTCGCGGTCCAACGAACAGCGATGAAGAAGTCAATGCGACAAACCGATTACACAACCGTGGCCAGTCGACACTCGTCCATTCATCGCCGCTGCGGATCTCAACTTCGCTGAGAACCACGTCGATTTCAATCTCAAAGGCTTCGATCATGGCGGGTGTCATGGAACTCATTCGCTGCTTAATAACGTCAATGAGGACTTTACTGGGATCGTTGAATGCGCCAATCGCTTCGAAACCAGGATAATTGCCGAAAAACTCGGCCGCGACCTGGTCTTGGTGGTCGAAATCCTTGTGCGTGCGCACGAATGAGATCCAGGCGGTAGGGAGAATGATGCGGTCTCCTAGCGCGGTGATGATGCGGAACGGAGACTCGGGGAAGCGCGTCAGGCCGGAGCGGAGGAGGCCCAGGGCGTTCGTGGCGTAGGCTGCGCGGGCCTTGGTGTAGAAGAAGTCATTTGCGTAGGCGTTTATCGTGGGGAATGAGGGAGCGCGATTAAGGCGCAGAAAGAGGAGTGTTGCTAGGGAGAGGGTGAAGAGGATGAGGATTGGAGGATGGGAGAGGATGTCGAGGAGCGCCATTGCGGCTTTTTTTTTATTTGACTGCGTGCTGCAATCCTTTCGCGGTGTTGTCAAGTGATGTCGATGGTAGAAGAACGGCAGGGCGTCGGCGCTGGCCTTATGTATTTGTTCTGTGATTTAACATTTCATCCACGGTGGTCGTTGAAAGTCCGTTGAAAGTCCGTCCGTGGTGTGCGACGGTCGAATACGAGGAGTGTACAAGAGTTTAAGCAGCAATGATGAGCGAGCGCCACAGTTCGGGCACTGCGCTTTGGACAAAGCTGGATCCAGACTCTGTCATTCGGCCCCAACGGCTCGCATGTCTAGTCTGCAAGTATCCTAGCCTCCATGTCCCTACCAATGGCTTTCGTCTCGATTCGTCTTGACTCATCGGTCGTACTGCGCCACCTGCTGACCCTGGTTCAGCCTCGAGTCCGCCGAGCAGGAGTTTGCGTGACATTACGAGGCCATCGATGAGTCAGGGCCGCTGCTGCAAGGAACGGAGCATGGAATGTCACCGGTCTAGGCTCAATGCAGCTAGACCGCCAGAGGTTTATCCGCCTTCTGTCAACCTCACTTCCTCTTTGTTCAGAAGAGCTGGCTGTCAATGGTTGGTTAACAATGTCATTCCATGACACCTATGCTGAAGCACCAATCCCATGATCGAGCAGAACCATTCCTGTCACATCAGCCCATTGACCTCACCACAAGTTGTCTATCTTCCGTCACGTCACTTTCAAGTCCACACCTCAAGCATGCCAAGGCAAAAAAGGAAAAGAGAAGAAGATTGAGAAAGACCATGCTTTCATTCACTAGCGACTAAAATCAAACGAGCCAGCTCCAAAATCCATCAGTGACCCCGCACACAAATCAGCAAAAAATCATCTCACTGTCCTCGCTCTCAGCATCGCTCCCGGCATCAGCATCGTAACGATAAGCAGGGAAAGTCTCGTACAAACTCTTCACCCTCGCCCACTGACTATCCGACACAGAACGCCGAGTCTCGCCAATGCATTGAGCTCCGCAAGTCGCACCCGTGCCCTCCTCACCTTTCTTCATCTCAATAAACTCAACTTTATCCGAGAACCGCACTCGTTTACCCGTACGCGTCGCCATGATCTCGCTCGCGCGCTTCGCCGCGCAAAGCTGCTTGTCAGAGAGGAAATGCAAGCAGATACGCTGACAGCACACATGACGCGCCACTCTAACTTCGGTGCCCTCGAGTTCCGCAGGGAGCTCGCGCTGATCGAATTGGACACGTCGCTTAGCTGCCACATCGAGCATGTGTGGATCCGTCTCGTCTCTGCAGCGCTGGATAGACGCAATGTCGAGTTGGCCGCGGATGTCGGCTCGTTCGAGCTGGCGCGCTTCACGGCTGTCGATGTCGGTCATGAGGATATCCCCTGCGCTATCGACGAAGGTTGCGTGCTTTGTTGCGCTGGCGTCGCGGGCGAAGACGAGAGTGTGGTTTCTGGGCATTGTTGCGTTAGCTTTGTCGAACTTGATCAAAGAGCGGTTGAATACTGCGGCTGGTGATTGTGAGGAACGTGCGTGAAGACTTGGAAGTGGTGTGAGATTTTTTTTGTGTTGATTTGGTTGTATGAGCTGGTACTGCTGGATCCTAGTGTCGCTGAACTGGCTGAGGAGATATTTCACAGGTGTATTTGCTGGGCATATATTGGCGGTGCTACGTGTTTGGACAAAGTATGTGCTTGCAACAGTGTGGGACACGTGAAGAGACGTTGATCTGCAGACAATGGCAGATTTGATACAATGTCATTGCACAATTGATGTGCGGATTCTGTGTGAACATGGTCTTTGTTCTATTTTGTGTGGTTGGCTAGGCGATCAGAAAGTCAGCATCCACAACAGTCGCGTGTATTGATGATCTGATATGCAAGTTGAGATAGGCATGTTTGAGAAGTATACAAGGCATAGCTCTCTTGAAGGGACGACAAAAGCCGTGTAGAGCTTGATGTCATGAACACGATAAAGCTATCCTATGCAGAACGTCGGATTGTAAGTGCTCCTGATACTCAGGTATACAATGCACGGACACAAAGACCTATCAATGACTCAGCAACTTGACTTTTTGCATAGTTTGAGTTAATGGCTCTACGTGCGCACAGAAATACCCGTCATACGTTGCGAAACCGTCCACGACTGTCAGTCTCCCCAGGAGACACATTCATGACTCTGATGAGCTACTTCATGGCTCAGAACCTGAGATGTCCAAATTTTCCCACAGTCAGGATCCTAATGATTGCCAGACCCGCCCGTAGAACGGTGATTTGTAGAGAAGTAATCTCCAGAGCCCCCCGCCAGCCGTCTTGTCTCGATCACTCTTGTCCCCTGTATGCACATTGCCAGCTGTGACATTCTTGTGCTTCTTGTCCTCGATAATAGTACCAACAGGCACCGGATGAACACCAGCCACGCCCGCAGCAGCAGCAGCAGCGACGCCAGAAATGGATTTGAGCGCGCTCTTCATAGTGGACGGCTTGACGGTATTTTCTTCTTCATCGAGATGGCCAAGACGCTTCAGGACGTCGTCTGAGGGTGCTGGAGTCAGCGGGTTCTCAGCTCGATGTTTCTTGAATGCTGCACTGCAGTTGTGCCTAGACTATGTTAGCTGAGTTTTCTCTAATATTGACTGATGATTGGGACGATTCAGATGATGGTGATGGAGATAATGTGGAGGAGAGAGAGAGAAAAGTGACTGCAATGAGATCAGGAAAACTCACTCCTGAGGAGAATTGAAGAAGACGCTCGGCATCTTGCCTGCTTGCAGCTGCTTTTTCTGAGATTCGCCCATGACTTCAAAGGCTAGTCGATTGCACTTGATCTTGAAGCTGAAGCGCAATGCTCAGTCCGTAGGCAAGGCAGCAGAGCTCAAGTCCGAGACTGCGAAGAAGTGCTCGATGAACACAGAGGCCAGAGCGACAAGCGCGCAGAGAGGACGAGACCTGGAAAGTAAAAAGTCAAAACGCCCATCAAAGGTCAATATAAGGAGCTGAGACAAATGGCCGCGACGCTCGATGCTGCTGTCACCGTGGTAGCATCACAATGCGGCATTTTCAATACTGTCACCGGTTCGGTGTTCTGTGCGTAGTCTTGGTGGCTAGCGCTGGGTAACACTGGCAGTGGTTCTGACTGATGCACAGTCTAGGTGCTAGGTTGCAGTGGAATCTCGTGCGTCCATTGTCCGGCCAGATTCTCAACCTTCTTACACGTGAGAACGATCACATCCCACTGAACGCTTTTTGACAACGACTTTCGATACATCAGAAGCTTTACGTAGCAAATTTGCACTCACTTTGACAAAAAGCGTTCGATTGAATGAGAACATCTCTGAATGGGGCAGAAATAGATGTTTCATTTGTGTGTAGAGTGGAATTAGATTTCGTTACTTCGTCCTTCTTCCAGAAGCTCTCGCACCACAAGCCGTAACTCATGCACGGCGTCCAGTAGGGGTCAACGAAAAATCGGAGTTCAGATAGTAATCCTCTTCAGGATCCAGAGTCCAAATCGCAACCAAATGACCGCCCCGATCATCCTCCATCGGGTCGTTCTCCCATCTTCTTGATCATCCCCTCCGCCTCTGTCTCTCTCCTCTTGAGGTATTCCAGACTGAGCCTCCGTTTGGGACGGCCAGTTGACGGCATGTGGAGTACGTATGTCATACAGTGAAGGACCCTGCGCCTGCGCACGTCGTAGTGCGGCCCCAGCTGGCATCTGTCGAGATCTCATATGACCAGCACGTCATGTACGAGAGGATGCTCCCAAACCCCATTTGTACGAGTATCGAGTCGATCGCGATCAAATGGACTGGCCGACGTACGGTCCAGCGAAGAGTTACTCCGGGGTACGTATACTGGCGGTACGCCAGGAATGTCGCAGTAGGAATCGTCGAATTCATTTCTCAAAGTTCCACCTGTACTGCAATTTGAGTCACGACGGTCTGCATCGAACGGGGTGTTGAGTCGATTGCTGCCTCTGATACCCTGTTGAGTGTAAAGAGACTGAGGCGCACGAGGATCGCTTGGGCCAGTCCGGCCAACGTTAGGAGCAGCTTCGCGTGCCTGTCTCCGGTAGTCGGGAGCAGCTTGGCTTGCTCCTCGGCGCCTCGAGGTTCTATTTCTTCGGGATCTGCGATTTTGCGGAGGGGATACGGGAGGGTTGCCTCTGCTGTGTGCTTGGCCTCCTTGACCAGAGACGGGAGAAAAGTCGCCATACTGATCTTCGATCAACGAATCGTAGTACCCGTTTGCATTCATGATGATATAGATGCTTTCTCGGCCTTGTAATGATATACTTCAAAGTGAAATTCAGTTGCAACAGTGGCACCAGGTCATCTGCTGTAAAAGTTGGAAGGAAAGCCATGTATCCAAATCATCGAAGCCCACTTCATCCTGTTTAGAGCTGTCAAACATGCCAGACCCTCCGCAACAAGTGGTACATGACGTGTTCTATGCAGAGCAAAACGATGTGCTGTGCATGTTTTGCCTTTGTGGTCTGACACACGCATGTAGGGCCGTGAACTGCCGAAATCATCGGATATTATTGGGCAAGATCTTGCCAGCAAAATCTCCTTGACTTCCGGTACGTCGCGGCAAGACGTAGTAAATCACAAGTTCCGATGCTACGCTTGTCAAGACAGGACGAAAATAACAGTGCTGTTGACGTCGACTATTCCCGCCGGACTGCTGGGCCATCACACCCACCAGACAAATGTGACCGTCATTATCAAGACTTATTCTGCGAGAAGTCTCAAATTCCTCTTAACATCTCTCCCTAGCTTGTCAACCGACTAGACCGTGCAGAAGGAGAATATAAGTGTAGCAGGAGGGAGTCTAGTAAGAGGTTGAGCGTGACCCCATCGGCAAGCCAGCGGTCCGCCCACAAGACGAGTCGGCGCATCTCGAACAAGCATGTATTTGTACGAATATGCTATGATCTCAGTTCGCGGACAAACGAGGTGCGCAAGGTGCGAGTCCACAAGAGGCAACTCTTGATTGCGAAACTCATTTCGGATGAGCATGAAGGCTTTTATCAGCACCTCACGAAGGGTGCGGTTGAATTTGCTCAATCAATTCGGAAACAACGCCAGTGGCAACACAGAGTACGGTCTATTGTCATACGAAATCGGCATTCGGTGTAAAGGGAGAGCGTGTCAGATTTGTCACCGCAGATGGAATATTCTATCGAGCCTTGGGTCATGAAGATGAACCGGACTGCTGTGGGCACATGTCGGCGAGGCAAGCGCAAGGAGGTGTTTCAGGCCCAGTGAGCGTTTTGCATGTAAAGGATGCCTATAAGAATTCGCAAGTAGGAGCGATAGTAACTGAGCTCTAATAAATAAAGGCCCATGAGAAGTGAAGAGTAGCCAGAGGGTGAGATGGAGAATTCAGGAAACCCAGAAAGCACCGCCAAGACATTCTGCTACGCGAGGAAAGAGCGCGCACATTTGGGTCATTTCTATGTTGGGCTTCAAGGCTAAAATGGAGGCACATTTGCAACGTGTCTCGCGCAGTCTTGAGTCGGCCGGTCCTTGCAGAGCCTGTCGTCCACGCTCGTGCTGCTGCTGCATGATTCTCGGAGCCTTACTCAACACCCGGTCTGAGGCGCAGTTGAGACCATCCCGCTTGGAGGAAAGTCCGGCCATCCCCAGCAAGTTATCTACAGATAGATGTTCAGTTGAAGGGGCATCCCATGAGCTTTTCTGACATGTACATTCACAGGACCCGTGACAAGAACGACGACAATGCGTAGCAAGATGCAGCTCCATGCCAGAGTCTCGTCCGGCTGCACGCCCATCAACGACCTCTTGCCTTCTTTACTGCCCTGCCTGCGATCAAGAAAGACGAACTCAGTGCGTCAATGAGGGTCAGCCATAGCTTGTGCTAGGACTGGCCAATCTGCAGACATAGCACTTGAGGCATTTGAGGACACACGTGGTTCAGGATGATATACTACAACGCCTGAATGGTCGCGGCAACCGATGGAGCAGCGCAAGAGCTCCACGCTGGTAGGCTGACCTGTTTCGTGAATCTAGATCAATTATATCCTACGCATGTCCACGTCTTTTTCAAATTCAGATGAACGGAGACTCTGTGAAAGTGGCATGTTTAAATCTCCCGATAGGGTTTGAAATTCAGCGTGCGCCTGACTCGGCACTGCATGTGCGGAATCACTCGTCCTCTGTAACACTCCCATCATACTCTCGGCCAGAGACTTGAGACTATCAGTCTATCCAACCATATGATGCCACCCAAGAGGTCACTGGACCCTGTCAATAACAACACCATCGTGGGCACTTCTGCTCCAGCAGGCTGTACAACGTCGCATGCCGAAACCAGAATATTAGAGACTGTACCTTAAGGTCTCTCCAGGAACATTCGAGAGTGTAAGGTCAAACCAGCGAGGGCAGGGTCCGGAAACTGTCTTCTCAGGAACCCAATGCTGAGATCCGATGGCCCCATGGACGGCGCAAGCTTACCCACAGCCGTGATTACGTGAAGTATGTAATCCATATAGGCCAAAGATCCTGTAACAGACGACTTGATTCCGAGTAAGTAGTTTTCACGAGTAAGACTATCACGGGTGATCCGTGTGGGTGTCTTTTCACTACGATGACTCGCTGCCCACACAGACTTTTGTCTAGATGGACGACACAAATTATGGGTGAAATGGATCTCACCCTTCCCCTTCACGAGTACGTATAAAAGTCGCGATCATGTAGTATGGATCCCCAGGGACGCTTGCTTCCGCTGCCAAGCATCGATCACCTGAGATCATGGCAGCCACAGTAGACTTGACCCGAGAGGCAGATTACTCTGGCTGCCCCATCGGCTTTACTCTGCTTCATGCACTGGGCTATTTCTACCCACATGAGCAGCTTGTTACCATTGCAGACCTTACTTACCGATGGACGAAGCCGACTGACATTCAAAATCAAGGAAACCGTCGTCGAATCTCCGAACGCATCCGCGAAGCCGTCTCCCGCTTTTTGACACTCCCGCCTGGCAAGAATGTTTCTGACTACACCAGAGATCTGAAGACAGGATGTCTGAGAGAGCTGATCCCGGCTCACTTCAGTATTCCCGATGTTGCTTGGGTTCGATATGAAGTTGGCCAGCCCAACATATACACGCATACTTACCTTCGCTTCGAACCGTACAATTCCGAAGACTTCAATCTGTACTCGCCCGACAACGAAAGTGAGATCATCAAGAAAGCCACGACCAGTATTGTCGCCCGAAATGACTACGAAACATACCGCAAGACGCGAGATGAATTCAAGTCGATCGAGGTCTTAAAAGGAATCACCAACAGCATCGACTGGCTGAAGACAAAGGAGTTGAATCTGCAAAACCAAAACGTCTTCGATGCCTGTCAAGATGCCTGGGTTCGAGCCCTCAGTTACTGGTCGATCGGCATTCCACCACGCAATACGACAGCAAGTGCGCCAAAGATCCTGGACGAGGCTGATCATCGGGAGGTTCTTGCATTATTTTCTGGTCAAGGCGACAGCCCGGCTAATGGCGATGGACAAGGAGATATTCATGCTGACCCCATCACCTCCTCGGGTTCTGAAAAATGCGAAAGCCCACTGCTCTCGCCGAAACAAGCTGAGGAGCAGGAGGGGGACCATGATGCCATTAGCTCTCCTGACTCCAGCTTCAGGTTCGTGAATGCAACTCCCGACAGGTATAGCAATTCAATGCGGATTGATAGATGTCTGTGATGGAATAGTTACTCGAGAATGCTGCCGAGAGGTCGTTCTCAGTTTGAAAATGCCAGATACTTGCTCTTCACTCTGATCGAATAGCTGCTAGCCTCAGCACATGTACGAACTAATGTCGACTTGTCTATCTATGGAGATGATCCAAGATCCATTACGATACAATCCTTGTCTGTACACCTCTGATATATCTCAACGGCGTTGAACCACGCGCTTGACATGCCCTTCAACATATTGCGCCAGCAAGCCTCCACAGTCAGCTGGGGCCCCAACAAGTTTATCACACGTGCCCACTCCTCACCTTCATGCTGCAAAAACCATGGTATTGTGTCCGTGATCTGGTGATCCTTCACTAAAACGATATCATTAGCTTCAGAACTCTGGATACTTTGCTGGTGGAGACTTACAATTTTCCCAGAAAGGCTTCTTGTAGAGCATCATTGACAGCATCGGTCCGACATACTGAGATACAATGGCGACTTCGAAGAAGATGGCGTAAGAATCGACCTCTGAGGCATTGCTCACTTTCCGTGCTCGATCCACAATCTTGTCGAGATAGTCACTGACGTCGTGCATGCCTATGACAGGCATATCGAAGGGGCCGCGCTCGGCGTTCAGGCTCGAATGTAGAACAATCAGTGCATTAGCCCAGTCGCGTATGGCCTGTCTCACGTCTTGGACATGAGCATCATGGTATGGATTTTTGTGCGGCGGTTTTTTCTTTGACAGCGCCGGGACGGCTGCCAGTAGAAGACAAAGGATCTTTCCAAGCTTCATGTTGTTTGCTTGTTGTCGAGTTTAGCTAGAAGTTGGGTAACAGCGACTGTCCATAGGGCGGAAAGGAACGGCCTTTATATCTACCATCCGAGCGCTGTCTGTCAGAGCGCCGTCAGTCAGAGCGGTCGGGATCAGATTGTGTCTTTTCCAGCGAATCCGGAATTATCATCGACTTACGTTCAAAAAGGTCCGAGGATCTACGTTACTCTCTTGAAGAGATAGCAAGTATCTCAGTGGCGTTTGATGGGTTCGTGATCCAGTAGAATTCAAATGCCAAATGCCTGAGCATTGCCCTAAGCCAGCCACCTTGAATGTTTGGGCTCTTTCCCTGCTTACAGTTCTGACGTATCTACCTACTAGATGCTTCCATGCTAATGCCCCGTCAAGTGCAGGTGCGCATGAAGCGATGAGAGGACAGAGGCCTGTTGGTGTCGATGCGCTTTTAGATATGCACTCATTGTTACAATTCAAATCAGACAGCCGCATTTCAAATCCTGATAGCCCTGCATATGAGCGTCGTGATCTCCAGCTTCATCGTCCTCTGCTCATGCTCTGTTGACGATATCTGGCCGTGAGTAAAGAGGAAGGTGCGAGGCTCGCTCCTTCCTTCTCTCTTCGTTCCCACCATGGCAACCAGGGAGAGATTTATTCCCTCACTGAGTTCCTTTCTCACTTCTCTCCTTTCCTTTTCAACTCACAAGCATCTCCACTCTGCTGAAATCAATTTCAGCAACAAGCCTCGCCCTCCACAAATCTTTTTTTTTCCAAACAAAATGCCATCCCGCAACGTTCCTTGGGGGTCAGGATCAGCTGCCTCTGGATGCAGATCCTGGCCCACCCTTGGGTTGGTAAGTACTTGCTGCCGTCCTCTCTCCTCTGCCCTCACCTATCATCTTCATCCAATGTCTTCATTGCCTGTCTACTACCTCACCGTACTTGACCTCGTTGGGCCCTGCCTCGTGTGAGTGGGGCCCATCGACCATGCGGACCCATGCATCCTATCCACTTTTGTCCTGTCTCACTGAACGATTACTGACTGTTTTCCGAGCTCATTTTTTTATCCGGGCCCTGGTGGTCGTCGCGGCGCTGGGCCCTGCCCACCTCCTGGCCCGCATCTCCCCTAGCCTTGGGGACCCTTCCTCCTCCGGCCGGTCCATTCGTCTGGCCACTGCTGTGGGCTGCGGCAGTAGCCTGGCCGCCGGCTTCGCCCCTTCCGCCTCCGCCCCTGGCCCGCGGCCGGTCGCCCTCGCTGCTGCCAGTCTTCGTCTGGCTGGCCCTGCTGTTCCCGCCGCCGTCGCCGCCGCCATCCCTCTCCGCCCCAAGGCCGCCAACCCCCTGGCCACTTGGACCGCGGGCCACATTACGGTGGTCCTCCTTGTGGCTGGGTGGTCCTTTGGCTGGCAAGGGGGTTCTCCTCTTGCTTTCTTCCGCCCGGGTAAGTGTTTGACCGATATCCTGCATCCTTACCTTCGAAGGTAAAGCTGACAATGTGACACAGCCTTTGTGAAGGGCGCGATGAAAGATCTCGCAGTGGACTGGCTTGTCCTCTTGTCAGGCCCACTTCTGGCGCTGCCTTTGCGATGCGTCGGAAGTGGTATCCTGGCATGCAGCCAGAAGACTCGCCCGTCAAGAGTGGCATGGCCCGCCTGGGCTACCAGCCTTTTCTGGGGGGTGCTCCTGGCCTCTTGGTTGGGCTTCGCGCCCATAATCTTTTCTCTTTTCACGGAGAGAAGGGCTACCTTGTCGTGGCCCGAGTGGGCGCCCCTTGTCGTGGGACTCGCGGCCTCATGGTCGTTTGGCTGGCTGGCGGGGGAGTACGGCCGGGCCAATCCTGGCTCTTCCGGCGTATCCCCTCATGGTCAATCAGAAGCCATTGCCATGAACCTCGGGCTTCGTGCCCTTCAAGTTTTGTTGTCCGACCTGAGCTCTGAGCCGATAGCTCGCGGGCCGGTGGGTGATCCTTCGGTGACCCCACCCGTCGACCCATCGCTAGGTGGCTCGCACCCCCTGTACTCGCGCTCCATCTTTGGAGCGGACAAAGCATATCCTGCTTTCCTGATCCTGGCCATGGTGGACAACCTGGCCATGGATATGGTCTCAGGATATGCGGCGTCACTGATGGGGTCATATGCAGGCTCAGGGTTCAGGTCGGTGGAGGACTGGGTGGTGAGGCTGGTGGAGCGCCCTCAGAAGAGGGACGAGGAGGTGGAGCTGGAGGCGGTGGTGGCGGGAGACCAGCCGGCGGGCGACCGCTCGACAACGGAAGCAGCGCGCCCCGGAAGGCCACTTCCCCCTGCGTTGCCCGCCGGCCTGTCGACCGCAGTGGAGCCACGCGCTCCAGGACACCTCCGGGCCCGGGGGCTCTCACGCTCGGACCCAGCACCAGCTGCGCGTCCGTGGTGATCCTCCTTTTCTTTTGTTTTTCCTTTGTCTGTTTCCTGTACGCTTCTTGGGCTGGCCTCATTAATGCACCTTCATCTTGTACTCCTACTCTCATGAGGTGTCTGTTCTTGACTTGTGATCGTAATCTTGCTGCTATTGTCATTGTTCAAGACCTCACGCCACTCTGATCCACTGCCTTCAACTCGACACCGATCCACCGCCCTCAACGCAACACCGTCCCACCTCCCTCCTATCCAGGCTCAGATATCACTCTCAATTTCAAGCTCAAGTCCCAGACCCTGTCCCAGCCGTTGATACAGGCCCTCAACAATCACTGCCCAGAACGTCTGAGTGTAAAAGGCCTGGCACCAGCATACAGTGATTCTCAGCTTTCCGTCCCATGTGTACAAGTAGATCGCAGTGCTAGGTCTCGACATTTCCACTTGGAGCTTGATGTCTTTGACTACTACTTTGACAACGCTAGAAGCATTTGCCGCTGTGGATACAAGTGCTGAAGCAGAGGCAGGACTGAGCTCATAATCATGCTTGATCCACTTTTCCAGCAAGCCCACAGACGAGAGGAGAACGTCTGTTTGACCTGCGGGCATCTCTGGCTCTGGTTCTGGCTCTGCTACAGCGTCGCCCGTACCTGCCCCCGTCGCACTCTCACTCTCAGGCCCAGTCCCTCCAGACGTCCCCGTTCTCCCGCTTGTAGCTCCATTTCCATCTGCACTTACACCTTCTCTTCCACGCTTATCTTCCCTATCCTCCTCATCAATCGCAATGACGCTATTCCCGGAAGTTCCTGCAATCATCGCATTCGAAAAGTCTCTATGCTCGCGCACCGAGCGGAGGTGCGCATCACGATTGAAGTTCGTATGGTAGAAGGCGTGGAACAGGGCTAGTGTTTTATCGAATGCCGCTCTGTTCTTGTCTTTATCCTGATGAAGCGATGCTGCGTCATTCTCCTGTACGCTGGGTAGGTTAATATCTCCAAAAGGTATAACGCCAATGTCATTGACAGCAGCACAGGTAACAGCATATCCTTTTCCATTGTACGGCGATGGGATAAGACGACGCACATCGCGGATTGCGAGAGCTGCAAAGTACTGGCTCGTCGAGTGAGATGCAGCACGGATGGTCAGTGAAAGTGCTGTATGTACTGCTGCTGTGGCTGTTGTCCCGCGCGCTTTGATTGCGGCTAGAAGTGCTGCCGTGGATTCTTTTGTTAGGGCAAGTCTGGTCGTCTGAGTGCGTGTTGTGGGTATCCGAGTCTGACCTCTTTCACTTTCACTTTCACTAGCAGTCGATCTATCCTGTCCCTGACCCAGTCCATACGGCACACCAAACGTGGGCTGCGCGGCAATAAATGCACCATACAGGTTCTCAATATACGTCTTGTGCTGGGGATCGGGCGGAGAGGGAAGATCAAAGGCTTGCTCTATCGCAGGGCGGAGGTGTGCAATTTCTGTACCCCATGGGAATGATGGCTGGGATGTGGATCCGGAAGTAGGATTGGACGTGATGGCTAACGATCCAGAAGCAGAACCTCCATTCAAACTCTCGCTAAACAAGTCGAGCAAGTCATCTGCCACCATTAACATGCCGATAAAGTCAATTATCCAGTGCCGAGCCCGGAGTAATACTTGCTGTGTAAGCGGGTACAAGTGCAGACGTACACCCTCAGGGAGTGGGTAGTCTGTGAAATCCTCTTCTGGACGTGGAAAGAGTGTCCCAGCTTCTTCAGCATTGCTGAAGTCATCCGGACGAGGCCCATCATGTACGATTACGCTCTCACTCAGCCACTTCTCTTCATCTTCAGCAGTCCGAATGGAGGGATACGACTTGATTTTGCCGTCAAGCTCGAGCGCAATAGCAGGATGTTTAAAGCGCAGAGCCAGCCAAGCTGCGCGAAAATGCTTGACAAAGTCTTTGGATGACACAGCACTCCTTGAAGATTGGTCTCCTGACAAATTGATTCCAGCCTTTGTTGGTTGTCTATGTGCACCACCATTGCTAGAAACATCGAGGTCCAGGACCAAATTCGGAGAAAACACCTCCCGACCCGAAGCACGGGATGGATCAGTGTAGGTGAAGATTGCGTCCTCGATGATGTCGAGAGGCCTTGGAAAAGGCGAGTTTGTGGGCGTTGTGCTTTTCATTGCTGTAGCCATGCCGGTATCTGTCGGGGCGGGCACTGGGGCCGTTTGGGTTGTTGAGTTGCTTCAACTGTTGCTGCCAGTGGTGAGCTTCTACTTTCCTATCCGAGAGAAGCGAGCTAATGCAAGACTTGAACGAAGCGAGCCGATAGAGGGGTGAGGAAAGAAAAGGAGGATGAAGAAGTTAAGACAGGCGTGACAGGACGTGGGGCAAGGCGCAAGTAAGTAAGCGCACAATGGCGCTACCAGATTAACGGCGCACGAATGCAGGTCGTGTAGGACTAACGGATCTGCTGTGCCTCGAGCAGCCCTAGCGCTGTCGATCTTTGCCTCCAGAGGTCGTGGTAGTCGTATTCGCGATTACTGCCATGGTGGAAGAGAAGAGGGAGAGGATGAGTGATGACCATTCGCTGTGTCATTCGATGGTCTGACCGTCTGTCATTATCGTTACCCACACCAGACTTGCCAAGCCACCTAGCTGGAAACCATGGGTCAACAATGTACACCAAAACCCATTCTTCAAACCGACGGACCGCCTTGACTACTCAACCCACTCCTCGATCCTCAAGCCCGTCTCTCCCACACGCTTGACAACCCGATACCGACTCAACTCAAAACTCTCGTACGCAAGCGCAGCATGTCGCACAGCCTCACGATGCATGGCCAGTCGACTCGCACTCCGCGCACTCTCCCGGTCAGTCCAGATGCACGTTGCGAGATTCATCCCCGTCACGGTATCGGGATTGCCATACCAATACATGAGCAACCCGCCATGCGCCACGGCTTCTTCATGCGATAACTTATCCGCGGTGTAAAGATTCGCGCTTTCGCTGCCTGGGCGCCGGCGGGAGCGAAATATCACGCCGTACCAGGATCCGCTTGCGCTGCTGGGTAGAGTAAGCGCAGACCAGTTGAAGACGGCGCGGATCAAGTCTAGGGACGTCTTCTTCGATTTGGAGGAAGATTGAGTGAAGGGGCATTGGGCTGCATCTGACGTGGCGGATATGGGGTGCGGTGCCGTTGCAGGCTGGACTGCAGCTGGAGGGCCAAAGTCGCCGGCGTAATCTGTTGTCAGGGGTCGGAGGTTGTGCAGGGCTGTCCAGAGATGTCTTTCGTCTGCGCTGATTCTAGGAAGATGGGAGCGGGTGTATGTTAGGCCTTGTTGGCTCGCGACGAAAGGGAGGGTCCCGTCGATGTGTACGCCCTGCTGTGGATGGAAGTACTCGAGATGAGCATCTGATGACTCTGCCGCGGACCCATCTGCTGAAGCGGAAGAGGAAGAAGAAGGTGAAGCAGGCAGCCGGGCCATGATGGGCAGTAACGCATCAAACGCCTTGTCATTGACTTGCGGCACTGCTTCGAAGACTCGTTGCTGTTGAACGTCTGATGACACGTCCGACTCAGTCGAAGGTGAGTCTGCTTCGTCTGCGCTGATCGATGCATCGTGGGATTCGAGGGTGGCTGGACGTTTGGTGTACAGACTCCGGACATCGCGCAGACTCTTTGGTTTGCGCTCGCTCGAGGCGAGACTAGGTGCTAGTGTGAAGTGTGTCGTGCGCAGTGAGGCAGAGGTCTTGTGGCGCAGCTGTCCTTCCGGGAGTAAAGGTGAGACACCCTGGTCCAGGACCTTGGATGACATGATGTAAGGTGAACTGGGAAGTGCAGAGGAGAGAGAGAGAGAGAGAGAGAGCGCGCGGAGTGAAGAAGCCAGTCTACCTCGCCAAGCAGGACACAAGGGAACTACACAGGCACGACAAGACCATAGTAAAATGCAGCTAAAGAAGGAAAGCAGACCCTAAACGCGGGGACGCACGCCTTATAAAGTGCACATGGAACACAGGGCACTCGGGCGGTGAGAAACAGACACAAAGTATGGCGTGCGACGTGGAACAAGCTTAGGGCAAGTTGTATTACACTATACTACACGTCTGATGTCGCGGCGCGATGGACGGGAGCCAAGGCCAGTCAGTCAGTCAGCCGGCTACTGTAGCTTGCTGGCTGACTGAATAGTAGCCGGGCTGATATGCTAAGCCAAAACATCATGTTGAATTCTGGCGCTGCGCGGATGAGAGGGAGACCAAGTTCGCCGGATGCGGCGGGGCTTTGGAAGTGCAATGGAAAGTGCATGTGCGACGGGAGGGAGATCATGGTCGCAGGCGTCGGTAAGAGCACTGTAGACTTTGTAGCGCATGTATGGATTCGCTGGCGATTTGTCGTCTGGCACGGGGGGGAGGTATGTAGTTGTGGCAGTGTACAAACTACACACGCGAGAGCGAGGGCCTAGCACAGTGGATGAGCACAGGAGAGGAGAGGAGAAGCTTTGGAGTCGTCGCACCATCCGCGATGCAGTTGACATAAGCTGATGCCATAAGCACGCAATCTGATTGGCGTCCGAGGTCCGTGACAGGATGACAGATCACAGGGGTGACTGAGCGTAGCATTACAAACAGTACATCTTGCAGGCAGAGTCGATCGAGAGAGAGGGGATGATGTAGCGCATGGATGGCTTGTCAGTCGTGCAAAACGGGGCAGTACTGTACTGCTTGTTAGTACAAATAGTAAGACTGCACGCGGCGTTGCGTGACAATGTCAAGACAGGCTTGGGATCGTGGATGTGCAGGGCGCTGTCACTGTTTCGGCTGTGATGATCGACGATGGCTGAAGGTTGAGCCGCATCGCTTGGCGGTAACTTGTAGAGTCAGGCGAGGGCGGACGGAAGGGTGTAGTTCGCGGTCTTGATAAGTGTACAGTACAAGCAGTATACCTGCTTTCTCAGACGCTTATACTTAGGTTGAACATGAGGCCGGCGCAAGGGACGATTGGGTGGTTATAGCGGATGTGCACGTTAAGAACACAAGAGGCAGTATATGCTTTATATCACAGCATCTCTCCAATGTCCGTCAAAGCCGTATGCAGATTGGCATTGGAACATACATAAACATGTCATTCACCCAGCCTTGACCGCAGTGGACTTGCCCTGTCCTTACCCAAGTGCGCCCACAACCCCAAAGGGAACCAATCTGGCATGGAAATTCCAAGATCCAATCTCGAAACCAGGAAGCACCTGACAGACCGCAATTCGAAACCCCGACCTACGCCGTCAACCGCACAGCAGCGCCCAAGAGCGCACAGAAAATGAGTAGCAAGTTATTGGATTCGAACCAACACTTCCTTGACCATGTTGGGCAGCGAGACGAAAACGATCCCACTCCCCTCATGCCAAAGCGCACTAACCATTATACTAGACTTGCAAATTACATGTGCTGTTGTGCGCTGCTGTACCGTCGACGATGAGAGTCGGGAGGCTCGAGGCTGTGTGGTCGCTGTGGTGTACTCGTTGTATTGTGCTTGTTGTGTCAAGGGTCGAGTGGTATATTCTTGAGCGTAGGAGAAGGGTAAAGTGAAGGCGCTTTTATGTATGCGTCCCCGGACAAGGATGCGCGCTCGCATGTCATCATACGTGCGGCAAATATATTGTAAGCGTATCGACAGGGATAGAGAGCGTGCCGTATGGAGGTACAGTACTATACTGGGGGGGGGGGGGGGGGGGGCTGAGAGTCTTAGCAGGTCCTCACCGAGTGGATACAGCTGGATAATCCGTGTATTCAGCAAAAGCCAGAGAGAGCAGAGAAAGGGGAGAATGAAAAGAGGACGCAAGGGGACTGGCAGCTGCACAGTGCTTAAGAGAAGCCTGCGCTCAGACAGCGCTCAGGCAAGTGACGCATCGTGCATCGAAGGACGCCAGAGCAGAGTGGGGCTGTGTCGCACGTCCCGCTGACTCGGGGGTGTCTGCGAGGTGAAAAGATAATGAAGAATCCGCAGACTGGTCAGTAGAGAATGAGCAGTCCGTTCAGCACAGCTGAGAGAGACAAGGAGACCAAAAAGTTGGTGGTCGTGTGAGTGTAGAAGGAAAGAGTTTTGGAAAAGTTTCTGGCGGGCGAGAGAATAAAAGGTCGAGGTGGGTGGTCGGCGGTCTGTGCGCTGTGGCTGCTGCAACATCGATCTGCACCGCTTGGCACCGGTACCTGTCGCTGACCAGAGGGTGAAAGCAGGATATTCTACATTGTGTGCACAGCTGCTAACCGAGTGATTCACGATATCTAGGCACTGCTAGGTAAGAGCGCTGTTGGATCACTCCAGCCTTCCACTTCGTCACTCGCACCTTGTCAGTGTCAAAATCCGGCACTGAAGTAAGTGCAGGGTTGCGGAGTGTGTGAGCCTGCACAGGTTGAACATGACTGGACGCGAAAGATGCTTTCGCGTCCACAAGACAGTCAGAAATTGTCAACTAATTGCTTGATATCTTTATGCGCGCACCTTGAGATGCTTCTTCCATAGCTGTTGAACTCTATATGACCCATTTGTGACATTGAACCGAAGCCTCCTAAACATCGCGGGCGGCTGCGGGACAGACGCGCCAGGATGGCACAAAATGGGCGCCCATACACCATCAATTCAGCCGGCTTTGATCCTGACTCGTTTTGCGACGAATGGGTCAAGGGCATCCTCAAAGCTCCAGAGGTCAATGACCTGGAGGGGGCCATCAAAAAGGCATTCAACCTCAGAGATTCAGACAGCTACGTCTACCATGCCATCATCTCCTGTACCCTTGCCCAAGTACAACAAGCTGTCAATGCTGGCGACAAGAACGGCTTGCATGCCTGGTACAAGGACGCAGACGGAAACTCGGTAGATTGTGGCCAGCGGACTTTCGGAACTTGGTCACTGACCAGCCGGTACCTAGATTCCTCCCCTCCTCAAGGAGACATTGACGCATACATCAACATTTTTGCGTCAACGACGGCAACCGAAAAGGCACTCACAGCCTTGGAGAAGAATGCGAAAAAGGGTTCCATTCGCGCACGAGTGGCACAGGCTCTCCTCTCCCAGCGACTCTTTCCCGCATCGATCAAAGTACCCAAGCTAAAGACTGCGCATTGCAACCCGTATCTGGACTTCTGGAACTGGTCCTGTCGTAATCTCGAATGGGCCGGCCCCGAAGAGTCAACAGCGACCATCAAGCACAGCCACCACGTCCTCCCAATTTTCTATCACCACTTTGGCTGTCTCTGTCCATCATTCGAAAGCCTAGAAATCATCCGACAGCTAGCGAAGGACGAGCTTATTATGGACATTGGCAGTGGCAACGGTTACTGGACATTTATGCTCAGACGACTGAGCCTCAAGGTCGATGCAGTGGATAACGGCGACAGCTTGTGGCGAACAATGTGGATCGGCGACACGATCAAGCAGGATGGAACAAAGTATCTTGAGAAGAGGGGCGGTGGTCGCGATGCCGTGCTATTGCTTGTCTACCCTCAGGTCACCACTGCCTTTACCATGTCTGTACTGAAGGCGTACAATGGAGACACGATCTGCGTTGCAGGCACTCAAAACTCAAATGGATTCACTGCATTTAAAGACAGAACCATTGACAAGTACATGGAAGAAGAGCATACAGCCTTTGAGAAGATTATTCAAACGCCACTGCCATCCTTTGCTGGAAAAGACGAGGCGATGTTCGTGTTCCGACGAAAGTCCTGAGATCTCGACAGGGGCCTTTCTCCACAGCTACTTTGAGACGACACTACGTTCCAGCAAACTGCGCCCAATCACTGCGCGATGGTCTTAAATACGCGCTTTGCACAGACTTGCAATCCACCGAGCCCGTCGTTTGACCATCAGACACTGGTGACGACAATTTCGAGCTACCAATGCGAGAAGCCGTGCATAGGATCCAAAACATATAGTGGCCCTGGGCTAGCAAGATGCAAGGATGCGAAAGAGCCAAATTGGCAAAGATGTCGTCGGTCAACGGGCTCCGTGCTGGCCAACGCCTGCAGAACGTAGCCAGTCTGCCTTCGACCGGAAGCTGGCCCGCTGTGTCACTGAGGAGAGCATCCCGCCGGTGGAGCTGATACTGACTCGAGCCAACGGATTTGTTGAGCACCTCGACGTACACACACACACGATCCAGCGCGGTGGCAAGACCTGATGAAACTCGCAAAGTCTTAATGCAGCCGAGGGTGCCCAACAGCAAAGTTGCGCGATACAGGAAGATCAAGTGCCTTCAGGTGTGCATGGCCCATTCATCGGGCACAATGCCGTCTATATATTTCCAGTGGACCCTGCCTTTCCACCTCTGCTCCCAGCCATCATTTTCCCACTCGACAGGCCCTCTCAGTTCCTTAGGCGTGTAGATGGCACGTGCGATGCCAGTGATTAAGCGCTTGCTTATTGGACCATAGGTGTTGCTGTCAAGCGAGTCTTTTGCATTCTCGCCCTCGACCCACGCGTGGCCATATGGTACGGTGACTCTGACCTCCTCGATCTCATCAGCGTCATCGCCGCGCATTGCCTGCCTCATTCTGCGTTCTGCGTTCGAATCTACGGGACCTCGGCGCGGCCATGAGCAGCCGCTCGGGGTGTCGGCAGTGGCAGGTGTGCGAGGCTTTATGTCAACCTCTATTTGGAGGGATGGCATACCGCCATTACGCGAAGCTTTCTGCCATTCTGGCCAATGCGCTCTTCGGGGTATGACCACATCACCGGCCAAAGCGATTACCCTTTTGACTGCCTCTCGCTCAGGATTATCCGGTGATCGATATGCAATGATGTGACCTCTGCATAGCTTTAGCAAGCCAGTTTTCTTGCGCTCAGCGTCCATGCGGCCCAAGAGGGAAGCCTGTTCATTCTTGCTCACGACCTCGTCAGGGAACAGGTCACACTCGTCTTTAGGTGTGAGGTGTAGCTTCCATGGGACGCCGGTCTCCCTAAAGTCCGGGGATAGGACAGGTGCCATGCTCATGCCATTGATCTTCACTGTCTGCGGAAGTATCGTGGAAGGTATCCATGGCGCGACAGTCACCGTCCATGCGCTGAAGAGAGTAAAATATGTTATGACCTGCGCAGAGGTGCGGACGCTGTGCGGGATGCGCTGGAAGAGGTGGGAGGGAAAGCGAGGCGGCATTGTGGCTGCATCTTTTGTGAAGCTTCAACTGAGCATGTATAACAATAGCTCAGAGCGGCGCGTGACTGAACTGCATGCGACTTGTAGCATCTGGCGCTGGCACCTACAGTTGTGTTGGAGTGAAGACGCAATGGCACAAGGCTTGTGATGGAGGCAGAGAAAGAGTGAATGCCCCTCTGTCGTCGCGTGAATCGCGTCATAGCTTTGGGTCCCGCCTTCAAATGGTTTTCTGGCCCTCAGATATTCCAACTCCCGCTCCTCTGAATCTACAACGAGTTCAGGCTGCTCTGCATACCGCCGAGTCATCGAAGATTTATATTAATCCGTCACGACCATGAGTCGCAACATTCTCGCGGTTGCAGATATCCCCTCCATCTCTACCCTCTACGCACGAGGAGAGATCCCCCACGCTGCTGCAAACCCCCGCTACCAACCCTCCTACTCCTACAACACCAGGATCCACACCATCCGCTATGACTTGACCAACATCGCTGCAGATGCCATTGTCAATGCCGCAAATACCAGTCTGCTCGGTGGCGGCGGCGTGGACGGGGCCATCCACAGCGCTGCCGGGCCCAACCTTGTCGAAGAATGCAGAAAGCTAAATGGCTGTGAGACTGGCGATGCAAAGATCACAAGCGCTTACAAGCTTCCCGCAAACAAAATCATCCACACGGTCGGTCCCGTCTACAGGAGCTCAAGTGCCAGGATCTCTGAACAGAAGCTACGAAGCTGCTACCGTCGAAGCCTTGAAGTCGCGCGCGACAACAGGTGCAAGAGTATTGCCTTTGCTGCGATTTCCACCGGCATATATGGCTATCCGTCACTCGACGCGGCCCGCGTTGCGCTGGATGAGTCGAGAAAGTGGCTTGAGGAGGGCAATACGCTTATTGAAAAGATTATCTTTTGCAACTTTGCGCCCAAGGATGTCGATGCATATAGCGAGCTTATGGCGGAGTATTATCCTGCTGCGGATGAAGATGTCGAGGGCGGCGCTCAAGGTACCCCTGCTGAAGCTTTACTTACGGACCAGACTGACAATTCAAGGCTGACCGCGCGCACGCGAACGAGAGGAGATCTAATGGAAATCGAGACCATCGACGAGAGCGTTGAAGGGGGCGGCGCCACACTGGCTGCTCGCGGCCAGGCTGCAGATGACTGTATGCTGTTGGACTGGGACTCTGAAGCGACGACCATCATCGCAGAGGACGAGACTTCCAGCATTGACATGTAGCGAGAAGCGCTGCCTACACGGACGAGACGTAACGCCGAGTTCATGGTCTAATTGTCAGCCTTGCATCACTTGCACTGCAGAAGTCAAGGCTGTGAAAAGACTGCACTCCGGGCAACGATCGTTCACCAGTCAAGGTCGCGCATGGAGGACGGATGGGACGTGATGCACGACGATAAAGGCTGATGTAGCCCAGACATAGCGAAGGACTTGATCAGCGTATGTCAGCAACTCATGCGAAGCACAATAAGCGCAATGTACCTAGAAGCCAAGAGGCTGGAAGCTTGCAAGCTTGCCCGTCAGTAAAACTTTCCTCTCGGGTTGTTTCTACCTCGGCTCATGGATCACGGCAACACGTCGACCTCTTCTCTTCATCAGGATCCTGTCGACTTTGCACCGCTCACACACGCACTTGCATCGGACCTGCTCTCCTTCGGCTCGCATCTCGTCTAGTCTTGGCTGACATCTTGAGTTTCTCCTGAGCAGTGGAAGCCTCTAGGCGCAGCAATCTCGCCAGCCACCTGCGCTTAAGGACGGACCCGCACGACGCCCGCTCGGACGACAGCAAGGACCGAAGTGCAGCAGAACGTCCCGAGCAATTTGACAGCCAGTCACCTGGCAGGCCTGGATCTGACGTGAGAAACTGCACAGCAACAGGATAAGCCTCTTGAAGCGACGGGCAAGGCAACAAGCCACCATGGCCGCTCCGAGTCCACCACACGGATCCAGCTATATGCCTGGTATTGACTTTGGGATCGAGGATGCGAATGAGCGGACTCGTGTTTATTTCGAGAAGTGCAAGGAGGTGCTGATCGAGACCAAGTATGATGTATGTCTGTCTGTTTCGCTTGATGTCGGACCTACCTAATCCAACACGAAACGACAGTGGACGCACCTCTGCTACCCCTACATAACCTTCAACGGCGCAAGGCAGGAGTCGCGCACCCAGGGCACAGCAACTTTCACGCTCGACGTCAACCGCGCCCTAGCGAACCCGACGGGCAATATGCACGGCGGAGCGATTGCAACAGTGCTCGACAATCTGACAAGCATAGGCATAGCGACAGTCGCGACCAAGTCTGGGTGGACAAACACTGGCGTGAGCCGCACGCTCAATTGCACGTACCTGCGGCCGCTGCCCGTCGGTACCAATGCGACTATCGAGTGCAAGGTGCTGCATGTGGGACGAAACCTGTGCGAGACGAGCGCTGTGGTGAGGAACGAGAAGGGAGAGATTGCAGTTACGTGTGCGCACGGCAAGGCTGCGGTGGTGATGCCTGCACGTAAGGAGAGCGGCAAGCTGTAGTTGTAGTTCTGGTGCTGGCTGTGCTCGAGATGGGCTAATTCCGGCGATGGACACGAATAGACACGAATAGACAGACAGACCGACCGAACGGAGGTGAAATCCGAAGCGAAGCTGCCATCGAGACTTGTGTCCAGTCGACGCCAACCTGCGGCCGCCAGACCCAAAGAGGGAAGTGGTCGATCCCGTTCTGGAGTTTGTCTGGCTGCCATGACGAACCGCGCCAGCTGCACCCACCGACCGACCGACCACCATGACAAACCCAACAATTCCCACCACCCGACTGCCTGAACTCACGCTCCCTAGACTCTTACTACAGGCCGCCTGACTCGATGCCTTCGCTGGCCCTGATATATACCAGACCTGCGTCTGTCTTGCCAGTCGCTTGCTCCCACACTTGATACACCCCCCGCCTGCAAACGGATCCGCTATTGGCTTCATTTCCTTACACATTAGCTCTCTAGGTCTTCAACGACAGTCCAACTGGTCATCGCCCTCACCCACCATGTCCTCGATACCGCCCTCGGGGCCACCTTATCCCCCAGCTACCGCCGGCGTCGGTGGTATGCCCACTGTCGACCTCGACATACCCATCTGCGCCGTCTTCATCGCCCTCTTCGTCGCCGGAGCCGCTGGTAACATGACCAGATACCAACTGAACCGGAAACGAGGCCACAAGTTCATCCCCAGCGTCCTGTAGGCACCCTCCTCCCCACTTGCAACGCCTCTCCCCGACTAACCACAAAACAGCGTCTTTGGTTTCTGCATGTCACGCATTACCGCCTGCATCCTGCGTCTCGTCTGGGCCACCCGCCCAACCAACGTCAGCGTCTCCATCGCAGCAAACGTCTTCCTCAACGCAGGTATCTTGATCATCTACATTATCAACAACCTGCTCGTCCAGCGCATGCTGCGCAGCGCCGTCCCCTCCATCGCTTGGAATCCCGTCCTGCGCACAATCTGGAAAATCATGCTCTGGCTCGTCGTCCCTTTTATCATCATGGTCATCGTCTGCGTCCCCTTGACCTTTTACACGCTCGACCCGAATACTCTACGTCAATGCCGCGACATCCTAATTGTCAGCTTAACGTATTTCCTCGTCGTTGCCGCCGTGCCGCTCTTCATCCTCCCCTTGCTCCCTTTCTTGCGACCGAAGCAGCATTTCGGCTCAGGCAGCTGGACCGCCAAAGTGGTGATTGTTTCAGCTACAACCGTCATGGCTGTTATTGAGGCTGGATTCAGGGCAGGCGTGCAGTGGAGTCCTGCGCGCTTGCGCGCTGATCCGGCGTGGTATCATGGCAAGGCGGCGTTTTACTGCTTTAACTTTATGCTGGATATTTTCATTGTTTATACGTTGTTGCTGAGTAGGTTTGATTTGAGGTTCTGGGTGCCTGATGGCTCGAGCAAGATTGCAAGCTACGAGGTTGAGGGCAAGGGCGTGGATGGGCTTGAGCATGATCACGAGCATGACGAGGTTGAGTTGGATGCTGTTTGAGAGTTGGATGGGGGTTTTGAGCTTGAGATAGAGTGCTGCTTTTTGCATGGAGTGCGCTGGGGCATTTGGGGGTTGGAATAGGAGTTGGGTATACCCACTGTAATGTAATTATGATGCACGAGTACGAGCATGATGACGAATTGACTACATGTCTCTAATGAAACTTTTCAAGAGACGAAAGACACTACGAAAGAGACACGAAGCCTCCTTAAAAACAAGAACGAAGCAGACTAGGAAAGAGGGTATGATAGCCAAGTGAAAAGAGACGATGGACGTGTTTTATCATGTCATAATCGCATATTGCGCTTCAGTATGATTTCACTGTCGTTGAACTGGTCGTGGGTGTTTGACGTTGTATGTTATTTGGTCATTTATTATACATATTCGTGATGGATGTTGTTTGTATGAGGTAGTGATGGATGGTGTTTGTAAAAGGTAGTGATGGTTGCCGTTTGTATAATATACGCAAGTCTCATTGATGACAGTCTCTTACTGCGCCAAGATTCTGTTTGAAGTTAGTATTGCAAATGCCTCGCGTATGTGCGGTTTGTGTAAGTGCATATCTTGAGTGCAGTTGGTTTGTTTGAGGATTTCCACATGATGGGATACCTACCTAGTTTGTTTATGATTTTCGATCTGGTTTCGTAGCGAGGTTTGTCTTGCTCTTGATTCTAGCATGAGCATGAGCATGAGCATGAGCATGATGATGGATTTGATGTAGGATCTGCTTGTATTTCTAGTCTTGTATTTGAACAGGACATGCAGCTGCATGCTTTACGTCAATCAAGTTTGGTGATGTAGTTTGAAACTCTACCTCGAGGGTCTGGCTCACGGGGGATAGCGTAAAACACCGGTGTGACCAGACAGTGCAAAGTGCGCTTGTCTGCGTGGTATCAAACTTCATTGCGCACACTCAGAAGTGTCTAGGTTCAACATGTCAAGCAGTGAGAAAGAGGACTGATGCAAGCGGCATAGAAAACTTCCAACCGCATGTGGAAGTAAAGGCAAGCGGACAGGTATTCAGATGACAAACATCATCGTCACAAGATGGAGAGATCTGACTAATGGTCCTCAGGTGAGTAGCCATACTCGGCTGTTAGAACAAGCAGAGATATCAAAGGACAAACAAGCGATTAGTCAGATCACCTGTATATATACCTGCCTCCCACCGTTGCAGAGCAGGCTTTCCTTCGTTAGACCACTTCCAGACCAGATCTGAACACAGCTCGTTCATCATCCCAAGCAGCAAGCGTATGATTTTCTGCGCCAGATTCTTTGAGGATCGTCACATGGCGTCTAGCGGACGGAACTACGATGCAGAAAAACTACCAGCTAGAGATCCGACATCAACACTTTAAATGAGGAGAATCTTTACCAGCGTCAGCGCCTAAGACATTTCACCTCAAATTGATCTGGAGTCGGATATATATCCAAGATGACCACAAACATACAATGTGACGAGAGACGCGATTTTACAGCGATTCGAGAAGGCGCTACCGAATATACGCCACATTCCTCAAGCCCTGACGAGCACAAGGGCAAGGAATGGCAAAAATAGCCCATGCTCACAGCAGCATGTCCCCTTCGACCCCGGAGAAGCCCAATCTCTCCTCTCTTTATGCAGGATAACGCAAGTTCGGTCCGGAGAATCTGCAACCCTTCATATCCGGTTGAAGACTGCTCTTATACATATTCAAAGACGACTATACGCGAAACTCAGCAGCAGGAAATAAGATGAGAACTTGCCGTCAGACATTTCAGCTGCAACCGACTGGTTCGGCGCCGGTGTGTGCTTCCTGTTTTGCTTCGCATTGGTATCTCTCGTGAAGGCGGGGAGGATGCTAAAAGAGATTGGCTGAACGAAAGGCATGAGTGGCGGCTGTGTCAAGCATACAACAGAAGCGCTATGAGGACAGAATGCTGTCTAAGCCGTCGTCGAAGAAGCTGATCCTGGCATCTCGACATACCACTGGTTCGCAGACTGCAATTATCACCAACACCGATATAGTTCTTGGCTATCATTCGGTTTCTGGATTGAGGATCAAAGTCTTGCTACGAGCAGCTATGCAATGTCTCTGCCTGCAGGTCAGCCTCATAACGAAGATGCGCTCCTTGTCTACTATGGACATATTCAGCAACATGTATGGCTCGCCAGGAGCCATTTCGCGCTCGCTGTTACGAGGTCGAGTTGAGGGGTGGTTCGTGCATTCGCCATCGAATGTTTCGTGCGCGACCTACTGGCATCACATACAAATTTGCTAAGCAGTCGCACTTTGGACTACCTCTTCAACGACAAAGGATTCGCGCGCCATTGATGTCGAGTCAATCTCCCTTCGATCAACAGTCTCGATAGGGTGAAAGCGTGAAGCTGACACCGTAGGTGGGAGAAAGAGACAGTTCCACGGCAGCTTGAGATCAAGCTACTCGGAAAAGTTTCAACTCCAACGCTCAATCCTGGAGCTCTGATTGCGGCATCTTCTACGCTACCGAAGTTCACGTCGCGTTATATATGATCGACTCGCCACTTTAGATATAACATGTATCGGCTCTTGCCAGTGAGCCGTCTGGTGAAGGACAGTGAGCCGTGCTCACCCAGTCATTCCGTGGTCTAACAATGAAAGACTTGACAGTCGGTGGCCCAACACACAAGGGTCAGCGTACTCAGCGACGTTCATCTCACCGCCCACTGGCACGCAACGCGACCTCCGAGGTATCAAAAAGACAATTTACGAGATCCGCCAGCGGAGTCTTCACCGACGAGGATTTTGTGTTTACCATCATGAACCCAATGGCTTTCGGCACTCTCTGGTTTCAAAGGTTCCGAAGCTCATCCGCATCTCGGGAGAACAGTTTCCTGTCATTTGGGAGAGGGCGGCTGTTTTGACCTTGCGGACATACACTTTCTCGCGATGGCGCTTCGTCGGAGATGTTCGCGAGATGCTGGTGATTGTTCAGGCGAGGCATCTTGACCATTTCAAAATACGGCTGGAGGGATGCCGTCGAGGTCGTTTCGCCATTATCATATACGTAAGAGCATTTCTTACACACACACTATCCTTCACCAATTAGCTGTGTAGTACTTGGGAATCACACGTCTTCCGTGCTGCTCCTCGTGGTCCGGATATATTCTGCCTCACGGTGGAGAACTCACATGAAACGCTGCATCGCCCACCTCAGAGACCAAGCTCACAACACGTCCACAATATAGACCACCGGAATCATGGAGGCCGAGAAGAGATGAAGAATGGAGTCGCACGAGCCGCTCTCAACCCTCCATCTTAGGCAAAGGGAGACTAACGACAACGATCTCAAAGAACGTGGAACGTTTTTTTGGCACGCTTCAGTATATATTAGCTCAGTCGACATTCATGAGAGACCCGGACGAGTATCAATATGGAAAATCGAGGCGTCAGAAGAGAAAAAGATAATTTCTCACGGACCTGGTGCATCACCGCTTTACGCCTTTGGCGGTCGATCTTCAAGCACGCGCGGCGGCAAGCAAGACGGTATTTCGGCTTCTTGCGCTACCTCATGGACATACTACTCTTCGTTCAAGCGTGTTTGAAGCGGAGCATGAACAACTTTCGTCGTCGGACCAGGACGACGACTTCATTATCCGGGAGCCGACGCTATATATACCTCAGGCGATGCCGAGTGACGCGAGCGGAGCGTCTCGTGAATGAAACCAAAACGCGCGCGGAAGCGGCGAGAACAAGACTTCCGAAAAATCGGCTCCGGGGACCGATTATATTCGCTCCGCGTAAGACGACGATGATCGCATTGTATCTGGGATGGCAAAAGTCGAGGAAGAACACTGCGAGACCACACAATGCCTTTGGTATACTTTGTCTCCCCGAATGCTGGCAGCATACAGCTTAACTTTAATATATGATATGTGGAAGCTTGAGAGAAAGATCAACGCCATGTCTATGTGAATTCGACACAGCGAGCACATATTCACCTACGGGGTATACACACTAGAATCTTCAAAACTTCAGCCAAGTCGAAAAGCGCAAAAGCCCGGCGGGAACCGAACAAGCCCTCGCTCCCTAGCCACATCGTCGACTCGACCGCAACTCAAGTCAGGGAGATGTACGCGCCGCGCTAGAAAAGAAGACACCAACACCACGCCAATACTAGAACCGCGTATAACGACTAACGAATGGCGCAAGAACCCGCTCGTCACCCAAATCGCCGACCGATTCGACTTCAGAATACCTTGGTTATCGAAATTTCTGCAGTAACTGCTCGAGCGTATGTTAAGACTACAGTATGTACTCCCGCTTCGACATCTTCATTTCCTCCAACATTGGAAGCACCTCGAGACCGGAGTCGACTGCGCGATCAGGACTTGATCCACACCGAGACATTACACCACCAACTTGCATTACCAAGCGGAGACCCAGGCTCGACACCTAAGGAGCGCTCCACCGCAAGCTGCTACTCTGGGCCGTCAGACTCTTCCAACTCACTGCGCTGGCTGTGTTGGAGTGTGGATCGCACTACTTCTCATGACCGACGGGTCACGGCGCCTGCGGCTCTCAGTATATTAGAAGATCAATTTGAATTAAGAGCGGTGCGTGTGAGTGCCTTGAACAACGTGAATGTATCCTAAAACACACAAGAGATGATTTCAAGTAATGAGGAGATGAAGCCCCATGATTCAAATAATCACGACATGTACGAGGTATTCAATGCCGATCTCAGTATATTAAAGAGCGCTCGTGGCGACGAGCAACAATTTCACTACACCAATTCTCAATCAATCCGTGAGTCTAGCTAAAGGGCAGAATGCTCAAGCAAATGGCGTCACGATTCAATCAGTCCCAGTCGAATTCGAGGAATATGGTCGAGGGTCGTAAATGGGGTGGATGCTCGCGCCGAATAAGAGTCGTACGGGAGACAGCGTGGGGCAGAGAGCATGAGAAAGCAAGCTGCAACACATCAAGCCTGTCGTGCAGGCTCGATGTGTTGTAGATACGACGCGGTCGAGGATGCGGATACATCCCGGAGCCAGACCCTAATTAGAGTAAACAAGTCCGACGATGACATGCATGATAATGTCAAGAAAGTACGTGGATAAAGATAGAGAAGCCAAGACGAAGATGAAAATGAGAATGAAAATGCGACTGAAGATGCAAACGAAGACGAAGACGAAATGAAAACGATAACGAGCAAAGTATCTAAAAAAAATCAAACACACTCAAATAGTACGTCTCCATCACATTTCAAGAAGATCAAAGACTCAAGGCATCTAATAGGCAGATGGTAAAATAATACTAAAAGAGTCCCCCCACTAAAACCGCATATAGACATTTCACATCCAGATCGCATCAGAAACTGCACATGGGACGTACGGGGCGAAAGATAGAGAACTCACAGGAAAGGGCAGCCAGATCTTTCATCGTATGAAAAAAAAAACGACACACAAGTCTAGAATTCAAAAGCTAGTTCGTCTGAAGCCAGATATGTGCAGACATGATCGCTGTGTGTGTATCTGATGCCTATGATTAGCGATCAATCTTCGTAGCCTTGTGACGCCATTGGCGCTGACACTGAAGATTATGACACGGTAAAGGATTACTGTCTATCTTGCCTTTTGTAGTCAAATATTCCAAGTCTGTCCTTGATACATCCCTGGACCTGGTCATTATCTGCCAATCCGTGTCGCTGTATAGCTTCAGCCTGTATTCCTCATTGCTCCAACGACATGATTTAGAGCTTACTACAAGAAGCTACTTGATAGAGGTTCGTTGTTGTTTGGAAGTGATTTATTCGCTCAAGTGTCATGAAGTACAAAGGCAGTGCTGGAAACGACGTGTATTCGCAGTGAGTGAGTGAGTCCTTGGTATATTCCTCCGTCGATTATAGTGTACACCTTAGCGGACAACAAAGTATGCATTACGTACAGAGATACTCAAGCGTATCTAATGTCAATCCCCCAGGACATCCTGAAACCATTCGCAACGGACTACGAGCAAGAGCGAGATCAGAATGACGCATTAGGTAAAGCCCAACGACATTCCGAGACTGGTGGCAAGACCCGAAGGTTTTCTGCTTGTCGACTCCGTATACAGATCGATAGACTATCGCGGCTACCCAACTCTGCACTTCCTTAACTGGAAGCTTCATGTTGACGGTAGTAAGTCGGGCTGCTAAATTTTTGGGGATACAATTGCGGGCGCGATGGCGCAGTAGGCGTCCAGGTGCGTTGCAGCTTAGGCGAGCCCATCTCATCACTTTCAGAAGCTAGGTGATTCGAGCTGATTCGAGCGATGCGTTTGGTCAGCTTATAAGGTTTACTAGAGGAAGGAGAGATCTAGGATTCGAGGTATCGCTCAAGCGACTGAGCTGCCGTGTAAAGCAGAGTCGAGGCTGCGAATAGGTCAAGACGACTTGACAGCCATACCGACTGGGATCCTAGGATATGTGAGCTATGTTGAAGGAGATCTAGCATTATTATTAGCGATCAATGGACGGTTCTTTCGAGACATTTTCTATCCCACTGAATTGACCCGTATGACTGGCTTGATACTGTACGGAATCGATGTAATTGTATGGATTGAAATACGAGGTCGCGCCTGTTAACGAGGGCCGAGAGCTCCTCTTCAAATAGTAGATTCATTGCGACAGGATCAGGTAAACGCATATCCTTATAGGCGCTCTTAAGACTTTTTTGGAGGATCAACCTCGAGAACTCTTTGCACCTTCTCTTCAAAGGCGAAACAGCGAGGTCAGAGCTGATTAATTGTAATGATAGATGGAGTCGGCATTGATGGTCTAAAATCTCCTGCGACTCTCGCACGCTTGTGCGAAGCACATCCTTCACATATGCATGAGCTTGGCCACGCCTTTCCCAGCTTCCTGGCTATTCTCTTTGTCGTGGCAGACATTCTATATGTATTCTTTTGCATCCTCCGCGTCGCTTTAGGAAGCGCTAGGCTTCCAGTTATCAATATTCTCACGCCAGGTGAGGTCTTCCATTGTTTCTCAACTAGATCTCGTCAGTCTTAGCTCAAGGTACTGTGGCCTGTCTTTGTTTAGTCTCGCGGATCCAGATCAGATCATATTTTGGGTCAATTTGACGTAGAGAGACTACTAGGGCTGTGTATCGGAGTGCAGCATTATCCCTACGCTTCTGAAGTTCGAATCTCGCATCTGATTTGCACATCGCATAAGCTTCTGCATGCGAGACAGCGTTAGGTGCTTCCAATGCGTCGATCTCCGCGATCTCATTCAGTCCCTTGATTTGTTGGGATAGGCGCTTGATCTGCTGATTAAGATCGTTATAGCATGCTTCTTCGTTGACCATTAGGTTCATAATGGCTTCAACAATCTCCACGTCAGTGAAAATACCACTTTGGCGGAGGTCCAGGACAGTCTTCCCTACATCTCCGGTAAACGTCTCAAGAGCATCGAAGATAACGGAACGAAGAACAGCGGATCGATCTTGCGATGGTGAGATCTTGAGTTTGGAATCAAGCTCGGTGTAGGTTGATGAGCGTGTCATGGTGAGAGGTGAGAAATGAGTAATGTAAGTCAATGCTTCAGGACTGATGGGGAATACTTCTAGTGAGTAAAGATATGACGAGAGACAAGGTCAGAGGAGCGATATCTGACAGGTTTTGACATTTCTCAGCGCACTGAACACTCAGGGGCTCTCCTATAGCTGTCGTTGTTTGCTTCACCAGATTGTGAAACGAGGGATTTGTACATGCAGCTCCAATGGTTGTCATGGCAATATGGGACTCATTGGAGGCTCTCAACCTCGGTGGCGGTGTCGAACAGCGACAGCTTCGCAAGCTGAGGACCCACCACTCCTTGAAACGAGACCCACTCAGCGAACTTTGGTCCATACATGAACCTCATCTTCACCTGATTCGCTGAAGGGTTCCATTGGAATCTGATGATGAGGCGGTAGGCCTCGAGTGAATGGAAAGTTTGCTCGGCCCCTGCGTGCTCCCCATCCAGGGGATTTTCACCCGTTATTTTGGCAGTCCCCTCTCTTCCCGGTTCGGCAGCTTGCACAGGCGATCCCCCCTCCGAGCCGTGTGAAGAGACAGCGTGAACGTTTACAATCCCTCTCTTGCGATAGGCTCTTGTCCACCATAGCTCTTTGATACCAGCAATCACGACTCCCCCAGTGGATGGAAACATTTCAGCGCCACGATCGTGCAGTGCAGTCCGCAGGCGTGTCAATCCCGCAGTCTGAGTCTGGGATTTTAAACCACTATCAAGAAGCTCGACGGAAGTCAGTGGTCGGATTGCGGCCTTGAATGCAGACTCGTTGGACTCTGGTGCACCTCTCTTCGTCCTTTTGTATGAATTTGCCTCACAAATGCCGCGAGAGATGTGGTCGGGCAAGCGGAAGGGCTCCCAGCTCCAGCCGACAACGTATCGCCTCGTACTCGAGCCTTCACTGACTTTCAGTGTGGTCACAAAGAAGTTGTCGCATTTCTGATATCGAATGAGGTCGATGACTGGTTGGATGTTATATTCGAAGGCTACCATGGACGTGTACCACTTCGCTTTCGTATGGTTTGGAATCTGAGATTCCCTTAAAAGGTCTCTAATCCAAGCAAGTTCTCCACCAGGGTAAAAAAGTTCAGTCTGTTGCGCAGCATTGTGGAAGGAGGCGTGAGGTAATGGATCTTTACGATCTGTGTTGGATGTCATTTCGCCAGAGTCACTGTAGAATGGCGGATTGGAAATGACAAAGTCGTAACGCGCAAGACCCGGTACACTGGCAAGAGAGGGTGGACATAGAAGGGCTGATTCCATGCTCGTCTGATGCAGGGTGACGGCTTTAGCTACGATGGGATTCCGGCTAAGGTTTTTTGCGGCCAGCAAGAGACTATTCGCGTCTATATCTGTAGCATCGATACGGGCGTGGGGTAAGCGAGCATGAATGAGCAGCGGAAAGATAGGGATATGGCCGCAGCCGATGTCGAGAGCTCGAATTACTGAAGCGCTCAGTCTCATATCTTTTGGCGAAAACGTAGGCCATGACTCTGCAAGTACCTCGACGCATAGATCCACATAAGCGAGTCTTGTGGGTGTAGTAGTCAGTCAGGGTCTAAAGTAACGAATGAACGTCCTGGTGAGCGCCCGTGTGGACGTACCTGGCAGGGACTGGAGCAAGAAGATGATCAGGCGAGTAGGTGACCTTTAAGCTGAAATGATGCTCCAGGATGGAGCGGTTGAGTTCCCTACACGCTTGTCAGAGACTGACGGGCGAAGTGTTTCAAACATGACGGTACCGTGCGTGATGAGGATCACGGAAGTCGACGCGTCCGGCATTGGGCGCTAGCAAGACGCGTAGTCGCTCATCCTTCTGTTGGAGCTCGGCGTGAGTGGGCAGCTCGCCCGAGACAGATTGCGCCACAGACAAGTGGTCTTTGTGTTGACTCATATCGGCGATGTTTGTGCATTGCTAAGAATGACGGCGATGCTCTAGGTTGTGTCGCAGGGAGAAATGGGAAAGGGAAGGGAAAGGGATGCAGTGAAGTGAAGTGAGGTCCTTGAAACAAGGCAGGAGCGTCGCAGAGCCTCTGATCGCCCCAAAGCGAGCATCCGTCATTCATTACAAGTCTCGTCCGTGATCCATTTTGACAACACGGACGTTGAATCGAAGGCTACGGCTCGAGTGTTTCTACCAGACATCCTCCAGGCGCGACACTGTCCAATGTTCAGTTTTGAGCACACGCCGCAGACTCCTGGCCCTCCCTAGCTTGATGAGTGCCTCGGGCTGTTGCTGCCCATGCATTCCGGGCCACCAGTCCACAGAGACTTCAGCCAGGACTTCAACACTCCGAATCCGAAGACATCGGCAGCGGTCCGCAACCGGAAATAAGAGACTCAAGCCATCATAGGGTAGGTACCTAGATTAGGGATCCTTATATTAAAGAAGCAGACTGCGAACAAGAGCCAGGCGGACGTCCCAGACATCACCACATCAGCCCCCACCAACAGTCATTGAGCCTCATATCTGCTGGGCTATTCCGTCATTGTCTCAGGATACTATAGACAACGCTTAAGAACTATCTCCTTGCTTGCCGGACAGTCATTCGCAGCCATGACCTCCACCACGCCAAGCACCAGGCCAGCAACCCACAACGACATCCCCGCCATCCTCTCTATGATCCGCGAACTAGCACACTACGAAAAAGCGCTAGAAAAAGTAGAGGCAACAGAATCTTCCCTAGCCGCAACCCTGACTCTGGCTCCATCGCCCAACAATCCGAACCCACCGAAGCAATGGGCCAGTTGCTTCCTTCTCGTCCAGCCTTCGTCCAGCGGCCAGCCTGATGAGAGAAGTCGACAGCTTGACACGAGCCAGCTTGAAGCAATGACTCTCGCAAAGGAGGCTGCGGATCAAAGTGTTTATACTACCTGCGAGCCCGGCGAGGAAATACTTGGCATGGCACTTTACTTTACAAACTACTCTACGTGGCTCTCCGTCCCAGGTGTGTATCTCGAGGACCTGTATGTGAGACCTGCGTACAGGAGGAAGGGCTTTGCGACTTTGTTGTTCAAGGCGCTGGCTGTAGAGACGGAGAGGATCAGCGGGGGGCGCGGCAGACTGGAATGGAGCTGTCTGCGGTGGAACGAGAGTGCACTTAAATTCTACCGGGGCCTGGGGGCTGAGGAAATGGAAGAATGGGTAGGCCTGCGGGTTGAAGGCAAAGAAGGTCTGGCAAGACTGAAAGAAGCCTAGTGTGGTATGGATGTAGAGTGGAAGACATGAGAAATGAACGGTCTGTTCAATATCTCCACATCGTTCAACTTGATCGGTTCACTACAGCCCAAAGACAAAGCGGCGCCAGTTTCCAGCCAGTTGCTTCATGCCATCCTCCAGCGTCCATCCCTTCAGGTCACAGACTTTTTCGACAATGCCCTTGAGGTATTGATCCATGGCCTCACCGGCAGTGTGAAGGTCACTCTCGACAAGAATACGATCATCAGGCACAGCCTTGATGACTTCCTCCGCCTTCGATGCAGCAGGAGTCGAAAAGTTGATTGCAAGAGAAAACGAGAAGAAAATGTCGACTGGCACAGATGGGTGCGTATATTGCGTTATGGGACCAGGTGGTCCAGAATACGAATGCAAGCATAGTCGTGGTGGAAATGGTTTTGCCTCTGGCTCAGACTTACTCGAAGTGTCATTACTATCTTCGGGGTGCATCTGCCCTGCGCGTTTGTTCTGCTCTTTCTGCTGCTTCTTGGTCAGCACAGGTCGTTCGTGGCCCTTCCACGTCTGACGAATGGCCTCGTAGAGCACACCATGAGCTTGAACGCCATGACAAGAGACCGCGCGCTGCATCTCGCCGGCTAGCCTAAGCTGTGCTAGTAAAATCTTTTTTTGATGCTCCATGTTAACTCTGTATGGCGACAGACGACGCCCTTCCCTTCCGCCCGGAGTCAAGCTCTCATCCCGGTCATCTTGTTGACCTGGAAGCCAGGCTTCGGGTATCCTGAACTGTTTATCAAGTCCCACCTCGCCTATCAGAGCCGTAGGATAGCGCGCGAGACGATCTTGAGTCTGTTTCATGAAAGCCGACAGAGGTTTGGGATCCGGTAATGCGCGAAGAAAAACTTCGTTGTCTGGCTCTGGAGCTAGCGCGCTCCGATAGTGTGCCAACTTCTGTAATTCAGACAGGGCTTCAGCTTCATTGGATTCAGGATCGCTGTCATCGAATATCTGATGCGAGAACCATGGATGCCAGCCGAATGAAGGGACGATGCCCCGCCAGTCTGATGGTAGACTATGCTCCACTTGCTCTCTTGACAGCACTCGACCCTGAGCGGCTTTCTCGACCAGGTCTTGATCTTGAGCCCTTGTTGCCATGATGGTGAACGCGGTTGCGTTCATCGTGGGAATGGCATCCAGGGAGCTCATGGTGTCTGTAGGATGGCAGTGCGCATCGAAGACACCATTCTGCCACGGGAAGCCCTCATGTGAGTCTGCAGCACTATCACTCGCCATCCCGGGCATATGTCGCCGATCCAGGGTAAGTTGATAGTGAATTGTGGATTATGGAATACAGTGCCACCCACCTTGATGTCAAATGTATGGTGATGGCTTAATAAGCAGGGCAGCCCGCTGTGACGTATGCGAGCAGCGTTCCGTCTGCGCTCGGCTCCTTCCTCCCTCATTCACACTCACTCCAACAACATCGACCAGCTCGCAAGTGGCCGCTGCGAGTACCCCTATCTACTTTATTTTCCTCGAATCGAAGCTGTTTAGTCAATATGGCGTTGCCCAAGTTGTCGCAGCTCGTTGGCGCACCGTTGCTGCTCGCTGTGGCAGTCCCTCTTTCTGTATTCGCTTCAATCACCACCATGCTCGCTTTCTCCGTCCTCTTCCTACGTGCGTCGGTTGTCTATTTCGAGCTCGGGCTGGCATTACTGAAGACCGCTCTGCTTCCCTCAAAGTACTCCTCACCCGAGTCGTCCGTCCTTTCCGCACCTCTCAGCCCCTACACATCTCGGATCAAGCAGAAGCGTTCTCGCAGCGGCAGCGCTACCGTGTTCCCGCCCTCTATCGCACAAGCTCGAGGAGACACCATACATAGGAGCGGCAGCCATGTGTCCGCCATGACTGGCTACAGTGGGAACCGTGACTTTGAGGGTGTGGGCGGATGGAGGCTCTCAGCAGATGCGCAGGATGACGAGGTCTGGGAGCGATTCAATTCAAAGCTGGAGCTACCGGCTCTGGTGGGCGATAAACAACGACGCCATAAGAGAACTCTATCTTCGCAGAGCCAACATGCCAACAAGACTCCTGCTGGACTGAGCATGAGTCCGGTCGACAGCAGAGCCCGCACCCCGCAAGCCACTTCGTCCGCCACCCCGCACATGGAGTACTTCAGTTTCCGGCCATCTGATCCTATACCAATGTCCCCAGAGGAATTTGTTGCGAAGAGAAGGTCCGATGAGAGAAGACGCAGTCTGTCTAGTTCGTCAACGGCCTCTGGGCGCACTGCCGTCCAGGCCCCAGCAACCTGAGATCCGATACATATTAAGTTCCAACGCCATAAACCGTCGTCAATGTCGCATGCAGCGCATCGCGCTGATGCAAAGTCTTTGCGATATATTAAACCCATTGAGCTCATCCATGGCATGAGGATGGCTGAAGGGCGGGCGTCGTTGTTCATTATTCTTTGGGCTCTTCTTCCCCGTCGCCATCCCCATCTTCCTCGTCCGGTGCCGCCTGAGATACGCCTTCGGAACCCGAACCGCCGACTGACGACTCTTCGTCTGCGACTGTAGATGTTCCGTCGCGCGGAGCCGCTTGCTGGTTTGACTGCCAACAAGCATAGATAATGACGATGGCGACAAGGACGGATAGACCGATCGACAGGCCAACGGCCAGACCCGTTGTCGAGGGCGAAGCCATGTCTGCAACCGACTGCTGACTGAGGACTGCGGCTTTAAAATGTACGTAAATGCTGTGTTATTCTGAGTATTGGGCGTTGATAGGGTCGCGTCTTCGATCAAGCCAGCAGTATGGCTTTATGGAGATCAGGTCTACACTTCTGCAGCGTACACCGTGTTATCGCAAGACAAGGTCTCAGACTTGCAGGTCAGGCATCAAATGCGAGGGCAGGCGGACAATTCTGCTGCGCTGGCAGATCCATGCGCTATATGCGCGCCACACAGCTCAGAGCTCACAGCTCCGCTCCCAGCCTCGCGCATCCCACGACCATGCGCTGTCGACTCATGGACAGGGCCCAACCTGGACGCCTATAGGCTATGCGGCAGCTTGTACTGTTCACTTGAAGGCTATGATGCAGCAACCGTCGAGAAGATAGCGTCATTTTCAATGGCATGAGTTCGTGATCCGCCGCAGTGGTTCTGTTGGGCATGCATTTACCTAGTCTCAGACGTTAAGTGCGTCGTACAGCGCTTGATTGATTGGCAGCACGCTGCCATGGCGCAAGTTTGTCGGAAAGCCGGTCCGATCGCTATCCGTCCAGCTGTTCGTCTTCACGTTGGTGTTCTCAAACGGTCGATATCCGTCAGCCCCAAAGTAATCCAGTAGCAGGTGAGCCTTGCCGTCGACCTGATTATCCCAATACACTGCTGGGCCTTCTACTCCCGACCTAATGATCGCATCGCTACCACCGGGCCTCGTCCACGTTCCGAAGAGACCAGAGTCAGAGACCTCCATGTAGACATTGGTGGCTGTCTCGTTCTTGAGGAAGCGGGCGTATGAGTTCCCGCCCAGCGCAAGCACGTCCAAATCTATCGTCGATGCCGGAGAATTGTCCACGTATGTCGTTGGGCTGGAGAATGTCTTGAAGTCACTGGTGTACGCATAGCGCATGACAGTGGGTGAGCCTGCACCAGAGTGCGCGGTGTCTGACTCTGCGTAAAAGCGCGATGCCCACCATGTGAAGTACTGGCCTCTGCTTTCGTCCCATAATGCACCGGGCGCCCACACCATTCCTGCTGTCTCGTCCTCGACTGTCACCAGCCGCTCGCCAGTCCAGTTGATGAGGTCAGTGCTCTCATATACGAACATGCCTCTGGATCCCGTGCGCTCCGAGGCGTCCCACGTTGTCTAGAGATCATCAGTATCAGCTGTACGACGAGTGGCTGCGTTTGACTGACCTTCGCAATATCGAGGTCTGTGCCCAAGATAAACCACTTCCCGACGTCGGGTCCCTGACCTGCCACAATGGCTGGATCGCGAATACCTCCGGTTCCCGTTGTAGGGACAATCTTTGGCTTCCCGCCGTTCAGCGTACGGAACGAATTGGGATTGTTTCCGTTGGAGAGATAGAAGTAGACATCAGGATCAGCACCAAGGAAGAAGGCGCCCAGATATCCCACCAGACTGCTGTCTGCTCTCTTGACACTGCTCAGCGCGGTAGTGTCAATGGCGAGGGCAGATGCAAGTGATGCAACCCCAATGAGGCCTCCTAGAACCTTATTGAACATGATGAAGCGTGCTATGATTGACCGTCGCTGGATGGAATGTCACAGATGGCTTCGAGATGTACATGGTCTCCCTCTATGCATCCTACAAACATTATATAGCGCGGACACGGCTATACACGACGCCACAGTCCGTCAGGGAGCCAAACCTCCTCCTACTCGTTCGGGTCAACACTCTCTCTGCTGGACTTTAACCTAGCGCCATTTGCGTCAGTGCCGGCTTGACGTTGCATGCTACCCCACAGATCAACATCAGCCTCTTGTGCCATTAGCCGTCGCCGCTTGACAGCCCCGGAACGCCACAGTGGTTGTCTACCTACCTAGTCTCAACATCATGCGGACTGTACGTGGCCGGGAGAGACGAGCAAAGCCATCACACCGAGTCTATGCGTCGCAGAGGCCGAAGGTCTGCAGGGCGTTCCGGCATCTCCACGTCCAGCTATCTGTATAGGCAGGGGGCCTTGACTACACGCGTCCTGAAGGGTAGTGTATGCCCAGGTAGGCAGGTGCAGGTGATGCTTTCCTATTCTCGAAGGAGGCTATAGTCGAGCCGGGGTAAAGCAGACTGCGTTACATGCTCCCCACAAATAGCCGTCGCTAGTCTGCCGCGTACATCATCTTGCGCCGGCACTACTGCGCTATAATCGCAATGGAGGAGTAACCTCTGCCCTACTTTAAGAGCGACTGTATCGACCCAGGTCGACTTGCTGCCTGCATCTGCTCAGACTGGTACGGAGTTCTAGTCAAATCAAGCGAGCTCAAATCAACTAAAATTGATCAAGCAGAAAGTACATGCCGGAAGTCCATTTCCACTTGACGAGTCAAGTCGCAAAACGTGAATAACCGCAGCAACAATGTCGCCAATCAAACGAGCCACAGCCCTCTTGGCTCTCCTGGCATCCTACGCCACAGCGGCATTCCCAGACACACCCTTTACGACAAACGGCCGCTCGATCATTTCGGCCTCCGGCGCGACGGTAAACCTAGCAGGCGTGAACTGGCCTGGCGCAGCGGATACGATGCTCCCCGAGGGCCTGCAGTACCGGTCCATCGCCGACATCGTCTCGAGCATCAAGAGTCTAGGCATGAACGTCATCCGCCTCACCTATGCGATAGAAATGGTCGACGATATCTTAGGTAACAGTCCAAACCAAGGTCTACAAAACACGCTCATCCACGCACTGGGCCAAGACAATGGAAATGCTGTATTCCAGCAAATCATCAAGAACAACCCCTCGCTGACGGCAGATACAACAAGACTGGAAGTTTTCGATGCTGTGGCGGCGGAGTGCGCACGCCAAGAGATCTGGGTGCATCTCGACAACCACGTATCGAAAGCGGAGTGGTGCTGCAGCATGGACGATGGGAACGCGTGGTATGACGACCTCTACTTCAATCCGTATAATTGGCAGCGTGGCCTTGGGTACATGGCGTCTCACGCGAAAAATTGGCCGGCGCTAAGCTCAATGTCACTGCGTAATGAACTACGACAGCCTACTTCCTCCGGTAACCAGGCCGATGGGTATGATTGGTACCATTGGGCGTTGAACAGTGTGCCTGCCATGGACGGAATCAACGGGAATAATAGTCTCCCATTAATCTTCCTGTCCGGATTGAACTACGATACCGATGATACGGCGATAACTAACGGCCAGAATCTTGGGCAAGACACGTATTTCAATCTCGACGACTTCAGCTACAAGAACAAGATTGTGTACGAGCTGCATAATTACCAGAACAGCGCGACGGACTGCGGGAGTATCAAGTCGGGGCTCGTGAGCAACGGATATGGCATTATGGATCTGTCGAATGCAGGATTTCCCAACCATGCGCCGATGGTCATGACGGAGTTTGGGTTTGACCAAGGGAGCGGAAGCACAAGTGTTTACGGACAGTGTATCAAGAGTTTTCTGACTGAGGATGTGAAGAGTTATGCGCCTGGTGAGGCTGGGGGCTGGATGATGTGGGTTATTGCTGGGAGTTATTATATTCGGACTGGGACGCAGGATCAGGATGAGAGCTGGGGTAAGTTTCCTTCTTCCTTTCCCCTTTCTTTTGATTACTTGATGGAAGTTCATCGAGCATTATGCTAACCTCGACGATTCGCGCAGGATTGTTCAACCATGATTGGAGTGCGTGGAGGAATCAGACCGTTATTGACGACTACGTCAAGCCGTTTGTGCAGGCCACTGTCTGAGTCCGAGACTGAAGATGCAGTCCGAAAGCATCTCCCTATTGTCTGCACATACAATCCTGATATTCAGCTTCACGTCTTCCAGCCCTTGCACGTTCATGTGATCTGTAACCTATCACACTTGTTCTCACTCTGACCGACAGCAAGCAACAACGACAGCGCACTATGAAGCTTGGCTTCACATGACAACAAACACGAGAACAGACAATGCTCTTATCGAACAAATCATAAAGCCGCACTTACTCAGCACACATCACGCATGTATTTCACACGTGATCAACGACTCCACAAACATCCACCCAAATCCCTGCCTTGTCTTGCCTTGTTTACTGTACACGCAGGTCTTGCGTCTGCCCCGTTTTATTCCCTGTCAGAGCCCAGCTTCCCTGTCCCAATCCACATCCGAGTCTAACATCCCTGCCGGCGTGACAGTCTGACCTCGGCAGCTGTGTCACTCGTGGTGCATGCCCGTCCTTGCTCCCGGTGTGACAGCCCGCGCCTCATGATACTGCATGTGAAACCCGAAACATAAGATCGAGCAGCGCGTCAATCTATGCATCTAGACTGATCCGCAGACCTTGCGCATTGAAATCCAGTCGTGATCAATGTGTATTGCTCATGGTGATTCGATCGCTACAGTGATGTACTGTATTTCGTACATTGTATTGCCACAGGTGTCGAACTGAAACCCCCTCTCGCCGCCACTCTCGGAATTCCAGCTCATCACATTGTTCAAAGACGATGCAGTACGATATGTACTGTACGCGCTGTGCGACAGACGCGACGCGATATTCGGCAAGCAATGCAGCCTCATTTTCGGATTCTAGAGGGCCCATTTAATCCCAAGATTGAGTTTTGCTCTTAGATCGTACTTGACTTTGACAGTCCATTTTTGCTTGCATCCTGGCTTTCGAACCTTGTTGAGGCTTGATGCCCTGACAATGAAGATTCAGGTCCAAGAATAGCAGCGATCGAAGACGGGAATAGAGAGACTGCCGACATCGAATAACGCATGATGACTATGAGTGCAAGGAAAGAGGAAGAAAGGACAGGGAAGGAAAAAAGTTGAAGCTGGAGCGATGCAGGGCTTTTTTACGATCTGCGTTTGTTGATGGGTGTTGATGGTTTGTTTGGGTTTTGGGGTGTGATTGTGTCTGGTGGTCATTCACGTCTGCAAGTATGCTTGTGCTTGAGTCTTCCTGCATCTGCACTGAATCTACACTGCATGCGCATCTGCTGCTGCGTCTGCAAGCGCCCAGCATCCGCACTGATCAGCCCACTCCTACCCGTGCTGCCAACCACGTTCCCATTACACTCTGCATCTTCCGCCTTGATCCATTGTATCGCACATCCGCCGCTCAGCTGGTCTCAGATCAGGTCATCTGCTGCATTGAGATCCGTTCCATATGTAAGCGCCAGCGCGTTACTTCGCGGATAACGCTTACAACCATCGAATATGACAGAGTACCTGAGCCATTGGGAAAAACAACCTCGTATACCGGGACGCATCACGTTAAATCTACCCCTTTTCCTGAGTTCTAGCATAACTTAGAGGGTCATAAAAGCATTTTGAAGTCGCTTGAAGAGGGATTTGGGCCTTGAGATTCTCTGCCACTTTGGCCTCGAGACCTAGAGAACTCCTCCTTCTTCCGAGACTTCTTCAGACTTTTTGCATCAAGTCCTTGGTCGTCTAGACGCAAGTCTGCCCGCCAGCATGCCCATATCCAAGGCCTTGTTGGCGTACACTGCCATCCATCTCTACAAGACCTTCTTCATGGACCAAGAGGATGAGCGCAAAGAAGCCAGACTCAGAGTTAGACCCGAAGAAGACAGAGACTATCGCACTCCTCGTCACAAACATAGTCACCCTTCCCACCATACCCATCACCACTCACGACAAGATCACTCACCCAGCCGCCATCAACGCGACCACCACCACCGACGAAGCGCCCGACTCGACGACAAAGACGACACCCCCCGCGATCAAACCCGCAGACAAACCACCTACCACGACGAACTAGCAGCAGAACACGACCACAAACGTCAAAAACAAAGAACAAAAGACAACACACGCCGCAACGCCCGTGTCGGCCGTGGCGCACACGGCCCCGCAAACCCAAGTATCTCCGCCACAGACCAAGGCCTAGACACGCCCAACGAGAGCGTCGGCAATTTCGTGCAGTACGGCGGCGGGCCGGTGCCAGTCGACCCCAGAGCCGAGACACCACTGTCCGCTCACGCGAGGCCGAGATTCGAAACGGGCGATGAGATGAGACGCGCGGACCGGGATCAGACGTACGGCTGGCGAGACAGAGAGCTCTTCATGGACGATGGTCGAGATCTCGAGCGGGGCCTGGAAGCTGGGCTGAGGGAAGGGGACATTGCACCACAAGATACCATGAGTGAGCGGGACAAGCGGAGAAATGAGAAGAATCCGCCAGATGGGCGTCGGAATTGAGCGATTGCTCTGTTGTCGACGCGAATGAAGCATATGTGGGGATGGCGAGGAGCGTATTGCTATTGGTGGGTGAGTGGGTGTGGCCCACGTGTTGAACATGGTGGGACTTGGCGGTACGTAGAGACTGTACTGTATAGGCAACCTGGTCCAAATCCTAGGTTGGCCATGTGCCTTGTGACTGTCAGAAATTCAATGGAAAATTGATCTCGTCGGCGGCGTCCCAGCATCTTGAAAGACCTTGTTGAGAAGTATCGCAATAACCTGATTTAAGACCTGACAAGGTAGGCCGTCTACAGTATCTGCACAATGATCTCGGTAGACGTGGAAGACATCAAGAGGACAGCAGAAGCCAGTCAAGACGAGCGGATCCGCAGCAGGGGAAGGCGAACCAATCAGTTCCTAGTTCGCGCTGGAAGATGAGCTGGTGTCCCATGACCGATCAAGTATGACTTGGACCCTAAAAGTATGAAGTTGCAAGCATTGGCGTAGAGAAAGAGGCGAGAGCCTGACCAGATCCTATTATGACAGCGCATGCATTATCAATACCTCCTGTGATCTGTGCCCTGCAATCCACTCGTTACATATAAGTACCCCAGTATAGATGCTTCCCGCATGTCGCCGCGACATCCATGCGTCCGAGTATCTTCCTATCTGTTTGATCGTGCAAACCAGACGACGGTCGGGTATGATCGGGCTATGGATCCTTCTAAAGCTGATGCTGCAGGCGAATGCGCTGATGTATCATGAGATCATTTTGAAACAAGTCTTCGAAGCGGATGCAGAACTAGCCGCGATCACGGAAAACGCAAGCGATATAAATTGGGATCACAATGTACACCAGTTTCGACCAAGAGAAACCCCACCGGGCTTCAAGAAACGTCTTCGTCTCCCTGAATATACCGAGCTCTGCAAACTGCGCTTACGACAGGGCCAGTACCAGTACGAGAGATCAGAGCACAAACGCGACTGTCCATGTGAAGACGACTGGACGTTCGCAGTACCTTGCATCGTGGGTCCAGGCTGGCGAGATGCAGGCTTGATAATATTGGAACGAGGATTTCGGTGCATGCCGGACGAGTTCTGTGAAGAGATGGATGTGCCAAACATCATAGTAGAAGATCCAGATAGCGTGTTAAACCAGTGGGACCTAAGGAAGGCCTTATGTGCTAGACTGGAACAAGAAAATACGAATTATTTTCCGGCGGGCGAAACGACGCACGAGGGCCAGATCGAGGAGTCGACTTCATATGCTGTGCCAGCACAAGCAACCCAATTCTTGGGTCTTATGCAAATCTCTGGAGAGCTGCCAAAGGGAGACATAAAGTTGAGATGGAAATACGACCAGCAAGGTGGTACGAGAGACAATCTTGCGGGAGAGAAAATTATTCACTACGATCCCGAACAGGTGTTGCATAGATTCGCAATAGGAATCAAAGTGCCTCCAGGGCCCCCAATTCGTGTTTACACGCAGATCGTGTGGTCCGGGGCGAAGCTAACGCATGGTCTGCTCTTGCATGTGTTTCATGGCTGGATCTGAAGGGCTAGCCAGACCGGAGACTGATGGGACGGATCCGAGGGCAGTAGCAGAGCACAGACTTGAAGAGCTTCGTGAGGTCAATGTCACGCGAAAGTGGTTGCTCTACGGCCTTAGTGTCTCGAAGCTTGGTGATAGTGAGGCGCCCAATCCAATCTCTCCTCGACTTGACAAGGCCGCCAAAGAGCCACCTGCACGCATCAGAAACTTCCGGCAGCAGCATATCGCCACTTCCTCCGGACGCTACATGTTATTGGCAGGTAGATAACTGCTGGGGAGATGGTGTTGGCTGCTACTATGTAATTGTGAGTAAGAACCATGTGAGATGTAATAAACGCATGACCGTCTGTTTTGACGAGTAGAACTCATTCAAGACCAGGCGATCAGCACATCGCGCGGATTGGCCCTGGTCAATCGATGCCCAACGACCCTTCCAGCATGATGGCTGAAGCTTATTCCCTTTGCATGGCCAGACTTGATTCTCCCGCCACCGTGACGGGCATTCGTTCCAAGCTTTCCATAATACTGTAGTGGCTCGTGTCAGTGCGGCTATCGGAGTTTGATAGAGCGGCAGACCTGGATTTGTTTCAGGACGATGCCTGGAAGCAGCAGACCCGAGCAGCCTGCACCTGCGACAGGGCTGCACGGATAGCCACGTATAAGTTGAGAGCAGAGGACCAATTTCTCGAAACGGGGCGGAGCAAGACAACGTTTTGAAAAGATCTTTTGCATTTGGTTTCATTTCGCTTTCGAAGCATTTCCTACCCACATAAACAAAAATAAGCATGCGCCTCCTCTCCAAATCCATTCTTGTCCTTGGTGCGCTCGCCGAACTCTCGGAACAGAAATTCTTTGGATCACCGGGCGCAATGGGACCGAGATGCGATGGAGACAAGGACTGCATCATCCAAAAACTCAGAACAGAGAACCAATGTAACATCTTCGGTGAGTCCTAATCGCACATGGCCCGGGAGATTTGTACGGTACGGAAAGGGTAGACTGAGAGTCTGGTCCACATAATGTCCTACTCCGAGCTTGGGTGATACAGATACCTCCCGAACAGTGCTAAATGGTTGATTCAGCTTGCACCAAACAAGAACGAATGACCAGCTTTGCTTGCTCTGAAGCAAACATACAGAAAAAACAGTACGAACAGATCCTCAGTCCCTCTTGTTTCTAGCAGGATTTGACTGATTTCCCGCAGATCCTAGGGTGCAGTACACGTGTTTGAAGAATCTGGACAAATTCGAAGGGGAATTGCGTTGGCTGTAATCCTAAAGACGTGGCGTAAAGCTTTTGGACTCGAGAATTGAAGGCAGCGCGTGATACTTGCAATTTATCTCGTAAAAGTCTCCTTGAAGAGTCATTGCGAAATGCGAATGTATGCCAAACTGGTCAGGGAAGGCTCCGTCTTGTGGCCTTTATTGCGATGGGATCTTCGTTCTTTGTTTTCCATTATCGACGAGCTACGATCTTGACTGATGATATATCATCCGGTGTTCACGGTCGCAAGGTCCTAAATGCTCAACACTGACTCTCGGATGACCGCTCGGATGGGTCAAGATTGAGCTTAAGCCTCGAGGAGCACGCAGCAGCACTCGAGTTCCCACCATGTGGCTATTGCAGACAATGTTTGTCCACGAAATCGAGGGCACCTATTTGGCCTTTCCTTTCGCAGTCCTTAAATCGGCTAGAGATCACTGTATCTTCGAGCCTTCCTGAGCGACATCCTACACTGATTACTTTCAGCCTGTTGGTCTCATCGCTGCCCTCCCCTTGGTGCTACTGTTTGTGCATCGCTGAGTGCGTAAGAAGCCTCAGAGAATGGTCATCATACAACATAATACGCTAAGAAGCTGTGAATACGTTACTATCGTCAATGACTTATTGATCTTGACATGTCGGCTAACAGCTGTCCTCATTCACATCGACTTGCCGAAGGGATGTTCATAATTTCGCTCCCAGGATGACGAGAAACAATTTATGCGCTGGATGAGAGTTCGTGATTGTGAAGGAGTCTTGGTCCAAAAAGCTTTGCGTCAAATTTCACCTGATTTATGCGCATATTCACAAGACCTGTAGCCTTGTTCACATGCTCACAACTACATTCACGCACATTTCACGTGGACGCGATGTAAAATCACATAACAGAGACAGGTTCGGAAACAATTCATCACCAATACTTCTCCACGCATCTCCATGTGTCGAATCATAACCGTAAGTCAGGTCATGAACAATCTCACCCGCACAATGATGTGTGAAAGAACACCATAACTCTATAGTCTTCTAGCTCCTTCCCTATGCTGTTCAGCAATATGTGTACTGCGAACAGTTACTTGTGCGAATCACAATGCGGTGAAACTATATTGTACACTTTCCTTGACCACGCCCCACCTGTCATAGATAAATGCATACATTTGCACGCCATTATATCAGGCTTCGTGTACCTGATCGCACCTCAAGTCTGGTTTTCTGTCAAGTAAGCTCATTCAATCATCTGACGCATCTGCTAGAGGAAGACCATCAATCATTTCACAAAGACCTACAGATATGGCTCAGCACCAAGGGTACATACCCCGCCCCTATCCATACCTATACGCCTCAAATGGCCCCTTCAAACGTACATACAAAGGTATTCAGGTCGAAGTTGGTCGAGGAGGCGAGATCGAAAGCTGGACTGCACCGACCTTCACACAACCAGCCAAACATGAGAACCCCGAACTACCTCAAATCCTGACGAAGATGGCTCCCCTACTCCTTGTCAGTCTGAAGGAACGTCGACCAATGGAAGAAAATCGGGTGCCTGGCTTCTCAAAGATCAACGGATTTCTCATAAGCAAGGGCGTAAGATTCAAGTACATCACTGATGCTTCGAGTGGATCACTTATGCTACAAACCGAACCAATGACTGAGAAGCTATACTATGAGATCGTCGAAGAACTGACGAACAACGAATCTTGTCGAGACTATGCGTTTGGATCGGTCCTCGATTGTTGCGTGAAGCTACCCGGCAAAGTCGGCCAGGCCATACTGAACAGCGCTGCTGAGAAGCCATATTGCCTGCGCCCAGTGCGCAAAGCCGGAATCACGTGCAGTGATAAACTTCTCGATTCCGAAGTATTCCTTTGTCAAACGCCTACTATCGACTATGCGTTCATGAAAGTTAAAGACATCGAAGGCTTGGTCGTTTCCTCGACAGACCCAGATTTTTGGGACCTGGATTGGGACATTCCGTTGATGCATAGGCCGAAATCAGACATGGCAGGACTCGCGGACCTCATCCGCGTTCATGTCGGTGGCCGTCTTAACTCACCGTCGGAAGGTCCCCAGGTCGTCTTTGATCACGACTCACACTACATTCGACTTCTCAACACGCATTGCTCGTCCGGAAATCCAAGCACCTCGGCATATATCAAACACATCGCCGAACTTGTCGTGGCTTTCAATCGCCCCAAACTGAGAAGAATTCGCGCTTCCAGGATTTCCGTCTATGGACAGTGTATCATCTGCTCCGAGAGTGTTACTGACGAAGTCCGCCTTGGCTGCAGCCATGTTTACTGTGAAGAGTGCTTCGACAATGCGCTGAAACAACCCGATGACGTTTTCCGGTGCCATCATTCCCACTGTTTCCACACGCCATCCATTGCAGAAATGCGACAGTGCATGTTCAATCTGGGTCGCGACACCACACTCGATGCATTCATAAACACCAATATTGCACGCTACCTGCGTCAACAGCCTGCGCTGATGGAATGCCCTCATCTTGATTGTGGCCACTTCCACTACCGCTATCCAGGCCAAGTAAAGAGTCTCTGCGAAGGATGCACGAACTTCGTGTGCTTGCGATGCGGCAAGGCATATCATGCCGACAAACCCTGCGCTCCGGCGAAACTACCAGAAGTCGAAGGGCTAGACATGAGACTCTGCCCAGGCAAGGAAGGAACCTGCAACGCGCCTCTGTCGAGAATCGATGGCTGCAATCACGTCGAATGCAGTATCTGCGGCCAGCATATTTGCTGGAAGAAAGACTGCAAGGCCCATGGCTTCAAGACGCGACGCGACTGCTACAATCATATGACTGCCGCGCATGGGCAATGGTTCGAGGGCGTGCCGCTCGCCCCTAGACACGTGCCACCGCCACCACCACCTCGTTTCGAGCAGATACTCGATCCTCCAATTTTCGCGCGCAATGAAGCTGAGCATTTCCTGCTCGTGGACATCTATCAGACTGCGAATCATATTCGGCGTACCACCGGTGTACCGGAGGGTCCTACTGTGCTGCTCGAAGATGGACGACAGTTCAATTTGCGCCACGCTCTGCGCGAGGATGAAGCTACTCTGCGTTTGATTCGGGAGCGACTGGATGCGCTGCTTTGGCTAGCTATAGATCGTATGGGGGAGCAACTTGCTGGAGCAAGACAGTGATGGTGGGATGAGCGGAAGCCCGGATCCAGATGCCAAGTTGCTTTGTTGGTCGAGTACTAGCTATAAGGCAGTTACTTAGGTCCCTACCCAAGTATTGGGACAAAAAGAAACAATAAAACACTCTAATATTGACACTGTCATTCGCTGCCCATTATTTTCCTAATCGTTGGATGCGTTGTAACACTCCATGAACCGTTTTCACGTCACAAGATCTTACAGTGTAGATTCTGCGAAACGAAAGTTCCTCTAGGTGATTTAAATTTCGTGAAATGCAGTCAATACCCTGCGTAGGGCTGAAATGGTAGCTATCAACCTCCCTCGCAGCCAAGGGAGAATTTCACGACTGCATGATAGTATGAAGTATCTCAGGGTTTGCATCTCATTAGTTGATCAGTGACGCCATGTACGACAGCCTTCACGTCGACTCTAACGTGGCTACCTATTTTTTGTACTAGGTAGACGACTACCTTCCTCATTCGTTCACTGACGTTACCATTATCCACTCTTGCATGTAATACTATGAAGCATATAAAGCGTATAGATTTGCACCTCGATCCATTGACGCATTGCTGTATCAAAGGAGTTTCTCATATGTTGCTGAGTAGAGAGAGCCAGCGACGACCGTAGGCTGCATTACCTTTCCATTGGAAACCTGATCCAGATTTCGAGCTTGTTGAGATGACGAATACCTGGGTCTCGCATTGAAATGTCGGAAAGACTTCACATACAACATGAGAAGCCGGCAACGAGTCAAGTGCGTCCTACATGTTCCGCCACCCCGAAGGTTCCCAAGGTATCCACAGACGCTCTACTCTAAATCAACACAGTATCCCAATATTCGCCTCTTCACAGATGAGGTGATCTCACTTACTGTGCTTCACATCGCATGTCAAGCCAGAAAATCACCCAGCCTCCATTGAAAAATTCCCCACGTCATAAAGCATTATGCTCACCAGTATGAACTGCAGCTCCAATGAGCATGTGACCCAAGTCCTGCGAACGACAATCCTCCAGGTATAAGCTCAGCGCTGTCCAACTCGCGATGAATAGACATGGAAAGAGAATGGTAGTATAGTCGCCCGACTCCTTCGCCCAGGACAAATGATGTCGAAGCCCTACAACAGCCATCGTTCCTCAACAAGTCGCCTCGATGCGCCGGATGAGTTTCCAAAGTCTGCAGTATTGTTGTGAATATTCTCGCGTCAGACTACATGCGAACAACCAAGAGGTGAGTGTCATAGCGTACTCATCAAGGCTTATTCATAAGCCACAAGCGAGCGTCTAGAGACAAGTCCAGAAAGCACGAGCAAGCCCCGATGATCACAGCTTCCTCGCCAGTGAAAACCGCAAGCTGCCCCAAGAAACTCGAGTAAGACTGAGATTCTCATCATGCCGCCTCGAGCGCCATTCAAGGCTCAAGATTATTCGCTCTCGCCTCGCCTGTTCAGCCAGCCCTGCGCCGAAGAGAACGTACCTGCAACCAGCACGACCTGTGGAGATGAGTTCGCATCAAATCCTCTTGAATGAGGCTTCAGCATCCAATCATCGCCAATATTGCGGGGAACGCGCGAGTGAGGCGGTCGCATACATTGCTGTGCCCTGCTCGCATTCGTGTCTCTACTAAACGGTTTCAAAAAGTGGCCGAGCAGTAAGTCAAACCGTGCACCGCGATTCACAGAGCATATGAAGATGCTTAAGATCAAGAATCAAGTTGCCACCATCTAGGATGCAGCATTTCTCAGTTCCTTCCTCGAGGCCAGTGATTACCGTTTCACCACTGCGTCAGGTACAGCCCTGGAGTTTGTGATGAAGTGACGAGAAAGCTTAAAGACTAACTTCAAGGCTGCAGGCACAGACTCATGACCTGCATTCACTCGGGACGGGCCGCCACAAGATGGAGTACCTTACCAACCTAGTTGCATTGGCCTCGAGCCACGGATTCAATCCAACAAAATGTCAACGAGGTGGCACCTCATTCTGAACAGAGTAAAGGAGCATGCGCTCGAAGATGCAGTATCGTCTGGGTAGTCGCAACCTCAGTCTTGCTCGGCACATTCCCTAATGCAAACTTGGCCACCGCCAAACTGACACTGATGAACTAGGATCATTGGCCTAATTGTCCACAGCCTGACCTCTCTTTCCCCTCCTCTCCTGAAACCTTTTCCCTCCTCAAGATTGCCCGTTCATCAGATCAAGGTTGTCCCTCTCTAGCCCAATCTTATTCCCTCCCAATCCCCCATCCCCGCGCAAGGCGCCAACCCTCAACCAGCCACCCAGGCCTCACGCACCACCAGAAGCCCAACCCACTCAACTGCTGCGCCAGTACGCCCATTCTCTCATACCTCTCATACCTTGTTACATTGCCCCATAACTGTGACAACCAATCCACCATTCCCAATTGAATCTTGCAAAACTCATCACGCTCTGATGCCAGCTTTGCCCGCCGCATCCTCACTCTCACTTTCCTGCGTAGACCCCTCTTCGCCGTACTAAGGCAGGGCAAACAGTGACCTCTGCATTTGAGGCCGCTAGACCATGGACCTGCTGCTTTTCTGCTCCTTGACCTCCGCGTTACAGTTTCGCATGTCAAAGTTACTCCGCTTACACTTTTCGCGCTTACATTCCACCCAGGAATTGCATCTGAAATTGAAAAGGGTATATAGACCTTCTCGGGCCCTACACCGCCACTTTTTCTTTCTTCTGTTTCTCAGCAATCGCAGGCCCCGATAGCAGAGCAGCGCTCTTCTCCCTTTCTGCTTTCCCTCTCTCGCTCTCCGGAAAATTTCACTCCATCTTGCACAGACTCAACGATCAAGATGGTCCTCCGAAACACATTATTCGCCGCCGCAGCCGCCGCTCTCCCCATCCCCCAATTTCCGGGAATGGGCGGCGGTATGCCGGGCATGATGGGAGGCGGTATGCCCGGCGGCGGTATGGGCGGCGGTATGCCCGGTATGATGGGTGGCGGTGGAATGCCCGGCGGAGGCATGGGCGGACTCGGCGGCGGTGGCGGTGGACTATCCGGTCTCATGGGTGGAGGGGGGGGATGCCAGGTGGAGGAATGGGCGGTGGAGGATTATCATCTCTGATGGGCGGCGGCGGCGGAGGAGGTCTTTCCTCGCTGATGGGCGGAGGAGGTGGTGGAGGAGATGGTGATTCCGGTGGATCTGCTGGCGGATCTGCCGACCTTGCTGCGAGTAAGGGTGCTGCTTCTGGTTCTGGATCGCATGGTGGTGGTGAAGGGGGAGGAGGGAGGGCGTGCAGTTCATACGGTAAGTCTCCCACCCTTTGTCAATCGACGAAATATCCACCGAATCCACAAGCGAGTGCAAAAGCATAGCGAAATCCAGACTAACAGTCCACCAGTCATAATCGACACCCGCGGCACAGGCGAAATGCAAGGTCCCTCAGCGGGATTCCGCAGCATGAACCAACAAATCATGTCCGCAGTCCCAGGCGGATCAAACCAACATACAGTCTACGAAGCAGGCATGATGCAAATGTCGCAAGGCGGCACAGCAGATGTAAGTCTGCCACCTCCTCCACCCCCCCACAAAAAAAAAAAAAAAAAAAAAAAAAAAAAAAAAAAAAAAAAAAAAAAAAAAGAACATGACAGCGCCTAACACAAAACGGCAGATCGTCCGCCGAGTAAACGCAAACCCAAACGCCTGCTACATCCTAGAAGGCTACTCCCAAGGCGCAGCCGCAACAACAGCCGCAATGCCCAAACTAACCGGCGCAGCCTTCGACGCCGTCGTCGCAGTAATAATGATCGGTAATCCAATGCACAAGCCCGGCCTGGAATGTAACGTCGACGCCAACGGCGGGACGTCGACCAAGGGCGCCTCAGGCATGCAAGTTGCCATGGGCAGCATCCCGCCCGCATGGGTCTCCAAGACGATTGACATTTGCACGCAGAACGACGGCGTCTGCGGCACGGGCATGGGGATATCCGCGGGTCACTTGACGTACCCGAATAACCCCACGGTGCAGTCGATGGGCGCCAAGTTCGCTATTGCGGCGCTGAAGCGCGGCAAAGGTGGCGCTGGTGGTGCAAGTCTGGCGGCTGAGAGTAAGAGCGCAGGGGCCGGTGGTGGCGGCGATGCTGGCCGGCGCCGGTGGACCCGGTGGACTCGGTGGCCTCATGGGCGGCGGTGGTATGCCTGGGGGCGGTATGGGTGGTGGTGGACTTGGAGGCCTCATGGGCGGCGGCGGAGCGCCGGGAGGTGGTATGGGCGGTGGTGGACTGTCCTCTCTGATGGGCGGCGGCGGTGGTGGTATGCCGGGCGGCGGCATGGGCGGTGGAGGTCTTTCCTCGCTCATGGGTGGAGGCGGAGGTATGCCAGGCGGCGGTATGCCAGGCGGCGGCATGGGCGGACTCGGCGGTGGTGCTGGTGGAGGCGGCCTCTCCAAACTCATGGGCGGTGGCGGCGGAGGCATGCCAGGCGGCGGTATGGGCGGTGGTGGTCTTGCATCCCTCATGGGCGGCGGCGGCAGTGGTGGCGGCGGCGGCGGCGGTCTTGCTAAACTCATGTCAGGAATGGGTGGTGGTGGCGCCAAGGACAAGAAGAGTCCTGACGAAGGCAGTGGAAGTGGCAAGGACAGTACGAAGACCGACACCAAGGCCGACTCCAAGGCCAAGTCCAAGGAAAAGAGCAGCTCAAAGGACTCCAAGAAGGCCTCCAAGGACTCTAAATCCGGCGACTCGCCAGGCTACGGCAGGTCAAGTTCAAGCAAGTCGGACTCTGATGATGGTGGAGACGAGGCATAAGTCGGGCCTAAATCGAACTGAGCAGTCGAAGGGCTCAAAGCTGGACTTTTTGGTCCTCTGTTTACGACCGTTGGATTCTTGGGAGGTTACAACATGTACCATATTCTGCCTTGCGCTGACGAGACGATACCAGGCCAAGGCCTCCGTATAATGAGAAATTAGACTTTAACTCTTGATTTCACTGTATTCTGCTTGACCACATTGGAAGGAGGATAGTCGTGTTGCTTTCTTCTCACTTATTCCAAAGGGTCGCATTATTTACTACTTTCTAAAGGGTACTTGAAAGAGCCACGCCATCAACTATGTATTCCCGAAGGATTGCTTCGACAATATTCAAAAGGATATCCTGTTCATCCCTTCCACTTTCTAAGAGTACTCATCCACCTACGCACCTCGATACACAATGTTCAACTAACATCAGGATAACACCCAAACCGTTCATCCCCCCGATCCCACCCCACACCCTGATGCACACTAAGCACATTCCCACCATCAAGCATGCCCTTAATCTCCCTCAACCGCTCATAATTCTCAGCCCCCCAAAACGTCGCCTCGAAATCCGGCTCAAAAGTGTCAGCCTCATTAAGATACGCACCGCCCCCAGGAGTGATATCCCGCAGTCCCTGCATCAAATCATGACTAGTCTGAAACTTGCGCTGCACAAACGCAGCGTCAGTGCTCGTCCCCTTCCACTCGTTAACCGCAATGAAATGCCATAGTGCGCTGCGCCACGCAGGCGAGATAGAAGCGTAGCCCGGCCCGCCCTTCTTATCGGACTCGGGGAGTGTGTAGTTGGCCGGCGCGACCATGCCCACCAGCCACGTAATATCCGCCGCGTCAGGCAACTCCGCCACAGAAGTGACCTGCTCAGCCAAGACCTTAACGAGCTCCTCCTGTTTGTCCGCAGTAGCGTGATTCGCGCGTGGCGTAAGCCGGGACGAAAGCGCCGCGCCCCCGCCAATCCACTGCCCCGACTTCGACCCCGGGCTAAGCAGCATGTAAAAGTCGTAGAACGAGGGCACAGGGAAATGGTTCCCCGCCGCAGCGCCACCGCTAAATTTCGCGTAAAAGTCATCGATGGGTTTCAGGCTGGCGGTCGCGTCGGAGGCGCTTAGGTGCGGGTTACCTAGTAAATCGACGGTGATGGAGCGCGGCGAGGCGGTCATGTTCCAGAATCCGCCCCAGCCTTCGTTAGCCCAGCGCTCTGCGTTGCTCACCATGACGCGCAGGAACTCTTCTGTGCCCGTTTCGTTCACGAGCAGACGCGGATACGCGGCTACCTGGAGCGGGGTGATGGGGAGCGTTTTGTATGTCAATTCCATGATGACGCCAAAGGTGCCGCCGCCGCCGCCGCGCAGCGCGAAGAAGAGATCAGAGTTTTGGCATCGGTTCGCGGTGATGTAGGTTCCGTTGGGCAGGACGGCGCGGAGTTGGATGGCGTTGTCCACTGCGAGACCGTGCGAGGGGGAGAGGACCGAGTGTCCGCCGCCGGTGATGTAGCCGCCTGAGATGCCTACTGCCGGGTCTGCGCCTCCTACGATGTCGCGGTTCACTTGCGGGGAATCAGTATTGATTTGCATATGGAGACAGGCACAGAAACAGCAAAGAACATACCGGACTTGGCAAACTTGTAAAGCCCATCAAGCTGCTGACCCGAGCCCATAGTAATGACATTCTGCACCGGGCTAGCGCACCCATCGGCCGTGAATGACGCTGAATACACGGGTTGGGGCAGAACGTGATGTGTCCTGCGCATGTCAGATGGATGGTTCTCTTGAAGGATGGAGGTATTGAAAGCCTGCAGAAGGGCGGCAAGAAGGTATCGAGCCCCGAAAAGAAAAAGGGCAAAGGAACTCACCACAGCGACAAAGCATTAGGTGCCATGGACCTTCCCTTGTAATCATGTCCCGTATTCTTCACAACAATCGGCAACTTGTTCTCTTGCGCAAACGCAAACGCAGCCTGTACATCATGCACACTCTGCACGTCGATATAGTAAGGTGGGATAGTGCCTTGGTTGCAAGTCCCATTGCCTCCACCCCTCGAAGCGTCGCCCTCAGGAACCACGCACGCAGAACCAGTTGCTTGACACGTAGCCCAATTAGAATTCATGACGCCGCCAAACTGCTCATCAAGATAGAATTCATTGCGGAGATTGTCCTGGACGATCGCGCATTGCGTTTGGTTGCGTGCATGGGGCTGGCCGTTGTAGTTGTCGTAACAAGAGACTGGGTATGGGATGCCCTTGTGCAGTCTTCCGTTGACGGTTGCGTTTAGTTTGGTCCACGGAGCTGTATTGAGGAGGCTTGCGCTGGGCAGGGCGGATGCTGCGCCTGCTAGTGCGAAGAGGCTGAGAGATCGTTTCATAGTAACGTGTTGCCCTCGTTGACGAGTATGCGGATCAGGTGCACTCGAGGCAAAGGCGAAGAAGCGGCGTTGTGACACCGCATGTCTTATAAGCGCTTCGTTCTACCGGAGATTGGGGGCTGTGGTACCTGGCGCTGTGCAGCATCGCGTGGCGATACGGAGCAACGGCAGCCTAGAGCTGTTGTTGTCGGAATCAACGCTCAGAAGCTTGAGAGTAGCGAATGGGGAACCGCCTCTTGACATTCATCCTCTTTTCCCAGAGCATTTGACGTTTCTTCAAAGGGTCTGGAAGGCGACTAGTAGAACCCAATTGGATCTCCCGGGAGAGACAAAACGGCATAGAGCCCGCACTCTAGAGTATGCTAGAGAGTGACCTTGAGCCAGATAGGCTAACTTGGCGACTCAACCGGCGCCATAACGCTAAGTTGGCCCCTTGTAGTTTAAATCCTTCCGTTCAAAGGGGCATGAAGAAACGGGGAGTCAGGCGTGTCAGAGTCTGCTCGTATCCTGTTTGGAGGCGACGTTGGGTCTATAGGTGTCTTGGAGGCGGGACCGCAGATTAGGGGCATAAGGTACAGCGACGATTGTGTTGAGATTGGCGAGGGAGATACGCTGGACTTCTCGCGTTTATCAGGCGTCTGCATCGACGAAACACTGTTTGCATGCAGCGTGCCACACTGTCCCATGCCGTACGGCCAGGATCCCGCGCACTACAGCGGGCCGGGTGCGAGCCGATTCAGCTCGGGGGGCCAGCGAAGGGTACAGACAGTACTACGAGTACCTTCGTAGATGACGCGAGGCAGCAGCCCTCCGCTAGATCCACCTTTTGCAATGACAGTATTGCTTTACAGTCGCGACGAAAACCGTAGTGAGATATTAGTGGGCATGCGCACAGCCAGCACTACGATGGATCACGCCAACGTCTACTTTGCGCCAACAGCGCCACTCATGTACTTGCTGTACATGTACACGTCGACATTTCATTCGTTATGTATGTTTATTGCTGGGGAGATCAGGTTCGAGAGCGAAGATTATGACCTAGTAAGACATCAAGTAGTATGATCTACGCCAGCTCGCTGAGTATGACATCGGCAGCCTTCTCGCCAACAAGGTAGGTCGAGGCAGCAGTGCTAGAGCAGGAGTCAGTATGTCGATCTCGGCACAAGATGCAGAAAAGATAGACTCACAAGGTACCAGGAATCCGGGGGTAAACACTGGCGTCAACAACGCGCAGTCCCTTCACACCTCTGACCCGGAAGCTCGAGTCGAGCACTGCGTTCGGGTCGTCGTCGCGACCGATTGGCACTGTGCATGAGCAGTGGTGGCCCCACGCAGTGTTCTTGATGTATTCCTTGACGTCCTCGGGCGACTGGACCTCAGCACCGGGGAGGCGCTCGACAAAGTGGGCGTGCTGGTTCTTGAATGCGCGACGGGCAGTCTCGATACCTTCGTAGATTTCTTGAAGATCAGTGTCAAAGTCGCCACTGCCAGTGTCAAAGTAGTTGAAGACGATGTTGGGGGTGTCGAGCGGGTCAGCGGATTTGAGGGTGACGCTGCCTGCGGTGTTGTGGGGATGGGACTTGAGAATGGCCCACGACCACCAGTTGTGGTTCATGGTCGCATTGTAAGAGTAGCCGGGGAAGTATCCACTGGGGAATGTTAGCAGCCATACAAGCCAACAGAGAAGCAACATAACTTACCGGAAGTTGACGGGACCACCGAACTCGAACAGGTCGTAGTCGTTCATGGGCGCAACGGATGACTTGAAGAACATGGCGGCAGCGAAGCCACTGCTTCCGTACACGCCACGAGCAGTGTTGCCAGACTTGCCCTCGCCCTCTAGCCACTTCTTGTAGCAGGGGTCAGCCTCGTAGCCACCCTCGCCAAAGCCAAAGGTGCAGCCATTGAGGTCATTGAAGTCATCGTCTGTCTGTCCCTGAACCACGACCTCGTAGTGATCTTGCAAGTTGGTGCCGACACCAGGCAGGTCAGCAATAACAGGAATGTTGAACTTCTCCAGCTCTTCGCGAGGTCCAACGCCAGACAACTTCAGGATCTGAGGAGAGTTGAAGGAACCGCCGGAAACGATGACTTCACGAGAAGCCTTGGCGCCTCCAGGCTTACCAGGAGCAGCCTGCTTAGAGCGAGAGTCGGCACGGTAGAGAGCTTTGCCCTCGAGCCATTCAACGCCAGTAGCTTGAGGGGGGGAGACGCCCTCGTCAAAGGTAACCTTGGTGACGAGAGTGTTGACTTGAAGGTCGAGAGGGTACTTCTTACTGCCGTCGGTGTTGTTGGCGTTTGCAACACTCAGGATGAACTCACGCGATCCGTTGCGTTTACCGTTGCGTGTTGCAATGGGAACCTGGTACAGGCCATTGGACTGGTCACGGTGAACATTATCGGCGTTGGCGTCAGCGAAGAGGACGTTGACAAAGTTTCCCAGAGTCTGAGTCTGGTTGCCGAGGGCCTGAGCAGCACCCGAGATCTGGTCAAAGAGCTTTGCGTCATTAAGGGCGAGGGTCAGAGGAGCAGTCTCGACACCCAACCATCCATCGTAGCCGTGACCAGGCTGGCCAGGTGGCAGGTAGAGAGCATCCTCGAGCTTCTCCCAGTACTTTCGCATGTTGGATGGGCTCCACGAGTTGTCGCCAGTGAGGTCGGCGATGTAGGTGAAGTCGTTCTCATCGGGGTAGATTGTGATGAGGGCGTTGTGAGAAGTGCAGCCACCAATGGTGGCAGTGCGAGGGTAGAGAACACCCTTGATCTCAGCGTCGGCGGGAGGATCGAGACCAGTGTACTCGCTGCCGTCGGGAAGGTTGTAGGTCAGCTTGTAGTCGAGCTTCTGTCTCTCATCGTCGGTGTAGTGACGAACGAAGAAGTCCCAGGAGATGGCAGGGTCCTCTGTCGACTTGGCCTGGAAGGCGGGAACGGTGTAGTTGACGTTGCCGCCCTGGTCATCGCCAGCATCGATCAAGAGGGTCTTGTGGCCAGCGAGGGCAAGACGGGCAGCCAGCGGGCCACCGCCGGCACCGGAGCCAACGACAATGTACTCATAGTCGGTGCTAGTGGATGCGGGAACGGAGCTGTTGGAGAGAGGAATGGATCAGTCAACGTGAATGCTCAAGTGGCTAAAGCATCTAGCGGTGGCAGCTGAGTGGAAGTGTGCAGGATGGGGGCTTGGGAACCTTAGGTAAGGGGGCAAGAACAGGAACACGAGGAGGAACCTCGAGGCAGGAGCGACTCACGCAGCAGAGACAACAGCGCCCAAGGCCAACGCAGCAGCGCCGAAAGAGGAAATCATATTGGACCTCTTGTCGTCTCAAGGTGGCTGTATGTTTTCAGTCTTCTCCTCCCATCCCTTCGACTCTGCGCGACCATGGCTTCCCTATTATACTTCTTTGCCAACTCAATGTTGTTCAGCTGCACCTTGTTGGCAGCAAGCGCGCAACGTGCATGGCAGTCTTGTAAAGTTAGCGTGCAAAAGTTGTCACATCTCGATCGAGCTTCTGCTGATTGCCATCTTGGATCTAGAGCAACGGTGCATCACACTGGTCGTCGGCAGGCCCTCCAGGAACACCAAGCCGACTGGCTGGAATCAAAGTGCGGCTCCTGAACGCTGCAAATAAGGGCGCAGCAGCCATCATCGCCTTATGTCCGGCTGTCCATGAGTGCCATGCCACAGCCGAGGATCTGTCTCCATCCTGAATACGGCTGCCTGTTCGAAGCTCGAGTCAGTCATTGAGATGCGCTGACTGCTGCCCTCGCATGAAGATGCAGCGTAAAGTACAAAGTGAATACGCATGTATGGCGATATGTGCTCCAATTCAAGCCTCATCCAGCCCCACCCGTTCGCATCCACATCTATCCACCACTGAGTCGGCGCTGGTCCTGGATCAATGTTCGTGCCTGGCCAGCCTGGGCGTAATCGTACAAGATTCGCCTATTCCTGCTTAGCTTCACGGCTACTGTCGCCATCCGACCGTTGCGCCAGTCTCGATCTGAACGCACCCGCTGAAACTCCTTCATGTGACGCCGCACCTCCACATGCTTAATCGAAGCCATCTGCGTCAGAAACATGGAGAACGATAGAGAGGCTAGGCATTAGAGCATGCGGAGAAGCTTGGAGGCCATGCAGCCGTGTTGCAGCTCACGGCTCGAGGCTCAGTCTACCTCGCTTGCTGAGTATTTCTCGCTTGTGAAGGTAGCGAATCACCAACACGACGCCGATGAGCGCCGCTGCAAAGCATGACGATGTGATGTAGCCTTTCCGATACTCGGGCGCATCCACTTGCTGCCATACCAGCAGCGTCAGCCATGCCTGCACCGCAAACGCCGTCTGTGTCATCATGCCAATCACGAATGCACGCTCCTCGCTGTCATCTGAACAGACCTCGTTGGCCCACCTGTTCCGGCTTTCATCAGCACGCAAACGACGCTTGAGAAATACAGCTGGACTTACGAAAAAAATAGGGCCGTTACGCTCGATCCAATGCCAGCGAAGATATAGCAGAACCACTTGAAACCTGTCGGGATAGTCCAGACTGCAAGCGGCACATAAACTAGAATATTTGACAGCAGTGCCCAGATTATTGGCGGCCATCGGCGGCCGCGCAGCGGACCATCAGACACCCATCCAAAGATGATCGTTGCTACCACAGAAACGGCGCCGCTCGTGGTTCCATAGTCGTTGATTTGCTGCACCGTGTACTTGGGATGTGTGGATGCTTTCAAGAATTGCGTAAAGATTGGCTCCATGGCTGCCGCTGCTCCATTCAGATACAAGCTACCCGTCGCAAGGTAAGCATATTGTGCTGGGAACTCAATCGACGCTCGATAGCTTACGTGTAGGCCAGCACAAAAAGCCAGACATGCCACGACGTGACAACCCTGACGATTTTGGCTTTTGTGAACCGTGAGCGACCCCGTCGGCCAGCTTCATTCATTCGTTGTACAGCGAGCGCGCGTTCCTGCTCACCAATCAGCTACTTCACATCTCTCCCGAGACCAGACTTACATCTTTGGTAAGATAGAAAGCTCTCGTCGTCTCCGGCACGTCTGGCAGGAGAAAAATGCCCGCAAGAGCCACGGGTAAGCTGATGACTCCATCCACGATGAATAACCTAGACGACAAATTGTGAGCTGCATCTCGAGATCCAGGTCGCTCTGCTTCGGCTTACCATTGCCAGCCACGAAGTCCCTTGACGCCATCGAGATTATACACGCCAGCCATCAGGTACCCCGACACCATCGCCGCGATGCCAGCGGCCGTGGTGAAGATACTCGTCCGCTTGGCGAGCTCCTCCTTTTTATACCAGCTTCCCAAAACAAATTGCTGGCCAGGGAATACGACGCTCTCCGTCAAGCCGACAAAGAAGCGAATAATGTAGATTTGATACGCCGATTCGCATCTGGCTGTTGCAAAGGTGAGAATCGTCCACGTGATTTCGGCGGCTGGGAGGACTATTGAAGGTCGCACCCGCGTGAGCAGCATGGTCCCGGGGACCTCTCCCAGAACGCTTCCTACCGTCCAGGCAGTCGTCATGTAGTTGAGTTGGTCGCCATAGAGGTGGAGATCCTCCTTCATGCCAGATACAAACGCAGAATTGATATTAGTCGCGTCGAGTCTCTTGATGAAGTGACCGAGCCAGGACATGACGATTAGCACGGTGTCAATCTTGACCAGGAGCCTGCGCTCCTCCGGCGGCTTGCCCCAACTATCCCAGACATGATTATGCCACTTGCGTACTTCAGATCCACTGGATACAGACTCAATCTCCTCGACACCCGGGGCCTTTTCTCCATCTTCACGGGATGTGGTCGACATGTTCCAGACAAATCCAGGCTCTCCACGTGATTAGCGTCAGGGAAAGCGGAGGAAGTGACCATCCTCGATGGGTTTGAGTGAATCAGCTCGACTTATAATAGCAGACCGGCTGGACATCTCCACAACTCCCATGCCACCGCTCACATGCTTCAGGCTGCGGGCGCATTCTTCGCATCTGGCATTGCCGAGCAACAGCAGGGTCAATTCATTGCACCTCGACCCATCCTCGAGTCGTATTCAGTTAGAAACAGATTCAAGGATCGACGATTGCCATGCATTGACGTGGTCTGTGTTTGCGCGATCAATCCCGGGCGTTGACATAACGACCAGGGGGACCTTGTAGTAATTCTCAATCCTCGAGGGCTTCTTCGCGGCAGATTGCCTTCCATCCTGTTCCCCGGTCCACTGACAGACCCGCAGGGTTTGCGTACGTACGGCAGATTGGTAGCTCGCGCGACTTCTATAATTGCCGGGAAGCGGTCGATGATTTGCGGGTCCATGGATTCCGGTCCACGCCACTACCATTGACCCACTTTGTTAACAGCTTCAAAGCTTTGCACTTCCCTCCACCAATGCGCTTGAGGGCGAACAGTCACCTGGTGCTGTTCCGCTTTCGCTTACGTGGTTGCTTGCATTGCCTGCCAGGAGACCGTATTCCGTGTCAAACCCTGTTCAGAAAATCCATGTGTGCGTAGGATACCACAAGTTTGCAGCAACTGCTATCTTGCAGACGTTTCCGTATGCAAGCAAGGGTTTTGCAAGCATGCGATCGCTGTTGCACTCGAGTCATCAAGCTGCCCCTGGATCAGCTGTGCCTGCTTCTGCCATGGAAAATGGTCGATACAGCATGTTGTCTGTGGGTCGAGCTGGCTTCGATTGCAAGATTTTAGAAACAAATGGTCGACGGTGTCCAAGGCGAAAAGAAGGAGTTGGTAAGGATCTGGGCGACTTTGTACGTGGGGATATGCTGCCCCGAACGATGACAATCGCTTCCGTAGTCTGTCCTTGCTTGGATGGGGAACAATTGAAACGTGCGAAGACAGACCGGATCGACACGACCTCCGGTTCCGCAACGGGGCATCTGTCATCCAGAGCTAATGCCGCGTAAAGCTTGCTATAGGTAGTGTCATCGCGTCTTAAATGCAGGACCTGCCCTCGAGCATGGATTGCGCGAGTGAGAGCTGCGAATTTGACAGCTTTTGAAGCAGGCTAGGCAGTTGGTCGAGGAGGTCCTTAAGGCCGGGGCTGCCATACTCGGCCTCCTGTGTCGCAATCTCTTGCGTCAGCACGCTTGTGATCAGTTCAGATGAGCCATCTTCTCCCAGGATACTATCTGGAACACCGCCACGCATTACATTATCATGACATGTGAACCCAATCAACTGGGTCGCCTTGTTCCAACTTTGAATACAGACTTCAAGAAATATGTTGAGCTGTAGGATTGGCATGTTCGTGACATTGAATTCACCAAACCCGATCTTGGGCATGTCGAGATGTGCGAGATCAGCGGCGGATCGAGCTTGGAGTACAAGAGTAAATGTGCGGGTGAAAATGACTCGGTGTAGCCGCGACAGATAGATGAGGCAATTCAGCAGGGATAGCTTCGCAGGCATGTCAAGCAGCGTGCGGCGGGGTCCCGGACTTTGGGTAGTCGCTGCCGGCGTCTCTTTGAGTTGATCTAGGGAGCAGTTGTTGGGATTGAATGCGAACTGTGCAAGTTCCAATTGCGCCGATGGTGCTTCTGCCTGACTCTCCTTGATTTTGGTGAGGACTTCCACGAAGCGTTTCATCAAGGCCACGGCTTCTCTGATGGGAATTCGTTCTGCACTTTGGGCAGCGACGTGTAGAGGGCCCCCAGTCTTGTGCTGATGCAGTGTTGAGAGCAAGTCGTAGGTATCAGCCTGCAACTTGGTCAGGGTATCGTAGGCCTCGGCGCGTTCATGTCGGAAATGATCTGCTCTCTTGGCTGGAGGCAAGCATGACACGACTGGCTGGTCGACGAAAGAGGTGAATAGGTTGTCAAAATCTTGGTTCATCAGGCTCTGCTCAGACAGAAGGACGTCATTGAATGGATGGGCAAACAAGGAGTCCATGCTTGTGTCAGAGGACTCAAAGATGTTGCCCTCCGTCGAGCTGGACGGACTTGGCTCGAGACTGGAGGATAGGCTGCTCCAGGGCTCAGTAGCGGTGGTTGTATCTTTCATTGTACTCAGAGCGGCATTTCCGTCGGTGGTGTAATGCTCGGCAAATACAAAACGGTTTGCATCTGCTTGGGGTAGAGGCTTGCTTGCGGACTGGCCAATGCGATGTTCAGCTGACACAATGCAGACTTTCTTGGAACGCATGCAGCGTTTGCAGCGGGAGGGATCCTCGTCAGAGCGTTCGCATTTCAGCTTAAAGCCACGGCAGCGGTCGCAAGCGGTTCGACGCTGGTCAATGGCAGGGGGATGGGCGGTCATGGAGGCTGCAGGCATGTTGGGCGGTGCACGCAGCTGTGGTGACTCGACGGGCGAGTATATCTAGATTTTGATGGCAATATCATGTTGAAAATGTCAGGTGCAGGCAGACGCGGCAGATGTCAACCAGACAAAGAATACGACACGACGGGAGGGGCCAAAGACACGAGGATTGGAGCGCACGGACTCTCCTGGAGTGGACGGGAAGGAAGGTGCACTCGGGGCGAGCACTCAATGGCACTCATTCTGAGATTCAAGAGTAGCACCTATGAACACATGTTCTGGCACATCAACTGCCCCTTCATCATTGCTCCCTCCCGTCATACATCGTGCTCCTTGACATGAGCGCCCTTTCCAGCCCCCGCATCCGTTTCGACCTCAGATTCGCCGTCATGCGACGATAACACCTCTGCAGACACCGTTGACAGATCTGTAATGTGCCATGCGCAGTACGTTGTAGCCGGCACCGCAGCAAACCATACCACCGCCGCAGTGATGAGGTTGTCCATCAGGGAAGCCGACGAGGAAGCCCCCACCGCATACGAAAAGGTCGACCCAAGCGACTCCCCTGCACGTAGCACACTCGCGGTGAGAGCCAGGGTATCAAACTCCGAGTCGTATGTTCCGATTACCCAGTACATCCACGTACCCGCTGCCTCATAGGCGATTCTGCGTCATGTCAATACTGCGACCCTATCTTGTATGTCGCGTCGAGTCTCACCTGTAGACAATATACGGCATTACTGCTCGCGCAAAGCCGGGTGTAGACCAGTCAAAGTTGGAATGATGCTCCTGGTTCTCCGCCTGAGTAATGAACTGATAGATCCATGATGCTGTGTACGCAGCCGCAATAAATATCCATGCCCCTCTTGCTCTAATCGAACGTCGAATCCGTGGACTATCCAAGGCCAGGCCGACAATCCAATTGATAATGATGCCAACAATAGTGACAAGCAACGCTGCCAGAGCGCGAGCGCGCACCGAGAAATACCCAGTGAGATAGTTGCCATTGTATGTTTGGCCCTACGTCGTTGCGTTAGGCTTCATCACCTCAGGCTTCAGCCCGGGGAACACGCTTCGGTCACTTACCCACTGCGCAGTGATGAAAATTGGGATCATGAGATAGATGCGCCGCGTCTTGAGCACGGCCCAGAAATCTTTGAAGCCTTGCTTGATTGGCGTCTTCTGCGACTTGGCCATGGGCTTGGTCCCATCCCGTCGGATGAGTTTCTTTGGCGGCGAGAGAAGTAGCGACAGCGGCAGACCTGCACAAGAGAGCCCAATCAGTACTAGGTAGGTGCCTGGGTCGACCGCGCCCTTTTCAGAGCCTCCAGCGTTCAAACCCAGCTCAATCCCGCCAGCAATCAGTCGACCAATCTTGTTGAGCGAGAGCCATATTGCGACACAAGTGCCTCTCCGCGAGGCCTCGGGGTAGCCAACAACGAGGGCCCCCTCAGCAGTCCACAGGGCGGCTGCAGAAAAGCCGCACGTCACGGCTCCAAAGATGAGAAACCATTGTGTACCGTAGACGGAATTACAGTACAGGGCCGCATAGTAAGGCACATACCCAAGTGTACCGAAGACAATGACCCATTTCAGGCTGTATCGATTCCCCAGGACTGCGAAGGAGGCACATGAAAGGACCATGATTGAAAAGGTGATCGCATTGGCCGCATTGACGACATATGGGCTAGCTTGACCGCCAGCACCAAGATCTGAGGTGACATGGCTGTTAGTATCCGGGTCGTGCGGCTCAAATGGGACATATGTACTGTTTAGGGCATCCCAGATGCCGGGCTGCGTGAAGCTGACGAGACCAAGTATGATGGCCTGAAAGGTGACGCCTCTATAGAAACGGTGCAGAATAGCAAAGGGCCCACCGTGATAGGTCGGCTCGTGCGAGCTGAGATCGACCATTGTGCGTGTGTCTGTAAACGGTGAAGACGCCTCGGGGACAAGACCAGACCGCGCAGTTGGACGCAGCCGTTTATTTGAGCAAGGTCACGGTCACTGACGAGATTCCCAACGTATAAAGTCTGCAGGCAAGCTATGATGTCGCAATAATAGTATGGAAGCATGCCGCGTTGGCAAAGCCTCGCGGGAATTGACTCTACCGTTGTGAGGATTTGATCTTTATCTATAGGCGACAAATTAGCGTCGAAGGCAAGCGAGACGGGCTTTGGTATAATTCAAAAGCTTACGCCAACCCATTGGAATTCCATTTGACAATTACTCTCTACTCTCTGCGCAGGACGCTGCGCCGTCTGGGCCGGCACATACGCAACATTATCTCTTATTAGAGGCGCGTCCCGGCTTGGACGACTCAGACACGTCTATGAAGTTGCACTTGTCGTTCGTGGCGATGTGACTCGGCGTCAGAGGGTTGTATTGTGAGCAGACGTGCTGGGTTCCAGCAAGCACGCCATCGACGCCGGTGGCCGCCAGTGACAGCAACAAAACGCTGACTACTCTATCCGACTCGGCGAGGCATTCCACGGCGGTACTGTTGACCCACCTCGTGAGGCGCAGCCGGTATCTGGGAGTTCGAGTACTCTGTCATCCAGCGGCCTTGGTAGCTGAAGGTGTTGCAGTCTGGACATGGCCGAGCCACATTGGATGGATCGTGCATGGGGGGCTGCGGTCAGGGCAGGCATGTATGCCCGGCTCTTCAGGACGAATACCTCAATGGCCCGCATATCATTTGGGCTGTAATGTATGGGCTGCTACGGCATGTATTAGACCTGATGGAGGTCGTCACATCGTCCAGTGTCGAGGGGTGCAGGCATGGCAGGGAAGTGAAGGTGCGGCGTTTCTCGCTGTTTCCCCTCGGTCCAACATTGAACCGACTTCCTGGTGACTTGACGCCTGGCTTCACACCGCCTGCAAATACCTAGCACAGAAGACATCGCTGTGAGAACACCACATCGCTCATCATCATGATCAGAAACTATAGAATCAATAGAAGATACCTAACACCGCTCGCTCCGCATGCACCTGGTATCGCGCGGAAAGAGTACGCACGCACTCACAAGGCCCAGCGCTTCCACATAACAGAGTCATTGCAAGCATTTGTCATGTCGCGAATGGAGTCAATCCAGGAATTACCGTTTTGATTGTATCGCGAATGGCCCCTTCGAGCCCCTGAGACCGTGCGAGGAGGTCCGTCGTCGTCATTGGATGCTTTTATGTACATGATGCCGTGCTGCAGGCAACGTAGAACCGCGCACGTTGGGAACTGCTGCTCAAGCAGGACGTGCACGACGTTGATGAGCACCCGAATGAGTCGACTTACCATGGGACAGCGTTCGTTTACATTGCTCCAATCGATGCAGGCAGAAATGCAGTCCGAGTTGCAGCTGATCCCAGCTATGCCGTGAGACAGATGCTAGGTCTGGATACAGTATCTGTGTAACCTTCTCGTGGTATGATTGCAGTAGTTTGTTCCAATGGTCGGCTTGGTATTGAGAGATCCAAGGATTCTGTCGTCGTCTGAAATCATTGCTAGACTGACTCAATCAAAGCGAAGCCCCCAAGGTGATGCGCGAGATACTCCAAAAACAGTAGGTCCGTCGTCCGATCTCTGGGGCGGCCGTGTTAGCGCTACTTTCCGCATGTCAGTCACGTCGACATGGAGGATATCTCCTTGTTGATTCTTTCATCTTGAACTGGTTAGGTACGTCCTCGTCCGGTTATGGAGCGGCCCTGCGACACCACCATCGGCATCTGGTCGAACACCGCCTCCACCCATTAGACATGGTTTTCAAAGGTCCGCAACGCGCACCAGTAAAGCGTCACTATAATAGCAAGTCTTCTCGCTATGGGTGCACATGTACCGCGTCATTACTTGACTAACAGGGCAGTCTTGGAAGTGACGCTTAGGGCCGTCGAGAGATGATGTTGTCGTCAGCCACAGGTACACTGGGATTCGCAGTCGCTGAGACGATGAGCGTCTGCGTCAGGTCGACTCTCATAATGGTAGTTGGTGGGATGTCATGCATGAAATCTGGCCTCCCAAAAAAGGAAGTCCCGGACATACATCGCGCAGGTAGATCTCCCGAGCGAGATGGCGTGTGCACCCATGGAGTTCGGGGATTCCTTATTATTAGATCGTTGCAGGCAATAGTGGAGAGAAATTTAGTACTTTATGCTTCCAGACTTGTGCCGTAGAACATTCGCTCGTCAGGCTTATCGTCTACAATGATCCTACATTGCGTCAGTGCATTGCTTGCATCTTGCACTCTTGCAGCTTGGCCAGATACTCCGTTTACTACTCAAGGGCGCGACATCATCTCCGCCTCAGGAGAGCATGTGGCCGTAAGTAGATGATTCTTTGGAGAGCCACCGAAATTGACACGGGGAAGTTTGCAGGAGTTACCTGGCCAGGGGCAGCAGAGACGATGCTGCCAGAGGGCCTCCAATACCGTTCTGTCGCTCAGATAGTGGCCCACGTCAAGTCGCTCGGTATGAATATTATTCGGCTCACTTATGCAATTGAAATGATCGATGATATCCTGAGTGAAAGTCCTAATCAGGGCATCAAGGCAACTCTGATCAAAGCCCTTGGGGAAGTGAATGGGACCAAGGTTGCGTCAAAGGTCTTGGAGAATAACCCGTCGTTCAAAGCGTCAACGACTAGACTTGAGGTCAGATGTTACCCACCAGAAAGGCACACGACACTGATGCTATCAAGGTGTTCGATGCAATCGCCGCTGAATGTGCAAAGCAACGGGTGTGGATCCACTTGGACAACCATGTTTCCAAGGCCAAGTGGTGTTGCAGCACAGTCGATGGAAATGCATGGTTTGGTGGTCGGTTACTCATTGATCAATCGGCGTGCTTCAGACTTACCAGCTGCAGACTTGTACTTTCCAGTGGTCAATTGGCAGCGGGGAGTGACGTACATGGCAAATCACGTATGTGTCACAGCGTGATATTCTTCTATTCTAACAGTCATGGTTGTAGGCGAAGTCATGGAAGGCGCTGTCATCAGTGTCGTTGCGCAATGAACTGCGGCCAACCACGAGCAAGGGCAACCACGCGCAGCCGTACAACTGGATTCAATGGTATCGGAATGTTATCCCCACCATGGAGTTTGTCCATGGGAACAATTCGTTACCCTTGATCTTCATATCTGGGCTGAGCTTTGGTACAACTGATTTGACCATTACCAGCGGAAGAAGTCTTGGTATCCTGAACGGGCGCGAGGTGCACTTCAGCCCAGATGACTTTGTGTTCGGCAAGAAGATTGTGTATGAGCTGCACGACTATCAGAAAAAAGAGCAATGCAACAACATCAGAGCGTCATTGGAGCGAAAGGGTTATGGGATCATGAATGCCGAGGTGGCGCAAACGATCCATGCACCAATGGTCATGACCGAGTTCGGCTTCGACCAGACAGGGACGGTGTACAAAGGGACGTACGCCCAGTGCATCAAGTCATTTCTGACCAGTCTGCCAGGCGGACCAGGAAGTTGGATGCAGTGGGTGATATCAGGGTCGTACTACATCCGACGGGGAGGACAAGACTTTGAGGATCCGTTTGTGAGTAGGGGGTCCAGATGTGGCTATGGATGAGCAAGTCCAACAATCACTGACTAATGCTGATAGGGGTTGCTGAATCATTCATGGAGCGGGTGGCGGAATCCTGAAGCGATTGCCGAGTACGTGAGGCCTTTTGTTGCAGCGACGCTGAAGTAAGCGGGGTAATGAACAGTGCAGGAGATGCAGTGTGGTCGTGAGGGAAGACGTGGTGGTCGGTGGTTGATCAGCAGCAGACGGAAAGCGGTTCCGCGCCGAGGGCGCATTCTCCGTTCTTCGGCAGGAACGCTCGGCACGTGTTTTGCGTTTGCGCTCTTTCCCTTTCTTTATCTTCTGCATCTCGAAATGGCAATCGCCCTGGAATCCGACTTTGCACCCTGCCGGCCCTACCCTTGTCTGTCACAATCTGTCTCGTCGCACACAGTCCCAGCACAGTCAGAACTTTACGCGTGCTTCGCTTCTGCCCACCAGATAGGCAAAGGGCGCTCTTGTCGTGTCCGCCGAGCACTCGCTTCAAGCATATCGACGCTTACCTGCACAACGGAATCCTCCGCAAACTGTTCTAACGCCTTTTTCGAGATATCCTCCGTCTCCAGTGCCCGGCTGAGCCAAATACTGTACGCCAGCGAGGGTTGTGCATTCTTCGCTACCGCTCCTCTGCTGTAGCGCTGTTCAGGGCCCGCCAGTTTCCACTGCGGTGCGGCGCAGTCTGCCTGACAATGGACCCAAGCGAAGAGCGCGAAGTGGGTTCTGACACATCCCAGAAGGATTCGGACCATTCCTTACACGACCTTGAACGATGGGAAACTCGACCGGATATGTCATACCCGATGGAATACCTGTTCGTCGCTCTAATGGCTTCTGCCCAGTTATTCACCCAGGCTGGGCTGGGAATGAATATCGCTCCTCTGTTCTACATTGGCGACTCTTTCAATGAGCAGAATCCAGGCCAACTATCATGGACCGGTGCGCCGCCCCACGTAGAAAGAAAAAGTACCAGACATGGATGCTGACACCTCGCTAGTCGCTGCTTACTCGCTCACCGTCGGCACCTTCATCCTGCCGGCCGGCCGTCTGGGTGAGATCTTTGGCTACAAGCCCGTCTTCTTAGCTGGCACTGCTTGGTTCGGTCTCTGGAGTTTGATCGCTGGCGTATCCTACTATTCAAACACCATCATCTTCTTCGACTTTTGCCGCGCCATGCAAGGCATTGGTCCCTCGATCATGCTGCCCAACGCTATCGCTATCCTTGGAGTCACGTATCCTCCAGGACCGCGAAAAGAATTCATCTTTGGCATCTTCGGTGCAACCGCTCCCAGCGGCTTCAACATCGGAGCAGCCTTTTCTTCGCTATTTGCGCAAGAAGTGTACTGGCCTTGGGGCTATTACATGATGTCGATAGCCTGCGTTCTGCTTGCCACACTCTCCTTCATTGTTGTGCCCAACACGCCTAATCTCGGCGCAAAGAAGGGTGGCTTCAACCTGATGCGATTAGATCCGCTCGGGACCTTTGCTGGTGTCACTGGGCTTGTACTAATCAACTTTTCCTGGAATGAAGGCCCGGTGGCTGGATGGACACAGCCCTACGTGTATGCGATCTTAATCGTTGGCTTTATTTTCTTGGCGGCATTTTTCTACATCGAATTGCAGGTCAGCGAATTCCCATTGATTCCGTTGAGGAAGATATCTGGCCACAGTGGTTTTGTGCTCGGCTGCATTGCGGCCGGATGGGGCAGCTTCGGCATCTGGGTGTACTACCTCTGGAATTTCTGCCTGAAGCTCCGCAGGCAGACACCTATTCTGACGGCGGCGCAGATTGTGCCGACATCGGCGGCTGGATTGATAGCATCAATCACGACTGGGTTGATACTGGGCAAGGTGCGGCCGTCGATTATCATGCTCATTGCCATGTTGGCGTTTACGGTAGGGGCAATTCTCCTGGCAACGATGCCCATCGATCAGACCTACTGGGCGCAGATGTTTGTGGCGTGCATTGTGACTCCGTGGGGCATGGACATGAGCTTCCCGTCGGGAACGATCATCATGAGCAACTCGATGCCGCGCGAGGAGCAGGGAACGGCAGCGTCGCTGGTCAACACGATCCTCAACTATTCGATATCGATTGGATTAGGAATGGCGGGAACGATTGAGAGATATGTGGTGCCTGTGGAGGCAAGTGACGAGCAGCGACTCTTAGCATATCGGTCGGTGTGGTACTTTGGCATTGGGCTTGCCGGGCTGGGGGTGTGCATCGCGACACTGTTCGCCATCAAGGAGGACGTGCAGAGTCGACGAGACAAGCAAGGAAAAGACAGCAGCAGCGTAGAAAAGGAGGTAGCTGCATGAGCGGAGGAGCGGCCAGTGAGCCTGCATACCTTGCATAGCGCGGAGCGGGTGGTTTACTGCTTGTGGGTAGACGTTTATGCTTGTACGTGCTAGCTGCAGCGCTGCTCTGCGACTGTGCGGGCTTGGAAGGGTGATTTTCATGTCTATTGGTAGCATCAGCGATCAGCTTAGCTGCAGAATGTAGATATCATGATGCTGTATTACTTGTGAGGTCTGGAGTGGTGGACCTGCGAGGTGTATCCATGGCTGCCGAAACACCGATTCAAATCCCGATTCCCGACGACGAACCCTGCGCATTGTCAGTGTGACGTAATGTTGACAGTATTGTGTACAGCGAATCTAGACATCAAACAAGGTAGCCACGACAGACAATGCTGCTGCTGCCCTAGACGAGAATCTTCTTGAGTGCAGAAGGAGATCGCGAAATTCGAGGATGGAGCCATCTCAGGCTGTTCGGGTATGCAAATGGCAGACGTAAGCCCGGTGACGTAGAGCGAGACGGGCGGATAGTGGTCGGGGCCTGACAGGAGACTTCAGGTGCGCCTCTCGGATCCCCCAAAGCAGCCTCATTCTCTTCTGGATCTCTAGCTGAAGGAGAGACGGGCCGCACTCTTGATTCTCTATCCATCAGACACCGTCACTGTTGTTTATTATTATTATCATCGTTGTTGTCATCATCGTCGTCTTCCTACACTGAGCCGCCGTTCCGCCAATCTCCGCAAAAGCTTGACTGCGAAGATCTCCCAGTCTTGTTGGCCTTGGCGGGGGGCTTCGACATCTTTGTACGTCTGACACCCGATCATCCATCTTCATCCTCGATCTAGTCCGTGATTTTTATCTCTCATTCGACCCCTTCAACCGACTCCGTCTTTCACACTTCAGGCGTCTTGTCATCCACCGTCATGACCCTGCAATAACCGCTCCCCACTCATACCAATTGCCCCTTTCACCCACGACCAGGGCCTCTTCCCATTTCTCTATAACCGCCCGACATGGACTATTTTTCACGCAATAGAGCCAATTCTTCCAACCAGTTCCCTAGCTTACACACCTCCGCCTCCAATCATAACCGACGACCTTCGAATGGCTCCTCCAATTCAGGCCCAGAAGCCTCGCGTCAGCCGCAACAGCTTTCCCGTCCCTCTTCCTCACAGGCCATCCGCCTCCGCAGACTATCTTCCATTCCTTCCGTCCAACAAGCCCGTGAAGCTCAATTGCGAGACGTCCCGCAGATCCCTTTGCCTAGCCCTTTGATAGAGGCTGAAGAGCGCATTTCCTCAGAACCGAATAGAAGGCGGAGCACCTCTGAGCCTCAACGTCCATCTTCCACCTTACTCGCCGGCACGGATTTGCACCGACAATTGACGGCAGGCGCCCATTTAAGCCCTCTGAATGAAGAGCCACCCCAACATCCTTCTCCTTATACCCCGGGCCAAGATGCTTCTTCACATACCCACCTTGCGCCTCCCGTCACCCGGCCCCCCGGCCGTGGGCGCAGAGCCTCAAGCGCTGTGGTTTTCGCGCTCAATGGCATGCGCGGTCGAGGTGGAAATGACCCAGAGGCCCCATCCAACATTCCAAATGAGCCTCGCGTCAACAACTACGACTCTGAAGTGGTCGACTTGCTCGATGTGATTGATCCTGAAGTATCTACCTTGACTACTCTCAACAATCTACAAAATTCCCTCTTCATTCCAAATCTCGGCCGCTTTCTGAACCGCACCCCGACGTACAACTTGACTTGGCATGATCCACGCGATTCAACCACGCCAGAAACCTCGTCGTCTTCTGAACAGGATGAGCGCGACGTCAGTGGTCTCACGGAAAAGGAGGCAGAACAAACAAAGACACATCAGGAAGTCGAGGGCGAGCCCATGTCTCCCTCAGAGGGAGACCCAGAAAAACCTACCAAGCGGCTCAAGAGGTCGCACACGCTCACCTCGCAACTGTCAGACAAGTCTGGTGACGGCCATAATTACGCCGTCCTACCGCATGGCGTACGGCTCGACGATTGGTCGGAGCAAGACAAGGACGAACTCAACGATCACGTCAGACATCTGCTGCATTCGAAAAGAGAGGGCTTCAAGCGTAGTATGCGGGCGTTTGGGAAGTATGTTCGGACTCCGCTCGGCGCATTTGTGACCATCTATGCCTTCCTGGTCACCTTCTGGGGTGCGGCATGGGTTTTCTTCCTCATCGGTTGGATCTACGTCGGGGATCGTCAAGCCTACTTTGTAGAGATATGCGACCAGATCTTGACCGCGCTGTTTGCAGTTGTCGGCGATGGTCTGGCTCCATTTCGTGCTGTCGACACGTACCACATGATCTTTATTGCAAGGTATCATTACAAGACGTGGAACGAGCGCAAAAAGCGCGGGCTACCCGAGCTTGAGGATCCCAACGATCTCCCAGAATACGCCAATCACCTGGCACCGGACCAGCCCACGCGGACATTGTCAGAAGCTCAATTACCAGTGCTCCAGCAAACATCAGCAGAGGGCACAGAATTGAGGGACATTGACATTGAGGATGCTGCGCCGAGCTTCAATCAGATGGACGCAGATGCTGAAGCGGTGCTCACGCCCAAGGAGTACAAGTCATTCAAGCACCATCAAGCCAAATTCCAAAAGTCACATACATTCTACAGACCGCACGAGACCTTTACCCACCACGCGTTTCCGATTAAGCTCCTCATCACAACGGTAGTGCTGCTGGACTTTCACTCCATCTTCCAGATATGCCTGGGTGGCACGACCTGGGGTATACCTTACACGCGACGGCCCAAAGCTCTTACGGCCGTCATTCTCACATGCTCAATCTGTTGCAACATAGCAGGTGGTGTGGTCATCAGCGTTGGAGACAAGAAGACGCGAAAGAAGGAAGTGGTGGAAACGATGTTCCGGCAGGCCCTCACGGAGGAAGCCATGCGCAAGATGCACCGCAAGAAAGGACTCAAAGTGCCAGATCGCATGCAAAAGGGCAAGGAGGCGAAAAAGAAGCAGAGACAGTACGATGCCAGCGTTGCACGGGAGCTGGCGCAGGAAGTACCTAAGCAGAGCATTGATGTACGGCGGTCGATGGAGGCGCGGCGGTCGCTGGATGCCCGACGGAGCCTCGACGCCAAGAGGTACATGAACGAGGCGACGCCGGTGGAAGAGCGCCCGTCACTTGAAGAGACGACGGCGACGGCGACGAGCAGTATCCCGGCGGACCTGAAGAAGGGCGACGCGCGCGAGAGCCTCGAGGGTGGCGCCGTCAGTGGCCTTAAGACGGCGACAGAGCTGGCCAAGGACGCGATGTTGCGGGCGGCCGAGGCGAGCATCCCCGGCAAGAAGATTTCGTGAACAGTGGAGCAATTAATTGTACAGTGCAGCTGGTACCGACTTCGTACTGTAATATTGGATGCACAACGACTAATGACAAACCTTGAACCCTCACCATTATTGGTCACCTGCCTGGCTGCTGCCGCTGACTGAATCAGCACAGGCCAGTCACATGACTTGATCGCTCCTTCCCTTCCTTCCCCCTTGGTTTCCACTTCGCTCTTCCAACCTTTCCAGCTCTCGACTCCCAACTGCACTTCAAGCCTTTCCAACCTCCCTCCCCCAGGCCCATCACTCCGCCACGCCCTCTTAGCCCAGCCAGACCTTGGACCTGGCCTAGACTGCACCCTGCCCGCCGAGCCTCTCCCTGACTAACGCCGTCTCTACCATTCGCAATGACGGACGATCATTCGGACTTCCCCGCACGCTTCGTCTCCGCATTTCCAACGGCGGCGTCGGCTGTTTACTCATGAACACCCTTCGTCCTGCTGTTCCAGGTCCGCCCTTCTTCCTGCTCCTCTTTACCAACCTTTACCGCACATCTCCTCGGTTGAGCGTCTACTCCTTGCTTGCATGGAGGCTCTGCAGTCACAGGCGCCCAGTGAGCCTACGCCGCTGAAGACGGATGGTGCAGAGTCCCAGGACCCTCTCGAGCCCGCTGCGTCTGCCACCACCGCCGCCGCCGTCAACGACGACGCTGTCTCTGAGGACGAGGACCCACCGAACAGCGCGACCGCTAACAAACAGTCCCGCCTGAATCGTCGACGCTCGCGCAAGGCCTGCTATTCATGCCATGCCCGCAAAGTGCGTTGCGATGTGACACATCGTGGTGCCCCTTGCACCAATTGCAAGGACGACAAGGTACCATGTATCATTCGTGAACGCAAGAACCGAAGGTAAGTCCCCGGCGCTGATCCATCACATCCACTACTTTGCCGACCAACCACTCTCCATAGGGCTCCTGTCCAGCCCCCAGGTCTCGCTCCCGTTCAAGAGTCTTCCCATGATCAGCAGACCGCCGCCAATGCACGGCGGCCATCTGACGCCCAGCGACCGCCCTCCAACTTATCACAGCAGCCTGTCCCGCCGCCGCCCGCGGCCAATTGTCCTCCAGTCCAGATAACCAACTATGTAAATCCATTCGCTGCTGACCCTGGTTTCATCGATCCTCGAAGTCAGTTCCAAGGGCTCGAGAACCTGGACAGCTGGTCGCACTCTGGTGGCATGGCGCCGCCTACCCCTGGCTTCAATGGCTTCCACGATCACTTTGGCAATTCACTACCGCCAAATCTCGATATCGACTACGATGGTCTTGCTGGCCTAGAAAACATCTTCACCGTTGCCGACAGCTTGCACGGTCCAAATGCACCACCTATTGACCCAAACGCTGACCCCTTTTCCTTGTCTTCGCCAAGCAACACTGCACTGTCAGCGGCCCCCTCCACAGAATCACCCAATGCACATCAAGGCAACCTTACCACGTCGCCTCCATCGCACGCGCTACCACCCGAAGACTTTGCAGAGCTCTTCATGGGAAGTTCCGAGGACCGCCACTTCCTGAAAAGCCAGGGATGTTTCACTGTGCCCTCATCTACGGTCCTTCGCGAAATGATGGGCGCATACTTTCAGTTTGTGCATCCAAATCTGGCCATTATAAATGAGGCGGAAGTGTGGAATCTCTGGCAAGGCGATCGATTCCGACTGGGGTCGTACTCATTACTGGTGCTTCAGGCCATGTCGTTTGTCGCATCCGGCTTCGCGTCACTCAGTACACTGCAAAAGTGTGGATTTTCGACACAGAGAAAGGCGCGAATTCTACTTTATCGAAGATGCAAGCTTCTGTTTGACTTTGGCGTTGAAGCAGATCCTATCAACATGTCTCAGGCCGCGCTGCTCTTGACCTATCATTCGCCCAACTCGAACCAGCGGCAGAACACGCAGTGGCTGATGCAGGGCATACACTACGCGCAAGTTGCGCGAGCCGACAAGTTTTACGAAGAAGAGCCTGGCACAAAACGAGCAGCCGTGCTCAAGCGTTTGTGGTGGGGCTGTCTCCTTCGTGATCGGATTTTGCCTCTTGGTCTTCGACGCGCACCGCAGATCGATCACGATCTCACGCACATGGGCGAGAATCGTTATCTGACGCAGCTTGACTTTCAAGACGAGCTTGGGCACTCTGCTGTGCACGACGCAGACACACAGGTGCAAATCTTCCAAATCATCGAGCAGCAGTGCCGGCTTGTGGATGCGCTGTCGCCGACAATATTTTCCTTGTACCAAGTGGAGCAGATGCTCGATCGTTCACAAACAACGGTGGAGACCCTTCCTAAGAAGTTGGAAGAAGTCCGCATCAATCTCAAGAGACTATATCAATGGCACGACCGCGCTATCCGCAAGTTCCCATCGCCCGTCAGCCTGGGAGATACACCGGATGCGGTGACGATTTTTGCTAACCTGCTGTTCATCATCTTTGACGCTGCTATAATTGCTCTGTGTAGTCACGCGATGCTCATGTGGGAAGTCCGTACGCCCGCGAAAGATCCTGCATCGGAACGAGGCATGTACCAGTCGCCTGCCACAGAGATCATGCGAGCCGTGTCAGATACTTCCGATCGTACAAAAGAGCTTGTGCAGACTGGAACAGCAAAGTACCTGCCCATATCTGCGTCGGCATTCTTCACACTGCCTCTGCTGCTTCACGCTCTCAATGTGACCGCAGCTGCTGGCACCAACTCAGAATGCATTGAGCGCCGCCAACTAGACATTTACAGCGCCGCCATGCGCCTCCAGTCCAACATCTACGAAGGCACAGACTTTTGCTACAGTCTAATTCAACACATTATGGCGTACACAGACGACGAGCGATTCACAGCAGCATCGAGCGGTGCAAGCACGCGTGGCGCGAGCGAGGACCGACCCAGTCATTGGAAGTATAGCGCCAAGGCATCGAGCGTGGGCAAAGCAACGGGCAAGATGGGCTGGGAAGACTTGTTGACGAGGAAGCCCCGGCTTTTTCTGCGGCTGAGTCTGCATGTTGACGTTGCCTTTTGCGTGGGACGACAACCGCAAGAGAGGGACTTTCCCGTGCAGCTGAGACGAGGCAGTAATTAGGCTTTTTTGGCGTGCGTTGCCGTGTTTGCTGTTTTTCATGCTCTGGAGTTGCATTGTTGATGTGGTTGCATTTGGTCATGGCTTGTTCTGGTCAAAGGGATGGCTCTGGGCGACGGGAGGCTCCCAAGGCACGGCGCATCACGATCGGTGATGACATGCGATTGTTTGAGGACGGCGGAAAAGAAAACTATTGTACATCAGAGTCAAGAGAGTCGAATATCAACTAAAGGAAAGATGAGTAAAAGGCAAGACCGCGCATATGCCATTGCGAGTGTATCATGAAGAAATGAAGAATCTGAACGAATGGGTTTTGGTCCTTGTGTTTTGTGAGTTGTGTCTCACGTCTGTCGTGGTTTGTGAGTTATTTCTGAAGGCTGTCGTATGTGTCTTGTGTTGCATGTTGCACATTCTATATTCTTTACTAATTTACATTCATTTTAATCAACTCACAGAGTGACTACTCTACACATGGCAACATTCATAAGGAAGCTACAGTACCTTGGTAAACGTAATATCAGACTCAGTAGATGTAGACCACTCTTTTTCCCAGTCTGAGATTTATTACTATTTTCCTACTTAATTGGGTGAGTAGGTACATAGGTAAGTAGGTAGGTACGTAGGTACGCAAGGTACGCAAGGTACGCAAGTGCATTCAACATGACTGTATTCTTGTTTACATTCCCTGGAATATCCGGAAGTGTATGATGGCGGATATGTCTAGAGATAATTTCAGGATAGCGGACATGCTTGATTTACCTTGCTTTGTGATGGATATGCTTGATTTACCTCGTGTTGTGATGGATATGCGTAAATTGACTCTATCTACGGACTTCAAGGACTTGCACGCACAGTCTTTCTTCCAATACGTGTCCCTTTGGAGGGGGGGCTGGGTTGGGTTGGGTTTGATTGTGTAATGTACTGGGTTACTGCTTGGTGTGTGCTGCTTGGTGTGTACTGCTTGGTGTGTACTGCTTGGTGTGTACTGCTTGGTGTGTACTGCTTGGCGTGTACTGCTGGCAGTTAACTGCTAGCCCTTCGACAACATGACAAAAATCTTCAATACGCAAATCATGTACTTAATTCTCTAAAGATATGTAACGAGACTTTACCAACCTAGTTATATGCTTTAGACCAGTGTGTTAGATACCTAGGCAAGGCAAGGCAAGGTAGGCATAATATTGAAACAAGCCTGCACGATGGGCTACGTACAATATGAAAAGCGTAAATGGCACATCCTTTCCTTGCTTCATGGGCTGGGGATAAATACCTACATGCACGGTAGATAGGTACGTGTGTAAAGGTCCTTTATGGCGTATTACTTCGTGGACTTTTGAATGACATCGCGTACGTACCTTGGGTACTTACTTACCTGCCTGGTATATACGTTCGTGTAATGGTACACATGGTGTTTAAGCTTGACACTGCGCATCGGATCTATCCTACATTGCGAAATCGATAAGCAGAGTTACTTAGTCTCTATATTGCATATCAAATCTCGCACATTGAATGAGCGCTAATCTTGCTTGTTACCAGCTATATGAGATGACTTATCAAGCGCAAGACATCTCACTTGACTGTCTTGTCTTGTCCCGCACACTGAACGGCTTACGTGGCTTGTAAGCTGAGGCTCAGTCTGCATTTATGCGCAGCTTGAATAGGAGGAAACGAGCTGGGTGCGAGCGAGATGGGTGGAGTCAGCGCCGTCTGAGCCTAAACAGCGTCAGACCCATACAGCATCAGACCCAGACAGCGTCAGATCCCCAAAGAAGAACATCTCCCACAAGCCACCACAACGCAAACCCACATCATAGCTTAGCCTTGACTTCCGCCGTAGCTGTATCCTCCCCAGGAGCAGCGTAATCCCTCATGAACCCTTCAAAAAACACCTCCATATCACCTGTATTCTCTAAAGAAGTAACAAGTCCAACATGCTGATCGGGTCGCACGACAAGCACAGCACCAGTGGCCCTGTCAATGCCGAAGCGCGCATAAGATCCGCTGCCCCGCCCCGCGAGCGCTTCATCCGTGTAGATGCGCTGATACGCATACCCGTCGCGCTCATCGAACGGGAAGAACGTCTCGTCGAAATCGACCAGCTGCACATCGCGTCGTGACGCAGAGTGAATGAGGTAAACTTCCACGCTACGCCCGTGCGCAGGGTGAGAAAGGTACACAGAGCGAAGAGTAGGATATGCAGCGTCGAGGTACGGGACTCGAGATTGTTCAAAGGCATCGCGTGTTGGCGGCGGATTGTTCAGTGCCCCTGGTGGATTGTACCGATCCAGGATGCCACGGGGACGACGCAGGGCCTGACCCAGTCTGTTGACCTTTTGGCGCTGATGCACATCATGCACGTTGCCTGCAAAGACTAGTATGCGCCAGATGCCGTTCGCCGGGAGCAGGCTGTGGAGGAACACTGGACATCCGGAAGAATGCTCCAGAATTTCAGGGTCTGGGATTCGAAGACCGACAGGGAGCTTTGAAGCCAGGCTGTCCTGGCTTTTGACGGGGTTGTAGCCTGAATGCGGATCATATGCGAAAACGTCCTTGACAGACAGATCAGAGGGTGTCTGAGCCAGAGCTGCATCATCAGGGCGGTCAATGACGTCCCAGATCTGTAGCGGCTGTGGCCGCGACGATGCAACCGTAGAGGGTCCATAGATGATGCCGATGCCTGTGATAAAGAGACAGTTGGCTACCATGAGCGCCGTCACGTGTTCAGTACGAGACTGGTCCTTATAGCTCTCCATCATCTGGCGATCGAATCGCTGAGAAACTATTAGCATAACAATGTACAATATGGAGAGTGAGAGAAAGATCAAGAGACGTTGATCGATCGGACCAGCGGAGCAGAGGAGGTACAGGGGTGGTGAATGCAACAGATGATACTCACTATGAGATGCTGTGCTACGAGTCTTCGTTCGCTCTCGTAGGTCTCGAGAATATGTTCCTTGAACCGACCTTGCAGAACGCCCGCAAGCTTCCATGCGAGGTTGAAACCATCAGCTATGCTGGTATTCATACCCTGTCCCGCCTTTGCTGAGTGATTGTGGACGGCATCACCGGCGAGAAAAATCCGCCGATGCACATCACTATAGGACAGACTCAGGCGTTGACCAGCCTGATAGGCTAAGTATGGTTAGCACTCGGATGAGAGAGAGGCAAGGCCAGCACTGGGAAGTGCAAGGCCATCAAGACGGCCACAGCTGAAGAAAAGTCACAGGACGACTTACCCGACCACCAGTGACAGTACCTGTAGTCAAGTTTATAGGGGTGCAGGATCTTCCTGATTTGGTCTAAAATTAATGCGGGTGTGATGCCGCGCAGCTCTCCGGACTGGCCCACCGATTCAGGGACATTGCCCCAGAGCTGCGTGTAGAACCGCACGAGCTTCTCCCGGCGCTGCACCACAAGGCAGCTCCCGTGTGAGGAGTGGATAACGCAAGACTTGCGTATGCTGTTTGGTGTGAACAGAGATTCTTGAAAAACCCGCACTATCCCTCCAGTACTTGCTCGGTCCGCGCACGATATGACCGCGTGGTGCGGACTGAGCGATGACAGGAAACTCGAAACCAAGTAGATAGGCTGAACTTACTCAGGAAAGTCAGTTATAGGGACAATGTCAATAACACCCCACACAGATTCAGGTTGATGACATGTCATCTCGATCCCCAATCTCTCTCGAATCCAGCTGTGCGCTCCATCTGCGGCGACAACGTATTTTGCACGAATTATCTCCTCTGTCGACTTGCGGCGTTTGAACTTCTCAAAGACTTCAGCATCCATATGCCGCGCGGGTAAGCCTTCGGAAATCGCTTCGTCGGGCAGCTTGCCAGTCGCATCGGCACTGTGGGAGCGCTCCGGCTCCAGTAGTGTCTCGGACTCATAGAGATGTTGGACGGTAAGACGGACTGGATAAGTCTTGTCGACATCGATCTCTAATGCATCTACCTCGAGATCCACAGGAATCACACCATATTCCACGTGGAGGCTATTCTCTTCGTCCATCTTATCGCGCAAGACTCTTTGTATGGCGCTCTGCTGCAGTGCCCGTGGAGTGTGCCTGGAGCCTTGGGCTTAGGTGTGGCCAGACGAAGTATGCGTTGGCAAACATACCTAGCAAGTTGATTGATTGGTGGAGAAAGATCACTTTCGACACGGCTTATACCTTTACTGGTCTCATGCGGCCCCTACAAAGACTCAGCGCCTAATGAGCATATGATCCAACGCGACACGTTGACGGTCAAAGTCGAACGATAGGGTCCACGATGGGATCAGTGGAGCAAGGTCCAATGCAAAACATACCCAAGTGACCCATTCTCCAATTTCGATTGCGCCCAATGCAAGTGCACGGTTCAAAATACCAAGAGCCTCGAATATTTCCTGCGTTCTGGGAAGCAGGCCGTCCGCGTTCCCAGCCAAGAGGGCAGATCTGCGCCTGTCAATGATTCGGCATGGGATCTTCAGAACGGCGAGATAGGCTGCAGTCGTCATCCTGGAAGATCAGTCAGCATCTCAGAATTAAGAAGGTTGTAAGAAATTGCGATCAAGTCGCTAATCTAAGCAAAAAGAGCGCAAGTTCCATGGGACTTGAAGTCGGACATGAGATGCTTGAGTGAGACATGAGTAGGGATTCGATGAAAGGTAGACGCACGCGGCGGGCCCAGCACCTACAACGACCACGTCGACGTTAGATGGACCGTAACGTGAACTTCGCAAGGCTTCCCGAAAAGACATGATGGGCTTGAATTTCTCGGAGCCGGTGGCAGTCGTCAGATAGGGACGTTTCTAGAACAAGAAGGCGTTCGAGCTCGACAAGTGCAATAAGGGTGTCGGGAGGACCAAGCCAGCAGAGCGGGATACAAGACGGCGATCTAAGCGGCCACGAGAGAACACAATCGGTATGACTAGGTGCTTTGCCAGCCCATATACCTTTCAGCGTCAGACACTGCAATCTGACTTGGTCCTGCCTATTGCCAACTGCAGCACAGGGGCATGCATGCCGGCCTCAGGCGGAAAAGCAGCGACAGGCCAAAATTGGGAGCATTACTGGTTGACAGTATAAGACGGGGTTCCAGGGTGCCGACCGGATGGTCCGGATTGTTAGAGATCTAGAGGGATACCGGACGGCTATTTCGAGCCTTGAGATAAGGCTCATTATATGCTTATAACATAGCAGTGACGTCCGCTGCTGAGCTGACAGCGCACTTTGATACCCCAAACAAGAAGCCTGCACTGTGAGAGCCGTGTTGAAGCGATGTACTGTAGTATCCATGACATGAGCGAGAGTGAAAGATGTTCTGTGGTTGTTAACAAGGATGACCGATAATGAACGAGAGTGAACATTGGGTAAGATTGATCCTTGATTTACTAGTCGACACGGGTGCATTTTGTACGCAGAGTGACAATGAGGACATGGATGCAGGAGGACGAGGGAAGAGCTGAGGGTCAAAAGAGGATGAAGTAACGAGAACAGGCCAAGGACTTGAGATGGCACGGCTGGGCATCAGCTCGGCCGGACTTGCAGACCGCATGGATAAACAATATTGCGCGCGGGTGCAGTTGCTAGATCTTACTGCCCCTGCACGTGTCTTGACCTCGGGCCATCATGGCTGCATTCATGAAGTGGACGGGAAAAACTTGACACAGAGCACGAGGACATGGATTTTCTGTCATTGAGCCAGGACCCAGCAAGTTTCTACCTACAGGTCGAACCCACCAGCAAGTCTGCTCATCACTTTGGTAGGATCGTACTGCTGCTTGATCTGGCGAAGTCTGGCTGCATTGCTGGCCCCATACAGCTCCTCGGCGGTGGACCCTGAGATGGCGTAGTTGGGGTACAGAGTGTACTCAGCAGGCAGGATGCCTTCAGCAAGGGCAACGCGTCGCAGCTCGTTGACTGACTTGCGCATGGCATCGTACCAGAAGGCGTCGTTCTGCGAGCCTGTCCAGGCCCAGAACAAATTAAGAGGCAAAGGCGAGCCGGTGTGAGGGTAAGCGCCGTCGGTGGCGTGTTGACTCCAGTCGTTCAAGAAAGGCTCGATGTCGTAGCTCAGGAATGTGCCACCACGGAGCAGCGAGAATTGGGACCAGTGTGCGCTTTCATTCTTGATAGCGTTAAGGAAGGTCGGCGTCAACTTGGATGTAGATAGCGAGTGGAACGTGCCACGCGCATTGGTGATCAGACTAGAGCTGACGCCCGACACGAAGTCCGAAAATGTCTGCGTCTTGACAAGGTCAATGAGCGTGGGAATGCTATCAAATGGAGCAAAGGCCGCTGGCTTGCTTGGCCCATCGTAGAAGAAGAGGACAAGCAGAGAGGTTCCAACGGCGCCACCTTCAATCGTGGTGATGATCTGAGCCTTGGGGTCCCTGTTGTTGAGCCCGAACGCGTGGGTCGCGTTCAGAACCTGGTCGATATTAGAGCCACTGTAGATCTTGATGCCTGCGTACACTTGGGGAGGCTGCGGGTGTGTATAGAATTCAGCCGAGGTAACGATGCCGAAACGATTCAGACCTCCCTTGAGAGCGAAGTAAAGATCGGGATTTGTCTCGGCATTGGCTGTGGTCAGGGTGCCATTCCCCAGGACGACATTGTAAGACTTGACCGTGTCGGTGGTGAGCCCGTGTTGGTTCGTCTTCCAGCTATAACCGCCACCCAGGGCAAATCCGCCAACACCGGGACCAGCAACTCGACCGCCGGTTGTCATGACTCCGTATTGATCAAGCTCCTTGTATACCTCTGACCAGGTCAAGCCAAAGCCTAGCTCGACAGTGGATCGGTCAGGCGACAGGAAGATCTGCTTCATATTATTCTGCACAATATGCACCCCAGTTGTTGAGGAGAAGCCAGGATTCGAGGTGTGGCCGCCGCATTTGATCGCAAACGGGGTCGAATTGCTGCTGATGATCTTCATGGCCTCGGAAAGATCTTGAGCGGATCCAACGTTGAGCACACAGGTAGGAGTCTGTGTCGACGTGCCATACCAGTGGTGGATATCCGATGCAAAGTTGAGATCAACTGCGAAAGGCTGGTCAGATTCACGTCCATTGATGGTTGCCCTTCCATTAACATACGGGCATACGTGACTTTGCTGTTGCTGGAGATCTTTCCGGCGATAGCTTTACATGTCGAAAGGTAATCAATCGCCAATGACGGCGTCACTGCCAGAGCAAGCAGTGCAAGCTTCGAGAGACCCATCATGTTACTAAGGGAGACAGCTACTTGCCGTGAAACGAGGTGGGTGACAGCCTGCAAATGGCCACATTGATCCTTCTTTATAGAACGCAGCGTGCGCAGGTAGAGTTGCACATGTCGCGCCGTTGGGAAAATATGTGGAGCGCAGACACTTTCCTCGGTATGGCAAGACACACTGTCGATCTTGAGGTGAAGCGGTAGATGTGCTCACGCACGTCACGCTAGCTGACACGCTACAGATGTTAGTCTGGGCGCGCAGACTAGGCACAAGGTCCACATTGTGTAGAACTCCGCCATCGTCCCGCTATCATGCCGCATGCTGAGCGGTCGCACGGCCCAGAAGCGTGTAGCATAAGCGATAAGAAGCGCGGTTTGGCTGAACGACCAAGCAGTGTCTTTACGAAAACTCCAGCTCTGGGGATGCAGAGCCGAGGTTCAAATCCAAGGCAGCAATTCGAAATCTTGTGTTGCGAAAGCGAAAGCGATCTCCATGCAACAGCCAGCCAGCGCCTCCTGCAATATCGTGATGGGTCCGCCCATTTCGGCTTCAGACTCCGCTCATTGGACTAAGGATATAAGCATTCTTGAACAGTGGCGTGCGACCATGAATATGCGTTTATTGCCACGAGGCCCCGTTGAAAAACAACCTGTATTTCACTGAATGCGAATGCGCGCCGACAAAGGTAGATCATCGCCCATAGCTGTTGTTGTCATTCCGTGCCGACCATAAGTAATTGTTCAGGCGTGGCGATAGACCGATCGCTCAGTGTAAGGCACGACGCGAGATCTTTACGGCAGACAGCGGCGCCATCGCGACTAAGTGAATGCTACTAGGAGGAGGAGCTCGGGTGACTTGAGGGTTGTGGCGAGGGCTGTCAAGACAAGCCACATTCCTCACAGACGCCTCATCCGTGCCGTCGATGAGCACGAACAAAACCGGCCTTGTGAGGTTTGTGTGAGAACTCGACGCGGCCGACGATTAGCTGGTGGCTCATCTCAGGCCGGGTCATTGTTCGACCCCGCCGTGATAGCTTGTGCTGAGACAGCTTTTCATTGAATCGCATGCAGGAACCATCACGTCGTGTGCTTGCTTGACGAGCTCGCTGCCGGTACAGTAGTGCCCTTATGCCCCAGAGGCTCGTAGTTCGCTTTTGGCGGTGTCGTAGCGTTGGAAGTGGCATCTCATCTTTAAAGCTCTGCTTCCTGTAGCTGGACGAAGAAAGCTTGGGTGGACTGACAAGCTGGTAGGACGTGAAAATCAGGTGTGTTGAAGACTTAGCGACGAATGACCTGCGTGGACCATGGTCACGTGGCATTGTCCCAATCTGGTGCTGGTGCTGTCACGTGCGTCTCATCCAACTGGTGGATGTTTTCCGTCTTCTGGTTGCTTTCTCTCCAGGCACTTGACTTGTACCGCGTATCACGGCGTCCTCGATCCCGCATCCTCAAGGAGCGGTCAAAGCCCATTCATACATTCATTGGCATATCTCAGTCCGTCACTGTGCTTCCGTCCCAGCTGCTGCCCGAAGTCAGGAAGGGGCGGAAGTAGCAGTAGCTCCGCCCCATTGACCGATGCAGCGTCGGCCGACCCGTCGAGACAAAACACTGCGTATCGCCGTGCACGCAATGCATAAAGCCAGTCAACTCTGCCTGATTCAAGACAGATCCAAATCCAAATGCAGGTCCAAGACCAGTTCAATCGAGAGTCGTCTTGCAGGAATCCACGAAACGGTATTCCATCCGTCACCGCCTTCGCCTTAACACTCAATCCCAAGCCCACCCATCACCAATGCAGATTCAGAACCGCGCGGCATGGCTTGTTTCCAAGGAAACGTCCCCACTCGAAGTCAGAGCGAGTCCATTGCCTGTCCCCGGGGATCATGAAGTTGTTATTCGAACACATGCCGTTGCCATCAATCCGGTTGATCAGATGGTCCAACTCAAAGAACTCTGGCCCATGCAGTACCCTGCCACACTGGGCTGTGATTGCGCTGGAGAGATCACTCAGATTGGCGCGCAAGTCACACGCTTTGAGCCTGGAGACCGTGTAATCGGCATTGCTGGTGGACAGACAGAGCTCTTTACTGGCAGAGCAAACGACAAGACCGTTAGCCGAGCAGCCTTTCAAGATTACGTCCTGCTTTCTGACAGAGTTGTTTGTCATATTCCTCGACGCATTTCGTACGAAGAAGCCGTAGTCTTGCCACTTGGATTTAATACCGCTGCCGCTGGGCTGTTCAGTCCAGATGAACTGGATCTTCCACTGCCAAGCACGGGACATCGTCCGAGCGGGCAAGCCATCTTGATATGGGGTGCGGCCACTAGTGTTGGTCTCAATGCGGTACAGCTTGCTACGGCTAGTGGCCTCCAGGTCATCGCCACAGCATCTCCTCACAATCATGCTCTAGTCCGACGGCTAGGGGCCAGCGAAGTGTTCGACTACCACGATGTAGACATTGAGCAGGTCCTCATCGGTAGATTCAAAGGCAAAACGTGTGCCGGAGCCATTGATGCATCGGGCAAAGCAGCCGAGTCCTGCTCCGCAATTGTGGCCAGCAGTAGTGGCCGCAAGTATGTTGCATGCGCACAACCTCCGCCAGAGAGCGGCTACCATACTGGCGTAGCATGCAAGTTCATCATTGCGCCTTCAGTTGAGACTATGGATTTTGGGCGCTCTCTATGGCATGAGTTCCTGCCCCATGCTCTGGAAAGCGGAGCCTATGTTCCTGTGCCCGCGCCTTATGTCATTGGAAAAGGGCTCGAGAATGTGCAATCTGCGTTTGCGGCCTATCGCCAAGGTGATGTCTCGGCGACTAAACTCGTCGTGTCAATCTAGAGTGGTCACCCAGACATAATGGGTCTGTGTTGCGGAAGGAGAGTGAAATCAATAACTCCCTCCAAATGTATCTATATATATTTTAGCGTGGAGTATGAATGCAAGTTATATGCGAGAACATGACCTTGATAGGTCGCGTGGCGCAATTGGTTAGCGCGTGGTGCTAATAGCCGAGAGCTTTGACACGCCAAGGCTGAGAGTTCGAGCCTCTCCGTGACCATTTTTGTTCGGTATCCGTCGCATGTTTTTGTCAGGCGAGCGTATTGATCAATCAAGCAACACTTAATTAGCCCTGTCGACACCACGATTTTTTTAATGATGGTATTGATGCGGTCGTGACGCAGGAGTATGGAGACGGGTGGGAATCTTTGCATATTCAGCCGTGGCACACGAAGTAGCGAGTTGACGTTTGCGATCTTCACCTCCTTATTTCCATCCCTGCCTGTCACATTGTCAGAGGACAAGCCTAGCTCATCTAGCTCATTGCAAATTGGCTTAGGCGAAGCGTCACTTTTGTGTGGTTACGACTCATGTCCACCCGCGAACAACTTCTAGTCACGGCACTGCATGCTCACTGGAAATGCGAAGCGATGGGCACCTAATAGGGGGTCGTGCATTCTGGCCCAGAGCCCCGGGTGCAGGTTCGTCTTAGATGCGTCATGACTACAATTCCTTCTTGCTCTCTATGGGATTCCCTCCTTCCCACAGCAATCCTTTTCCAGTGATTCTTAGGTGACCTACCGGCTCCAAGTCGCCCTTTGCAAACTCAATGAGGAAGTCTTTGAATTGTGCCCCCACTTTGGAAACAACCTCTTCTGATTCTGGTCCGTGCAATATGGGGGCCTTCTTCCACATGTCCCAAGAGCCGAGATAGAACGGCATGTCGATACAGTGGCCAGCACGGAGAGCGTTCCCCTCGGGAAACCATTCGAAGCAGAACGACGCGCACTTGCCGCCAGCGGCAACAGCTTTCTTCCTCAATTGCAATGCTGGCCATCTCCAAACCACGGCAGTCACCAATGCGCAAATCAGCTTCTGCAGCGGATACCCAATCAAGGGAATCCGACCAACAGCGACGCCGGCGGGAACCATGCGGACAAACGGCATTGCGTCGTCTGCCGTCCAGCCCACAAGTATGTTGATTCGCTTCGATGCTTCATAGAAGCGCTGCTCCGCCTCTGCCTCGCTAGGCATCGGATACTCGCCAAACCACGGCGCAAAGGGTAGGCCACCTTGCCTATATTTTTGGCCGCTCTCGCGGAGTTTGCCCTGAGCTTCTAGCAGCTGGTCGATGCTGATTTCGGCCGTCTTGGACGTTATCACACCACCCGCCATCTTGCTCAGGGCGTCGTTCATCGGCTTCCGATTCTTCTTCAATCCGAAAGGTGCGCTAACGATGACAGCGCGTTGGAATAGCCCCTCTGTACCGTCGGCTACTGTGAGGCAAAAGACCGAGTCACCGCCAGCGGACTGCCCAATGATAGTGACATTGTCGGGATCGCCTCCAAAAGCCGCGATATTCTCTTTCACCCATTTCAAAGACAGGATCTGGTCCAGCAGCCCGTTATTTGCGGTGACAACGCCAGCCACGGGTTGGTAACCCAGGATGCCCAGTCGATAGGTGACGTTGACGGCTATCACATCGCCTCGTCGCACAAGGTCAGCCGGATCAAAGATGTCGAGATCGCCTGCGCCAAAAAAGTAGGCGCCGCCGTGGAACCAAACTATGACAGCACGCTTCTCACCTGGAGAGGCATCAACTGGGGCGGTAACGGTGACTCTCAAGCAGTCTTCGGATGGTGGACGGACTTCCTCGTCGACGGGGCCCAACACGTGATCGAATCGGAAGCCCTGTTGCGGGCATTTCGGTCCCTTCTTGGTGTAGTCAATGGGGTCGGTCCAGGGTTTCACAGGCTGCGGAGGCTGAAAACGCTCGGCCTGGCCATAGCGAACGCCGCGAGCGCGCAGAATGTCTCCTTCCCGCAGAGCCCAGATGGGGCCGCCCGCCAATTGCACCTGTTGTATGTCGTCCGCGGCCATGGCTACTTGGGTCATGCGGTGCGCCGGAGAGACAAAGATATAGGAGGCAGGGAGCTTAAAGCATCCGCGGTGCCGTTTCAGGCAGCTCGGCAAGTTCCAGCGCTAGGATACAAGAGGTGATTCAGAAAGCGATCGTAAAAGAGAGGTCCGAATTTTGAGTTGTCGCCGCGGCGTCGGTCTACCCGCCCGGCAGTTGCTCACCTACATATATTCATCGCTTGTGCCCAGCCGTGTTGGCCCCAAACGGTGACCGGGGGGAAAAGGATCCTTACTCAAGCTGACCTGTATCATAGAGGAGTACTTTGACGACCGGCTTTCGAGACGTGACAGTCCTCGCATCATGCACAGCTGCGTGACCGATGCTTGTCACTGATGGTGTCACACGAAGCCTCGGCGTCAGTTGTGCGATCGGGCGCGAAGCTTTGCCCGACGGAGAGAAGCATGAAAGGCATGCAGCCATCTGTGGCAACGCTCAATTACTCGTATGACTGTAACCTGGGCTAACAGTATGAAACGTGGGCCGTTGGCTACTGGCCGCATAACTACAAGCAGGTTGACGCACCGCTGGAGGTCCTGATTCAATACCCGCTGCAAAAAGCCATGGAATGCGCTGATATGTAAGCCGAGTGATCATAGCTCTGAGAATGGCCTCAGACCCCATGGACATGAGCAGATCTCGTGTGCAATTGCTCTTTGCGGTGTGATGTTGGACTGAAGTCACACTTGCCTGTTGCGGAAAATCATGTACCTTTTTCTCCTGACTTCAATCGCTCGGCTTCGCTCGTCTGATCGCTCAGCGGGCTCAACTCACCATTGAAATTCGGACGCGAGTCTATTGCTACGTAAGGAGTGACACTTCTTTACATTCATGAAGACAGAATCTGCGCGTTAATCAATGGGCCACCGCTAAGTTCAGGATTCTCTCCACGCCCTCGCCCGTCCGTTTGTCTCCTCAAGCCACCCACATGAACCTCGGCCACAATAGCGCGCTAGTGTCGGTAATCAGAGGCCTTGAAATTGGATTAGACAGATCTGAGCACAAGTCTTGCCCAGGGGGGACCTTGATTCTCCAAGGCCAGGAGCCCTCTGAAGACGCTGGGTAGCCCTTTCAGAGACCGCCGCGAGGGCAACGCGGCCACAACCTCTACTAGCCTGACTTAGCGGGGTTCATGATTCTTCTTAAGCTCTTCATATGGAACAGCCGATGATGTGACCACATACGCCTTGGAAGCTTCAAGTGCACCTGTCTCGTCGGTCAGCACCTTGCCTTGTCTGGGCCTGGCTCATATGCACCCGCAGTATAGGATCTGCAGCAGTCAGCTACAGCAAAGACCAGATGTACCAACCAACGAGATGGACAAGAGCTTGCCATAGATACATGTCGCGACTGCCGTCCACGTCGCTGATTACAACGTCGCGGTGTTCATTAGGGCTCGAACCTCATCTTCCTCATATGACCCGGTGATCGCCCTACCCTGTTCTGCTCCAGTGCGAACAAGCCGTGCAAAATCAAGTAAAAACTCCAACGGAAGGGCTTCGGGAGAAGTTTCAAATAGGCTGGATGGAGCTTCATGCATAGCAATCAGCGTCAGCAGCTTCCTCAGCGACGAGCCTGCTGTGGTCGTAGCGTATACGTGTGGCACAACGCGCAAATAGAAGGACCCCTGGCTCAGCGTCTTCCGAGTCTTCCATTGCCTGAACAGAGTGTCGATGATTACATTCTGTAGCACTGTGACACGATACCGCTGAGCAAAGGCAAATAGATTGATCATTGTCATGTCGCCAACCTCATGTTCTTTAAAACCCAGATTGCCGGTCTTTAACCAGCCTAGAAATACTCGGAACTGCGCTGGATCCTCATGATTCAACAAGATCTGCGAGCTTCGAGCGTCCGCGTGCCGTCCCTCGAGATAAGTTTGGAACCAGCTCTTGGTTTGCGTCAGTCGATCGCGGTCGACTTCAAAACGGACGCCTTCCTCGCCCACCACGATGCTGACGACCTCCTCTTTGCGACTAGGCCATGGCGTGTTAAGATCGATTTCGTCAAAGCGGAACACAACGAACTCACCCAGCTGTTGAAGCCGAAGTCATGTCGAGTGCCTTGGGTTTGTTAATGGGAAAGTCTTCATGTTGCAGCAGATTCCAAGGCAGATGCGTCAGACAATTACTCCGGCAAGGATATATCCCAGAATGTGGTCAGAGCTGAGCCCAAACCACAAACAGCACAGCGGAGTACAAAGCAACCAGCCAGAGACGACCAGCCCGTGGGCAGGTCGCCTCGAATTTCTCGTCTCGGCATCATTGCCAGCGCACAGGCCGACTGACTTTTGCAAACGCGCTGCAATGATTGATCAATGTCGGTGCCCCGTGTGGTGGTGTGCGTCACTGGCTGCTGTGCGGCGGCCGCCGCCGCATGCGCGCAGTGCAGCGCATCTTGCTCGACGGCCCGCCCCGGTTCAAGGCGGACATCAGCCCTTTTGTGTGTATGCTGAGCCAATCAGCGCAGGCTTTGGAAACGCATGTCTTGCTTTTCGGTCGTGATCTGCTAGCGTACCCTTGGCTCAGGGAAGGTGTGCCGTATGCTTGTGGGGAAGGCATCGGCTGCGAACGCCATTTTCCGTGGTCATGGCTACGTGTGAGCTTGTTGAGTTTGTTCAATCGTGGATTCGATGAGGAGACGTAGCTTTTGCTTGGCAAATGACGGTCATCGTGGGATGTCGGCTGATTGTATAGCCAAGATCTGCCACGAGGCTCAGCCATCGATGGCATTTTGCGCTGTCCTCGATGAAACCGGCCCCATTTCACCTTGGCAGAGCTTGGACGCGACTGGAGCAATGAGAAATGCACCGTGCTCGGCGCCCGTCCCTTGATGTCGTCGGTTCTTCGACCCCGCATGCTTGAGAGGCTCCCAAGTCGCCGAGATGATTTGCGACCGCGATATTTTTGTACATGCTTGTACGTGCGTCGACTTGTCGTGCCGACCATTTGGTAATATTGAGCCTTATCCGCTGCGGAGAAGATATCATGAAACAAGTACGAAGACTAGACGGCAAGCTGTACAAAGCATTGTATGGGATGTGCGGCATCTTTGATTAACTTTGAGATATCTTACCTCTGAACGCACAAGACAGAGAGAGAGAGAGAGAGAGGAAAAAACAGAGACTTGGCATTTTCTCTTCACATAACGTTGTTTCGAACAGCTTCCCGGGCTGCCTCAAATCCAATCGCACGACACGCATGACTTTTGTGACATTTTGGATGCACGAGTAGAACATGATGTCTGCATGATCAATCTTTTGTCTTCTGCTTTTTCTTGTTTGTGTTCTTTCATGAGAGAGCTAATGAAGAATAGCATTACTTGCTATCACCATGGACTGTTCATCTCGGAAATTTTTCTATGAGTGAAAGCATGTGGCACTTTTCGATTATGTCTATCGATATAATACTGAGAAGGGTTTGGACTGAGACCCTTCTGCTTTTTCATCTTCTGATGAAGCAGCACTCAGTCAAACATGATCTCTTTCGGCAAGTTGCAGTAGATTCTCAGCTGGTTGGTTGAATGAGATCTGTGTTGTGAGATGCATGGTCTGTTACTGGCACGCAGCGCAGCACAATGTCACCGCTCTTCACGTCAGCAAGATTTCGCCCACTTCCAATTTAGTAGCAGTACCGCACTTTATATCGGTGTGCATATCCTGATTCATGCGCGGAGTCTAATCACACATACCTCCAATCGAATTCCTTATGTATCTTCTGTAAATACCACGCAGCAGAAGTCTGGTCAAGACAAACTCTTGCTGTTCACCAAACGGGAAGTGTTTTGTGAATGTTCTCCTCTCTCGAAAGAATTCTTTTGGAGACTGCGTTGTATTTTCACCTGCGCTTCTTTTGTTCGGTGAAAAAATTCTTTTTTGAGGAGGAGAAATCCTTTAAACCAATCTTAAACGTTACCGCACGACTTGTGACAAACTCGCGCGCAGTAGCCTTGGACAAACGCCCACGTGGCCCAGAGCTGTGAACCAAACCTTTCCTCTCTTTCGAACCTTCACTCTGTTCTGTCGCCTGCACTCTACCCACTCCACCAATCGACGACAATGTCAGCCCCAGAGTACCCAGGCTTTCTCAGAGCTCCAGATGGAGAAATGCTTGCAACTGGGCCATCACCAATCTATGATATGCGTGGTGGCAAAGCCGAAGAGTATGATTACTGGCGTATCCTATCGATGATGACAGCACGAGAGTTCAAAGACTGGGCTTTGGACGAAGGACTGATACAATTGAAGCCTCTGATCAAATTTCGAACCGAGTACTTCTTCGATCACGATGGTGTGGACCTCAAGCCAATGTACTTTGGTCCGACTAATACTCTTTGGAAGAATCACACAGACGAGGTTCATGAACTTGCCAAGATTCACGATATCCACTGGGACTCGGAACGCACCGTGCCTGAGCTTGTCTGCGTTTGTGCTTACAGACTCATGCTTGCAATTGCATATAATGAGACTTTGGACCGTGGAACAGAGTTACCTACCTTTCGTCTGGTACCGTCGTGCTCAAAGCGCTTCAAGATCTGCTTCCACTTAGCTGTGTGGTGCGTGCGGGAGCTGAAGACCAAGCACAAAATCCCAGAACATATCGCCTCTCGGCTTCCGAGCGTACAGGACGTCCAAATCAGTGACTCTTTTGTCAAGAAAGCACTGCAAAGCTTTCCGAGCCTACCCGTCCCCAGTCAAGGTGGCCTTCAGAAGGCGTTGGAGCTCGATTGGAAACCTTTGCCCACCCGCGGTAGTAGAGGTGCACGAACCGCAAGCAAAAGCAGTGGAACTCACCGTGTTCATCCCTATTCGTCTAGTAGCCGACATGTTGCGGAGAGCGAAGAACCAGAAGAGGATCTGGACACTACCTCGGTATCCATGGACGACGGAAACGAAATTACTATAGTTCGAGAGAGGGTTCCCACCCCGGATCGCAACTTCACTGCCATCAACGCGGGATGGCGGAAGAGAGCAGACTCAAGTAGTGCAATGGAGGTTGACGATGATGAAGCAGTTCTCGATGAAGATTACGAACCAGATGAACAGGACTCAGATGATGATCAATCGTCTCCAAAAGGTAGGCGTCCACGCAGTCCTGATCTTGGTGCCTACAGCTCCATGGCTGATGAAGAAGATGAGGCAATGGATCTGGAAGAAGAACCGCAGCGACCGACGCAGCCCAAACCAATTCTGCGACGCCCAAAGCCACAGCCAACTCGATTCCCATCCTCGCCGGACCTTTCTCAAGCATGGAGCGATGCTCTTGAACATTTCGTTCAGCACACGACTGGTGATCGCATGGTCCTCCATGCAAGCAACGAATATGCAAAGAGTTTCAAACTCAGAGAGTCTCACCTCAGAGAGTACATCAAAGAAGGCCGCTTTGCACCCATGATAATCCAGTCATGGCTCCCTCTACTAGAAGTGCACTCCGGCCCCATGCAGGCCAGAGGCCAGTGGATTCTCCCATACGAAGTGCTGACAGGCTACTCGTGGCGATCCACGAGAAGCTTCCTCGAGTATGCCAAGTCTACCATCAATCAAGAATTTCTCAAGCAAAAATTTCAAGACATTGAGCTAATTATTGCGCCATATGTAGACTCACAGGGATCATTCCGCATATTATTGATGGAGCCACGATTTCGACGAGTCACCCTTTTCGATGGCCTGGCTGAAGAGTGCAAACTCCTCTTGCGACCAATGGAGCTGCTCTTCCAGTCGGCGTTTGGCTGGGCGCAGGCTGGTACCCTCGAGCAGCGCTGGACATGCCATTCAATTGATTACTTTGAGAGTATGGGAGCTGCCAGTGCGGGCAAACTTTCTGCGCTGCGCAAGCTGCTGTTCGGCAGTGTGGAGCTCGATGATATCTGTCACGAGGAAACGTTCACGGGTGATGTCCAGCAGATTAGGAAGGAAATTGCGGCTGACTTGCTGACGGACAAGATCTTTCCACAGGACGAGGACATTCCAGTCGTGCTTCAATCAGATCCTAAACCGATCTTGATATGATTGTCGGCATGGAAGTCATGAATATCGAGCATTTGATGCGCAGACGATATCATGATGACAGAGCAGCTGGCAGAGAGCTGCTCCGGGAACTCAAGATGATATTTGATGTGTAGCTGAAGTAGTCTCGATAGCTTTAATACAATTGACAAGTAACAAACATTTGCAAATTGAGCACACAGTACGAGACAAAGTCGTATGTCAGGAGAAGACAGGGTGAGCAATTGTGACTGACTGGTTCCACTCGACCCCACACCGCCCATTGCAGTGACGGCCGCCCCTCATCCCACCGTTGCTCCCGCCCAGCTTCGAAGGTACACTGTTGTCAACTCACCTTCGTCTCCCTTTTTTTTTTTCCTGATCGCTTCGCCCTGTGCATTTTCAGCCAAAGTCCCAGATACCAACCCGATCTCTTCATATATCTCGCAAACATGAGCGGCACTGCATACCCCGCCGGCGGCAACTACTTCAGCTCCGCCAAGCGCAGCTACGTTGATGTTCCCATTGACGCCAATGGAGGTACAGCCCGAAGGCAAGGAGTCGATTCGAAAGGCGTGTACTGATTCCAAAGCTCAGGTATCAACACCTCTGCCTTCTGCGAGGCTACCGACTCTCTGATCGGGCTGTTCGACATCCTGGGATCCGTCGCCTTCAAGCCCGTCAAGGTACGTGTACAGCTACATCGAAGATGGCCAAACTTACTAACACAATATCCACAGGGTGACCTTGAGGGCAACGTCAAGGTTCGTACTGAGACAATTCCTTCTTCGGCCGGAGCTTCGTTCGCACCATGCTCCAACCCGTTCGTGGTTCGAACCCAGCGCTTACCAGACATGTCACAATAGAAAGTCCGTGATCGGGCGGTTGCTGCCCCTGCCGAGTCGACAACTCTTCAAGAGCTCGTCATCAACGAGCTGAAGACCAAGAAGCACACTGCTTCCGAGGGTCTGCTATGGCTTGTCCGGTAAGTTTGGCCAGACTCACTTCCGCGCCGCTTCCCACACCGCTGACGAGTGTCTATGTCCTAGTGGCCTTGACTTCACCGCACAAGCCCTCCGTCACAACTTGAGCAACCCCAACGAAGAGCTCTCGAACTCGTTCCGCGAAGCCTACGGTGGCACCCTCAAGCCCCACCACGGCATGCTCATCAAGCCCATCTTCAACATGGCCCTGAGCGCTACACCATACCGCAAGGACTTTTACAGTAAGCTTGGCGACGACCAGACTGCTGTCAACACCGAGCTGGAGAAGTGGCTCGCTGCTCTGGAGGCGCAGGTTGCTACCCTCAAGGCCTTCCAACAGACCAAGGAGGCCAAGTGGTAGATTATAGAAGAGTATTGGAATATTGCATGAGCGTGCACGCAATTACAGGAAAAAACAAACGTCCTTTGTCAGCATAGTGGGCGGCAGATAAGCCATATAATGAATGTGTAATGCCCGTCTACTCTATCAGCTATTGCACCGCCAGGGTCCAGACCCTTGGAATAATGTCTCACTGACCCTACTCACATGTTGGCCAATACATCAGCCGTCGACCAATTAGGCTAGCAACACAACACCGTCGGCCTACAAGCTCACAACCGACGGCATGCACCTACACAGCACTTCAGTCCTACGGACTGCTCCATCTGGTTAAATGCGCAGCGCTGAGCATCCTGATTCAAGCTCTAGCCCACCTAGTCTGACTCTGCCCCGCCCCCACTCGAACCGCGTCATCCGCATTGACGCAAATTCACCCGGCAGCGGTCCTACGACTTGCGACTTCGGGCCCAGGAAAAGGCCGAGATATCGACGGCTGCTGCGGGCTGCGGCTGTTGCATATAAGCCGCCGGCCTGCGTCCTGTACCCTGCTTTGTCTTTTTGCGTTTCTTGTGCTGCTAGTGCAGTGGTTGAAAGCTTGTCTTGACCAAGCTTATGCGCTGACTCATTCCAAGGACGGAGAACCAGGGACTACTGACTAACTACCTGTTGACTGCAAGATACGTGTGCTATTGTACACTCTGCTGCTGCTGTGGGGTAGAGCACACGTGTGTTATCGATAAAGCCCGCGTGGTGCTCAAACTTTATTTCGACTACGTCTGGCTGGGCCGCGAGATTGAAGGTGCTGAGACGTGTGTTATCTTGCGAGGCTTGATTGAGAAAGTCCAAAGGAAGGAAAGAAGAGAAGAAGAGGAGAAGAAAAAATACAACGCAGATCAGACGGACGAGATATCATCAACAGACTACAGACTCCAAAGCATCTCAGGACTCGAAAGTTGAAAGCAACAAGGAGAAGAAACTGGCTCCGAGAAGTAAGGAAAAGAAGACTAAGCAAGAACTGAAAGTAGACGAGAGATCACGAAAACTGGACCAAGGATGCCATCGCACATCCATTCCACCGCACGCCTCTTCCGCATCGCATCAATCCCCGGCGACGGCATCGGACCAGAAGTAACTGATGCAGCAATCAAATGTCTTCAGACGCTGGCGCGAGTATCCAGCTCGCCCGGGGCAGCAGCGACATTAGCGACTTTCGCCGCACCCTCAGCGTCGACAGCTCCTTCTGACGCACCAGCTTCCGAGACAACGACTGGCAGCAATGCCTCTAACGCGGCCTTTGCCTTTACATTCGAAACGTTTGACTGGAATTCGGAAAACTACCTCAAGAGGGGGTGGTATATGCCTGACGATGGGATCGAGCAACTTAAGAAGTTTGATGCCGTGTATTTTGGGGCCGTGGGCGATCGGCGGGTGCCGGATCATATCAGTTTGTGGAAATTGATTTTGATCATTCGTAAGGAGGTATGTTTCCGCCATTTCTTTTGGTGGGCTCGCTACGCTCGGTTCATTTCCATTTGGGGTGTGGTTTTTGTCTTGCGGGCCTCATTAGCTGGATTGTTGGATTTCGTGTTTACCGGGCACCTTGGAACATTGGCGACTTGCCTACTACCTAGCCAAGAAAGAAACCAAAAAAGGAATAAGAAAAGGTAATCACTAACATTACCCACAGTTATATCAATGGGTAAACGTGCGCCCCTCCATCGTTCTCCCCGGCACAATCTCACCCCTCTCCTCCGTCGCCGCGGACCCCAGCAAACTAGACTGGCTCATCATCCGCGAGAACAGCGAGGGCGAGTACGCTGGCCAAGGCGGGATCTCGCACACCGGCACGCCCTTTGAGACCGGCACGGAGCTCTCCATCTTCACGCGTCCTGCGCTCGAGCGCATTTTCCGCTTCGCATTCGAGCAGGCTGCTGCGCGGCCGCGCAAGAAGCTGACCATGGTTACAAAGTCGAATGCCCAGCGTTACGGGATGGTACTTTGGGATAAGGTCTTTTGGGAGGTGGCGAAGGAGTGGGAGGGGAGGGGGGTTGAGGGTACGTTCTGTGCCTGTTATCTTTTCATCTTTTCCTCATCTTCCCTCCCTCTTCTTCCTTTTTTGCAAATCTTGTTTTTGTTGTTAAGAGGATAGGATGAGGCTAACGGCACATTAAAGTGGACACAATGCTCGTGGATGCAGTAACAGTCCGCATGACAATCAACCCCCAATCCCTAGACACAATAGTAGCCACGAACCTCCACGCAGATATTCTCTCCGACCTAGCAGCAGCACTAGCAGGCAGCATTGGCATCGCGCCCTCGTCAAACCTAAACCCAGAGCGCACAGCACCGAGCATGTTCGAGCCCATCCACGGCAGTGCGCCCGACATCGTCGGCCAGGGCGTCGCCAATCCCCTGGGAGCAATCTGGTCTGCTGGCGAAATGGTCAAGTGGCTGGCTGGTGCAGAGGCCGAGGGCACTGCTGCGCGCGCGGCGATGGAGGGCGCTGCGGTGCTGCTGGAGAAGGCGATTGGGAACGTGTGTGAGGCGGGGGGTTAAGACGAGGGATTTGGGTGGGGATAGGAAGACTGTTGATGTTACGGAGGCTGTGTGTAGGGAGATTGAGAAGTTAGCTGAGGTGAAGTAGGTTCTATATTAAAGTTTTGTCTTTGAAAATATTCCACTCCCATGTCTGAAGCATCTCTTTTGCAGGTCGATGTTGCATGTGAGCGGTCTCGTCTATAGAACGTATTGTTCTCAGGAGAATCGCCTGGGAGCCTTGACGAACATGAGATGAGAATGAGGTTTCCCCTCCCGTAGCCTCCGCCGAGTTTTCGAGAGTTCTATCCGTCGTTGTGTATATGAACAACTAGTCAAAGCCTCTCCCTCGGAATTATTGAACAAGTAATGTTTCCATTCAGGAGAGAAGTATGTAAGGCACCCATGATCTCTATATGTAGTGTCCTGGGTGGCTGGGGTGTGCCGCAGGTGCCAGTGTAGCGTTGAAATCTATGTAGATCACGTCCGTCCATGTGCACTTCCAACAGGAAGTACCCATAGACTGGGTATAGTATGCCACAGTCACTAGTAGTACCGACTCCTAGTGTTCGAAAGAGATTGCAACTTCGTACCCATATTGTGCTCGCGACCGGTTCGAGGACACGATTGAAAGAATACTTCTTCCGTTCAAACACATGGTTGGTCCAATCCATTGCTGGTTTAGTCCCTGCTCTTTGCAGATATCCATCCGCCGTAAATGAATGAAGATGTCCCTACGACATTTGACCCGCCAGACGGTCGAGCGAATTGATCGAGAGAATAAAGGTCAGAACGCCAAGAGTACTCAAAAATGCGAGTGAAGTCCCAAGCCATGAAAGCCCCACGGCTGCGGCACCCACTTCGGTTGTGACATTATCCGCCAATATTGGACGGATAATTGGATCAACACTGACAACAGCAACGTGCTGCCACACGGATGACACTATCAGAAACAGAGAAGCGGACGTGGCGGCAGCAAGAGCAGCGAGACAGACTTTGCTGGACGGGAATGGCTTTACATCGACATCTGAACCGGTTCTAGGATCAACTTCCTCATGCCATCCCGGGAAGGTCGCCAGAAGAGATGTATGAATCAAGAGAAACATGATGCTCACAACACTTTAACTCAAGTTAGACACTCGTGGGTACAAGACGAGATAAGAAACGTACTAGAACCAGGGAAAGACGATGCGGTCCCGTAGTCCCACGGTGATAGACAGGATCTGGGAGGCTGCGGAGAAGTTGGCGTATTCTTGTTGTATGTCACGCAACTGTGATTCTTCGTTGGAGCATAACTAGTCATCAGCCAAGTACGAGGCGCAGATCCCAAAGTAGCCGCCGCGTACACTGAAGGATGCGTTTCCATCAGAAACGTTGATGCTGGCGAGGTAAATAGTCTTCAGGGATGACTGACATCCTGCTAGGAGCAAAGCTGAGATATCATAGAAGCTGAGCAAATGGCCACTCTTACTCTAGAAAACTCACATAGTACAATGATTGCGATGACTGCTACAGTCATGAGCCAATAGTGAAAACTTATGAAAGCTAGCGGTCGCGATACGAATTTGAATTGAGTGGGGGGTCCGGAAGACCCTTTACGCATTGTCTTAGTCCCTTGGCGAACGGATTTAAGATGTGCGTCAGGGGTCGTTCGAGTTATCCGTATCCTGGTGGCATTACTGGCAGAAAGCTCATCACTGCTGACTGTAGAGATGGCATAACTCCGCTGTGTAGTCATCGTGTTGGCCTGGGTAGCCTCTGCACGGGGTGCTTGCAATGGATTAGTTCGCGAGTATATCTCTGGATAAGATCGAGCTTACTCCAAAATGACCTTAATTCGACGCCGCAGTCCTGCAGGGCGTACTTGATTGCTAGTGACCAACTAACGATTACATCCGCCGGAGCCATGATGATAGGCTTGCAAACCTGTTCCCTGGTCGAGTCTGATGAACACAAGCAAGCGTCAGCATGCAGAAAAGTTGCGAAGATACTATGGCCCCCAGCCACCCCTTCGGCATGGGAGCGTCTCGCCGAGCCTTGTGTACAGCCTGCATTAGTGAGAGCTGCAGCCAATAAGTCTTCAGACAAACCACGCCATTGCCCCTCTTCATCTCTCCAGCAGTCGAGACTGGCGTGACTGGCCCCATTACGGGTTCGAGGCGCGCCGCAACCAGCAATCTCGGTCTTTCCTCTTATCTCAACCACATCCTAGGGACTTTGGGAGCTCGCAGCCATCGACGCAATCAAAGACCGTCATCGTTGCGCTTGCGAGCTTAAATTACACGTCTATATATCCTGATCCATGGCTGACATTGTTACAGTGGTAGCGACAGTCGAAACACTGCTGGTAGCGGGAAACAAGATTGTTCGTACGACAACCGAGATTGTCCGATCGATACAACATGCCTCGAGTGAAGCTCAAACGGCTCGCAATGAGCTACAAAAGACGACATCTGTCTTAAGTCAATTCCGATCGAGTCTCAGGAAGGTTCGTGATGGTGATGAGGGGCGGGAGCTACTCGAAGATGCGTTCGTCGACACCATGAGCAAATCGAACGCGGAGTGTCTGCAAATCTTCGAGGATCTCAAATTTGCGCTCGAGAAAGCTATGCCTGGTATCTTGGATCTCAGAGAAGGCCATGCGACAGATGTCCGAAGTCGGTGGGATCAACTTCGATGGCCGTTGTCGAAATTGGAGGTTGGAAAAGTTCAAGCACGGCTCCAGAAGGTCCAGGAAGAGATCAAAGGCCATGCTGGCTTCGTGGAGCTGGCGATCACTAGTCATCGATACCGGGAGGAGAGCAAGTGGGCAAAGGAGTCAGTGCCTACGACCCCACCGGCTTATAGAGCCCTTACTAACGATTCCCAGAGATTCCAAGATCCAGTATAACCTTCTTAAAGCCGAAATACGAGTAGCTGCGATCCGTGCAAAGCAGGCCAAGGTTAACATGGCGCGGCTGCAGACGGGTCGAAGCACTCAACTGGAGAACGTTGAAAGACGCGGCACAGGTCTCTCTACGGATGCCTCTGTCGTTTCCGAATTTGTTGCCACTTTTGAGGTAACAAAGACAAGTGCGCGCGGAAACGAGCGATCATCGCAGCTCAAGACCCACAATGGCGAGCGGCCTGCTCTTGACACCACTGCTGATCAGGAAGATACAGCGTCGAAAGTTGCGGAAACGTCCCTGAGAGAGAGCCATGATGTTGAAAAGCCGAGGGAGACTGTTATTCGAGGTTCCACCCTTGAGCGAGATGCCGCTGCCGCTGAGCCAATAGTGACTCACCAAGATAACGCTCAAGAACCCGGCGCCTCATTGCCAGTGCAGCCCCAAACCGAGTTGCACGAGCTAGACGCCTCAAGAGAGAAGCAACCCGGCGAACAAGCGCATGAGAGACCTCAAGTAGCTCTGGGGATCGTGGAGAGCCCTCTGGAGCTTTCTATGGCAGGCTTGTCACAGAATATGGCCGACGTTCCGAACGATGTCCACGGAATTCCTGCCGGCAGCAATTTTACTGCAGATGAACGGAAACATCAAAAAGCGTCCGTCGAGTACTCTACAGGTCCACCCCTACAGAATTCTGACTTAGAATATAGGACCGGCTTCTTTGCGTGGAAGAGCTGGGGGAAGCGACCGCAGCATTCCTCGAAAAAAGCAGTGGCCCCAGTACAGCCGAGGTCCCATTACGCTCTACTGTTGACTCAAGGTCGATTCGAGTGGCAGGCATTTACTTTGCGACTCTCTGATGCAGAGTTTGGCCAGGTTATCCACAGATTCCGAGCAAAGGAAAAGACTATATGGCAATATTACAGTCGAATTGCGCCCGAGCAACTTGATATGATCGAGCAAGCATGCGAAAAGGCCGCCAACGGCCTTGAGATGTATTGGACCATATTAGCCATCGAATTGAATCCGAAAAGATCTCGCGGGGTTGATATAAGGTCCATAAAACTCGTTATAAAGTGGGATCCAGAGGGTAATGATCCTCGACAGCAGAAAGCCTTGAGAAGCCAGACTGGGCCGAGATCGTTTCACAATGGTGCTGGTAGCGCTGCTACACGCATCAAAGAGTGGACCAATGACCAGGCGAAGCGGAAGTACCAGCACGGTCCAAGTGAAGAGCCTCTTCTTCGCATCCCAAAGAGGGCAAACGACGGGAAAGAACTTATTCCCCCTGCTCAAACGAGCGACGGCGCAGCGTGGCGGACTAGGCAAAGACACAGCTCGTGCGCTGCAAAAATATGACACGGCTGCGTCGGCTCCCACGGAAAACGCAGCAGACAGGCAACGGTCGCAATCCACCCTTCCCGTACCAAGGATGAATACCAGTCGATCACGACACGGGTTTGAGCAAGAAACTGGGTCCAGACCACAGCAAGATCAAGACCAAGCGGATGTGAACAAACCTGGAGCCAGAGGATCTGGCGAGGTTGAGGGGAACGTGATCTCTCCGCGTAGAGACTCAAAAGAATACGTCTTGGAATACAAGGAACGACACTGCAAGCCAACGGTAGTCATTTTTAGCGCAGAGGACCAGGACCAGGACTATAAGAACCAAGAATTGGACAGAAGACAGCATAAGAGGGAGTTATCGAGATCCGAGATTGAAGAGATGATTCCTGATTCCCCCGTGTCGCTTGCACTCACATCCACTGGACCAGCACGACTTGTTAAGAGAAGCCCACAAATACGAAAGCCCAGAGTCAGCTTTGTGCTAGACGAAAGCGATGTAAACAGGCAACGAGGCCCTGATGAATTGTCTTCATACCCAGCTGCTAGCAGCCTTTACAACCGTGTTGGAGGCTATGCAAATGTGCGATATTCCAGTCCGTATGCGACACATGGCCAAACTGGATCGTATGACATCACCGCCTATCCAGTGTTTGCAGTGCCACCAAACACAGTCGGTGCAGCCGACGACCTTCCGCTGCAGCAAGATTCGACATATATGGCCATGCGAGAGCAGCTATTGCCAGTGAGCACAAGACTGGACGACGCGATGGAAAGGATCGATCATTACGAGACGCAAGACATGTCAGCTCCTACGGAGAGCTCGAGTGCAGCTCTGGTACGATACCAGGATTCTGCCGCTCATGGACAGCTGAAGAAAGATCAAGCTGTGCAAAGTGCGCGTGACAGTGATGGGGATGAAGACGGCGAAGATGAGAACGGGTCGCAGCAAAGCGATGCCGTATCGAACGTCTCGCGCATGACCTTCCAGTCAGGCGCAGGATCAGTCGTGGGCGACATGATTAGCAAAAGATTGAAGATACAGATACCGTCGGATTTTGAAGGCAGTGAGACTGAAGAAGATGAATAAAGACGGAAAGTGGTTGGAGAGATAGATGTCACAGCGTGTCCTGTCGGTTCCTTCGGCAAGAGCAGTGGAGGCAAATCTTAATCGTAAAAATACTATTTTAGGTACGAAGCAGCCCGCTGATAATGTCTTCCAGTCCCTGTGGACGAACTTGGAGCCTTTTGCACGGCTCCGAACCTGAATATGGCTGGATGCAAATACCGGTTTGGCCTGATCAGTACAGATTACAGTACGACAGCAGTTGCTTCAGCGAGGCTGAGTCGCGGCCCTCCAATAGTATCACTCATGCTTCGAACTTGGCAGTCTGCACTTCTATCCTTCATGTCAGCTTGATATCATTCTATGCCCAAGAATCAGAGACTTTCGCTCGCGTACTGCTTTTGACTAGCCATGAGGGGTGAGCTAATTCTGGAGATTCTCTCAATCATGGGGCAGGGGGGGCTTCGGTCGGAAAGAGTCGCTAGGTTCGTGAGTTGACTCCAGACCAAATCCTCGGGTTCCGAGAATATTGGCTTACAGATGCGGCCAAGTAAGCTCTCTCCCCTACATAAGGCTGCGAAGATCCCTAGCATATCTCTACAAGATGATCATCCTAGTACAATCTCCGCCCAATCGATTAGATCTCAACTAGGAAATCTGAGAAGGTATTTCGCGTGACGCAAAAGCGGCGTTTTCTCGACGACTGAACCAATGGCAAATAGTGTCCACAGAGTGGAGACCACTACTGACGAAATTTGGATCTGAGCTGAATGTGGAACAACATGGTGGCTACCGCTCTGATCGAGCGAGGGCCAGGAATTGGACTTAAGACATTGAACAGATACATTTGGCATGGTAATTATGCACTATTTCAATATCTTAGACGGCAGAAACCGCTGCTAAGGTCTCTACAGGGTCAAGACGATACATGAAGTGCATTCGCATTCTATGTTTGTAGCCCAGGGCAGTAGTCATAGCGACGGTCAAACGGATATACTCCGTATCTTCACCTAGCTGATTTTCTGAATAAGACTATCCCTTAGCGCTTCCATCTCCGATTGATGCCAGTCACCTACCATCAAGCTCACTACCGCGATGTGACCGTAGCCCGGATCCGCAAGAGAGCCCAGCCAAAGGAAATCAATCCCGATGATGGCTTAATTGACAAAGAAGCGATGAAGAGGGTCCCAGGGTCGATCCATAATGATCAAGCCTGCTGGTGACAAACTGACATCGCTACCATGAGCACGAACCTCTGCCCATTGGCTCCAGCGATAGCAGATCTCAGTCCCCACATCTGTCCTGCTCCGCTTCTTATCGCTCACGTCGATGGCCTTGTTGACTGTCCTCAGAAGATCTCTCAAAGCTGCCTCATGCTCGTACGGGAAGAACGTGGTGCCTGCGAAGAAGTGAAGGAGAGTCCGGAGTCGCTCTGTCAGGACTGCATCTCCAGGGAGCTGAGGAACTGAGAAGAACAAGCCACTACTAAAATGTGAAACCATGCTGCGAGAGCGAGGGGCTTCGAACAAGATCAAATGCGTCTTTCCTGCAGCTATGATGTCGTCCAGAAGTTGGTTGGCCTCGAAAGGGGAGATCACGAGGAGTGTCTCTTGTTGCGTCGGGCTGTAGAGGAGGAACCGGACACTACGAAGAGTGCTGTCGTCGTTTTGAGAATGCTTTAACATCACAGTTCTCACAAAGTCCCGGCTAACGAATAATCTTCCAGTGTCCACAGTAGCGATGCCTTCCAGGTTGCTTGCGAAAGGTCGCCATACGCCAGTCATACCCATCGCCTTCAAAGCATGCATGTAGCCTCGGGACCTTTCAAACGATCTTCCAGTGAGCGCGAAACGGCGAACATCACCATGAAGCTTGTGATTCAGGGCTTCGTACGGCGCTGGCAGCTCTCGTCGCTCTTCTCGCTGTACTTCACGATCAACCTGTCGTTCTTGCTCTTCGCTCATGTTGGCCCTGGAAATCGCCGATATCGCTTGTGTTTCGACCACTATAGTCTCCTCAATTGCGGATTCGTCACACTCAAGATCTCCCTCCCCTCCGTACATGTTCCAAAGGCTTCTTGCTTCTGGCTCGACGATGGCTTGAGCGAGCGCTGGCCAGTCTTCGCAAGGGGCTTCTCGCATGTGCTGCAGGGCCTTCTGGCGTCGTTCGAAGCTTTGCTTCTGGGTCCCCCATAGAGGCCGGTGATTTGCCAAGAGACGGCGAGTCTGCTCAATAGACCATTGAATTACATGAAATGAACTCACTACTTCCTCAGGCTCAATATTGCAGCATTGACGGATACTCCGATCGACCGTCGGCGGAGCGATGAACAGTACGGATTGCTCTTCCCCAAGTTGACGCATACGCATAGCCGCTGTAGCAAAAGGTCAGTATCGATACCTAAGACGTTGCACTAAATCCTTACCTTGAACGGTCTTGTCTCTTGTCTGCTCTGGACCAAGACTTAGACCTGCCCGAGCTCGAGGGGGAAGCTTGATATCGGTTCCACGACATCGTTCCTCGTCTAGGTAAAGCAGGCAGCCAGTCATATTTGAGGCGAACTGAGATCTACTGAGTCGACCTTGGCGCCCATTACGATGGAGAACCTCCAATTCGCCCTTCTTAGAGAAGAAGGCGACAGCCTGTGCGTCCGACCGGTACTGAAGCCAGAGCCTAGCGACGCTGACATTATCAATCTCTAGTACAAGCGCGCCAGCATCAAGAAATACGTCAAGTTTCAAGTCTGTGAGAAGGCTCAAAAGACCAGCAGCAGATAGCGCATTTCCCAACGAGTCTTGAGCGCATGTATAAGCTCGATTTCGTGGTCGAAGCAGGTATTCCAAAACTTGTGCATCAGTATGGACATAGCGAAATAGTGGGACAGAGACCATGGACGAGGGAAGTAGGCTGGCTGTGTCATTTGTGCCACTGAATCCCGTTGTAATGTCTGAGCCTGTTTGAACCAGATCGGCGCTGGAAGATACTAATCTCCTAGAGAACTCGTACGCAGAGTGGGGAAAAACCCGTTTATCGAGGAAGAAATTTATTGTGGGCATGGCATGAGATAAAGCAGACCACAAAGTACCAACCAGGCGGTGATCTTCAAGATTGACCGCATCCCAAGATCCGAGATCAGATCTGAGGCCATTTGCGTGGCGTATCCAGGTCTCCCACTCCAAGCTGGGATCCTGCTCAAGCTGAAGTCTCTGGATCGTTTGACGGAATTGAGGCATAGTCAGACCGTGATGGTAGTAAGCGAGAAGTGTTAGAGTCAGAGCTACGTCGGGATGAGCATACTCCGAAGCAAGCGTCGGTCGGCCACGAGCAAGATAGGGAACCGCAGTTTCGCACCGTGAGTGGTCGAGCCCGTAATGAACGTTCCAGCGTTTCCGTAGAGCCAGTGAGAATATCCCTCCCCCAAGCATTCCTCGCAGAATCAGAAGGGTCTTGAAGGCCATCTCATCATTAAAGGAAGATCGAATATCGCTCCAATCAGTCGTTGATAACATCTTGCCGTGTAAAGCGCGACGAACGACAGCAATCTGGTCAGTTTTGAGCCGGGATACTGGTAGGAACTCAGAATTTGGTTTTAAAGCCCGGGTGACAAGAGTAGGCTCAAATGTTTCCCCGTCAGTCGCGATATGAAGGAAGGGGAAGCCATTGGGATGATGCGGTTCTATAGACACATGTCCTGACTGTGTCCACTCCGGGATGCCTTTGAACGCCTCCATGATGAGATTCATGATCGATCGCCACCGGTGTGGCCCACCATCTATGAATGTTTGGCATCCAGAAGGATATATCAGCTGAGTCCATACAGATAATACATGGTCGCATTCATCTATAACATCGCGAGCCTTTGAGAAGATGGAATAGCCAGTCTGTATCATTTTGTGACTTATCTTGTCTTCGCCATCGAGAACCAATTGGATTTGGCACAGTTGATAAGATTGCATATGCTCAGGCAATGTCAGAACTATACCGCGTGTTTTACGCGTATTCTCATGCAGTCGGAGAAAGAGCTCAATCGATGCGACATCTTTGGGACTGTCGCGTGAGAACGGGACATGAAGCAGGGGTCTGCGCATTATTTGCCCGAGTCGTTGTCGCAAAATAGCAGCTGTTTGTCCCAGCAGTGGCTTCGGAACGATGATTCTCACAAGACGAGATCCATCAGCGAGGCATGCAGCAATCGCTGGAGTGATTATGGATGATTTACCACCTCCCATTTGTAGCTGGAACACACTGTTCTGATCGCTTGGGGGCCTCATCATGTTTTGAGCCATTTCAGCCTGGTCTTCACGAATGCACATGTTGGCTTCGATCTCAAGCAATAGCCATTCTGGGTAAGTGCCAAGTTCCCAGCAGTGGTGATGATCAACTATTTCCGACTTCGCACGAGAGTTTCGTTCCTGGCGAGTGAACTCAAGAATTCGCCGGAATCGTTGGACTTCTATTATTTGCAAAGCGAATTGGAGCAGCCACTGCTGGAGTTCGGATGCTAGAACATCGAACATAGGCCTTGCTAGAAGTCCAAGGAGGTCAGCTCCACGGAGACGAGGCCAAAGCCCACCAAGAGCCAAGTATCTTTGACGGCCGTGTCTCTTCTCGGCGCTATCGAGCAACTCAAGACTTTCGACATACGCCGCTTTAGCCTGTTTAAGCTCCCCTTTCCAGTATTGTTCATCAAGCTGGATCGTGTTGACTTGAGCTGCTTTTTGCTTGTCATCATGATAGACCTTCAAGCCATTAATAGAATTTCGCAACTGGTCACACAGTGCGGCACTCTGCCCCTGATAATCCAACTTCTCGAGCAAATCGGTCAGCTTTTGCAAGGCTTCCGGTCCTTCTGTGATATTATCCGTCAAAGAGTAAGGTGGCTTGTACAATGGCTTCCGAATCTTGCTGCAATGTTCTGTGATCTCATTTGATGCAATAGACATCGTCTGAATGACGAGATTCGAAATGCATGCATGGCCGCAATCTATAGCCGGGATAGGGTGCAAAGGGAGATTTTCTGGCATCTGTGGTATTTTGTAAGTCGTACCCTTACTGCTGATGCTCCTGAGATGGTCACTGAGAGTATTGAGATAGACACTAAAGGTCCAATTTCTCCACAAACGAGACCAGACCGGCCTCAGGGCCCTTCGGACTTTCTCATGATCTACGCGACTGGTATTTGCCAGCATATAGAAATTAGCGGCCGGCCATTGATGCATGATATTGTCCGTCATTGCGTTAGCCTCAGAGACGAGGATAGAATGATGTCGCTCCAGGTGCTGAGCTTGCCGTTGTCTAAATGCGAAGCCTGGTTCGTCTAGGAATTGCGTCAACTCCATTGGCTGCGGGTTCGTATCCGAGGCAAGAATGATTTCTGCAATCTGAGATGGACTTGGCGACTCCATGTACCTGTAGTCTTCATATCGTGAATGCGATGGTGGAGCCTTGATACGACTATTAGGATCGATCGCAATCTTTAGCAGGACCCTGAGGACTTCCAACGGGTTACTCGGTTCGTATGCGAGAAATGGAAGCCGGAAAAGCAGCTGCGCTTGATTTGACTGCTTTGATACATTCTTGAGCCACTCGTAGAGGGGAATGAACTCTCCGATGGCAGACGTTTTCAAATAACGAGAGGGCGTCTCAATACTAATTTTACTGCGAGTAATCAGGTCTCCTCTTTCGTGGAATATTGGGCCCAAAGAATGAGCGCACGGGATTTCAGTCGACCAATTTGCAGCGAGACGGGCTATCTCGTATACACGATCTGCACAAACAGATTGGGATGGCTCGAATGCGTCTCTACCAGTGTACGATTGATCTCTGGACGTTGGCAAGAGTCCTTGAGCCGACTCGTCTGGAAAGAATCGTGAGTTTCGTCGCAGAGCGCGCATCAGAAGAGTTGGGTCACCGCGTTCTCCAGCTCTGATGTTCCTCGCTTTTTTGTGGAATATTGCGAGCTCGTCCGACCGCTCGATAACCTGCCTTACAAGGATTGAAAAAGCATCATGCTGAGCATATTCAGGTAGATTCTCATTCCACGTGGAGTTCTGCATGCTTTTGAGCTGAGGGGGGATAGTAGTCACGTCGTGGCGTAATTGCAGCAATCTGCTGAAGCCGCGTTAGGTCATCGACGCGGAGAGGAGCATATAGCTGCCTGTAGAATTCCCATAGTAGCGATATGGCTTGTCCAGTCCCGGTACGCAGTGTCAGTACATCTTCTGTGGGCCCTGAGGTGATTGCGTGAAGATATGCCTGGTACAAAACATCTCGGGCGTCTCCATCGTGATCGAGTCTATTAAGAGTCCTGTTGATCACAAATGAAGAGGTTTCGATGGCAGTGAGCTCAGACGTATCAATGCAAGCTCGTGTTCCTCCCATGTTGCTGGTAGAAGTCTTGACTGGCCCGTGCGGCACGAGCAAAATGGTAGCATCACTGTTCTGAAGGTTGAGGAGAAGAGGCCCATCGAGCCCCACAAACGTCTCGAAGTCTTGGATTTCGCATATTGTTGCCTTCAGATCTGTACAGCTCAGTTTACCTTGCTCGGTGACAACAAAGCTAATGTTGTATCGAGGAAGCTTCAATGTGATCTTTCCGCAAGAGCTCAAGCAAGGCAGAAAGTGCTCGACTTGTTCAAAACTACCAATCATCTCAGACAGGTGCTTCACGAGTGTTCCGTTCAGCCTAAGCAAAGTCTCTTCTCTACGAGTTATGAGACGACTCTCAAATTTGATGGTCCAATCCGACTCCTTCGCCTTCTGAAGGGCTCGTGACCAAGGTACGATAGCAATGGTACCCAACTTCTCTTGTGAAATCTGCAGCCAGTGTGCTTTTTTGTCGATCAGTGAAGTGGGAATATCATTGACACCAGGAGATGTCGTTCGAAAGATAGATTGCGGCAAGAGCTCCTCGATCAACCCAGAGCCGTCTTCACGAGCAATGACGATACATTCATCCTTCCAGCCAAAGTGAATCGTGGTGTTCGGATGGCTTCCAACATACTTGAAGCCTTTCACTGAAGAGGGTAGAACATCAAATTGGCGGCTCCCGAACAAGTTTTTGTAATCGGCCGCCTCGCGATACTTTGCGGGAAGATTGCCCAGACTATGTCCATTGATGAGGAGTGCTCCACTCAAGATGTCGACGTGAACCTGCATTTGGCTCTTTTCATTGGTCTCGGTAGTGGTGGCGTGGAACCAATGCGCATTGGGGGCCATCATTTGCTTCCATGAGTCAGGACGTATCTGAGGGCAAGCTTTCCATGCGTATGCGATAGCTGCGAACACCTGTGTTGGGTCTGTCAGGATTTTTTCGGCTGCACGGTGCTCCATCTCGTGCGCTGTTCGCCATTCATGTACGATGTCGTGAGCGAGCGACTCGAGAGGCTCCGTGAGCTTGTCGGTACTGCAGCCATACACAATGAAGCCACAGACGAAGTATGAAATCCATGCGGATCTCTCTATTTCACTGGATGACAAGTCGTCTGTCTCTTTGAAAGTTGCGCGACATAACATTGCAGCCTTGAGACGCGTGCCTTGCAGTTGAGCACGATAAAGCTCTTGATCAAGATGCAGTATCTCGTGGCTGACGTTCTGAACCCAAGCATAGGCTGCTGCTCGTATAATGCATCGTAATCGCCTGCAAAGAGCTACAAGCCTCCCAGATAGCCCAATGGACTCTTCTACGCGATTAATTATGGTGAACAGACTTCGCATTTGTGTGACTTCCTTCCAATTCGCCGAGATTGCGTTGACACGATGCTCTAGAGTAGTGAGGAGTGCATCACAAAATACAACATTTTGTAAATGAGTGTGAGACACCCGTGCACCCCGGTCATAATTTTTTCTTCCGACTTCCAAGACGGCTTGTTGGAGCAGTAGTTGCGTCTCGAACGACCCGAATTGGAGGTTCGGAGATCTGAGCTCCACGAGCAGGTTGAGCCATTGTGTTACATCCCCACAGCGCAAATTCCAAAACGCTCGAAACTCATGTATAGGCAGTTGGACGTTTTTTTGACTCTGCGCAGCTATTGTGTCATTTGCAGTGTGTGACGTTGAAAATATAGCCGCTGTAACATCGCTGTATGGTCCTCTCGGCGGCTGGATCGCTTTGAAGTCATGGAGAAGCGCGGGCCGATCCTGGAATTGTGAGAGTGCAATGGATCCCTTTGACTGATCGCAAAGCTCATACTTGAGGCCGTTGGGGAACACTATATCATCCACGGAGTCAATCACGGCCACCTTCTTGGGGTGCCCATAATGAGCGACTGTGTACGATTTGGTCTCAGATGCAAGGGTGATGAATGAAGGGGCATCCAAGAGGATTCCAGACGTGCCTCTGTAGGTATGAATGGTGTCTTTAACATCGATTTGCGTTTCTGGCCGGCATCTGCCGACATGTGAAATCAGTTCCCAAGTGATTTCACGCCATATGCGGAGTACAGCCGGGCAGCGTGCTTCAAAAATGACCCATTTCGCCATATCAGTCTTTTTTGGCAAGGGCTCTTCATAGCACTGTATTTCCAGAGCGTTAGCTTGAAACAATAGTGAGCACTTTTGACAGTTGTGTTGCCTGTGTTGACCGCGTCCAGGTATACGAGTTGTCTGGCGTGAATGCTCCATCGCTGATGCTCTCGCCATCAAGTCACGATACTCTTGAGTCTTCCGGATCCATTCAACTCGCTTGCTCTCTATTGCATCATCCCTTGATCTATCCATGGTCGTCTTGGTGTCTTGCATGTCGCGGCTCTGATTGAAGAATTTCCTCGCAAAAGCCTTCATGTCGGCGTCCTTGAACGGTGAAAATAACTTCGTTGCTCTGTTCGGTCTTTGCCGCCCGACGATGTAATCCTCCAGGCTCTCTAGCAATTGCAGATGATCTCGTTGTAGGAGTCGAAGGTGACGAAAGAAATCAAGTGGGATCTCAGGCGATAAGTCTGAAATTTCTGGCAACAGCTGAATAGCATGGCGATCGATATGTTTCCAGATACTGCTCAGCATTAACAACCGAATGCTAGCAAAATCCACGTTGAGTTTGGCAAGCGACTCCGATGATTCTTTGTACTTCCGAAAAAGCGAAGCAAGCTCCATCATGCTGTTATCCCCAGGAACAGTTTGCAGATGTGGAATGGAAGCCTCGATATCTTTCAGTACCACTAGTAAGCTGAGATCTTCATGCGACGCCGTCTGAAGCGAGGCGAGCAAAGTCTGCGGATGCGTTGTCCTGCCGCAACGGTCGGGACCGCTTTTCTCAGGCAAAATGGCAGCTGACGGTGGAATGCTCTCTCTCGGTGCGATCCTAGCCTCAATAAACGGTCGACTGTGTCGAAAAGATATGATGTTCTCGCCATGTGCACTCAAGAGGCATGGGGTGACACGTCGCTTGGCTCTATGCTGCATGCGAAGCCAATCATTTTCCATCCACCTACCGGCCAGCTCAAGGGCTACCAAAGCGTCTTGCTCTATTTGAGATTGAAGCAATGACTGTTGCTCGAGTTTGTCTAATCTTCGGGCCAGTTTTGCTCTCAAATGAAAGATCTGATCCACATTCGGAGAAGTATGACAAATTTTCTCAAGCAGTTGAGTGAGAAAGTGGACGCAAATGTTCTTATAGCATTGGCGGCCTGCAGAAGGCCCCATGATGAGCTCCAGGAGACGTTGCAGTCCAACTCGTAGTACAAGCCACATGTCAGAGCGGCACCATGGCAGTGCACCTGTAGCGTGGCATACTTCATCCCAGATATGCTTATGTGATGGGCGAAATGGAACAAGCTCTGAACCAGAAGCGACTAAGATGGATGTGAGGGCCAACGTAATAGCGTAAGGGTCGCAGTTGTCTCGTGTTTCGACGTTACTCTTGCCGGCTTTATTAGTCTGGATTTGCAAGCTTTGAACTGGGTCTCGAGCTAGGCTAGTAATTGTCAAGCTAAGCTCTTCGAAAAAAGTCTCCACCTATGGCAGGGTCCGACGGTATCTTCAAAGCAACGCCGGGAAAGGCTTTGGTCAATCGTTCCGCTGTGGACATGACTCGTTCATTGGGAGGTTTAACTTCAAAGAGTTCGATGTTGATGAAATCGGGATCCTGCATGTGAAAAAGAATGCCGCAGTTCTGTTGCTTTACCCAGACGATGCACGATTCTGAGATATTGTCAGGGGCACTGCGCGTTGAACAGTGGGAGGTGAATAGGCTGTCAACTTACCTCCCGGCTTGATATTCTGGAGAATCCGACTCAAATGTTTTTCGTCTGGCAAGCCATTGTGATGTATATCCGCCGTGTTTTGAATGCAAAGTAATATACGGTCATACGGAACCTCAAGCTTTGACGCGCTCAGCTGCCGATGGCAATATGAAGCGACACACTCGTGCCAGAAGCGTAGCAAGCAGACTGATGTGACCTCTGGTCTCTCGTCTCCGGTCTGAGGTACCTGGGGCGGGAATACAATGGTATGATACAGACGAAGCAGCTGATCTTCAGTCAGGGGTGCCATGTTGGTGATGGCACCGATGGTGTTGAGGAAGTTATCGGAGGCTTGCGAAGGTTGAGAACAGTAAAAGGGATGGAGGAAGACCTCTTGGCGCGCAGTCGGTTGAAGCGTGAAAGGTGTGGAGCTGCGAAGTTCAGGTTTGTTTGTCCGTTCCACTCGGTGAGGGCAAAGCGACAGACCGGCATTTGTTGAGAGGGTGGCCGTCACGTCTCTTCCTGCTGATCTGTAGCCCACGGTAGCTGTGACTTTGCACGGATTTGACGTTACGTTCATTCGTGCAGGATGTTTGCTGGTTGACACAGGTCTTCTTGCCTCCCCCCTTCTCCATTACTATCCCCCCTGTGAACCTTGCTCAGCATCCTGATAATGACAGAACTTCACCAGTATCCACTCTACCTTGATGACGCTGGCAAACCCTTTCAGTGCACGTTAAACACCCACCGAATGCATGCGGTGCTGAGACGTCACGCACTGTTCAATTCTCTCTGTACGTGGTCCCTCATAACACGACCCCCTTAGCTTCGCAACACCACTCACTGACCATATACAGTAATCTCATGCACACCAACCGCCCAGTCGGCCTCATTACCATTATGCGTATTGATGACCTTGTCCACATTCACCCGAACATATCTGTACGACCCAGCGTCCGAGACAGCACTACTCACGAACCCCACAGCAGTGTTTGTCTTCTCATCCGCCAGCAGAGAGTACTTAGTCCCATCCGCGCTCCCCGTGACATTATACTGATAATACGTCTCAGACCCTTGCAGCATCTTAGTTGTCAAATCAAGCCCACGGACAACATGCGAGGCGCCCAGATCAATCGTAACCGAGAACGGCACCGATTTAGGCGCAAAGAACGCATTTGCGTCTGTCCCAACGCCATCGTTGGCAAGAGCGACATCCGATCCCTTCGTAGAGTCTGAGATGGGCTTGTTGAGCGACAGGATTTTGCCAGCTTGCACACCGTAGCGCACACCGACACTATCAGAGTACCGAACGGACGGGTACCATGCAAACGTTGCGAAGCCAGTGCTGCTGACGTCGAGAGGGAGCATGTATTCTCTGTTCTCACCGTCTTGCGGTGACCAGTTTGCTCCCCATCGATCTGCGAGCATTGCCCTTTGCGCACCGATAGCCACGACACCGCCGGACTGGGAGGAGAAGGTGGCGATATTGCCGATTGTAGTGGAAGCAGTCCAGGTTCCGCTGATGTTCTTGGATGTGATATATTGCGGAACGGAAGGGTACCATCCTGATGCTCTCGAGGTAAAGAGATAATATGTTCCATCTTGCTTGATCATGGACGGCGCCTCGCGATACTCTGACTTCAGAACAGTGTTGACAAGAGAGTCGACATATGTCCAGTTGCTAGTCAGTCCGTAAATATTCATGTTGGTATTGACATCGGTGGAAGAGATGAGGTAAGCCTTATTGTCCGTGTCCGCAAAGAAGGAGAAATCTCGCGAGTCGTGCCCGAGGGGTTGATATGTGCCGTGGAAGGTGAAGGTCTTGCCTGGCTGGCCACTGGCACACATGACTTGCGCTGCCCCGTATCCTCCAGACTTTTCCAGATGCGCCCACATGACGACCTCGCCTGTCGTTGGATGCATGTTGAATGTCACTCGCTCCAGGAAGCAGGAGGAGTTGACGGCTGGGCAGACATCGGATGCTTTCAGTACGGTGACATTGCCGCTGAAAGTGTACCCATCCGTGGATGTCTGCTGAGTGATGCTCGCGAACCCATTGGAGTCTGAATTATAGATGTACCGGTAATAGGTGCCTTGGGCGACGATGTCAGATTTGAGTCTGGCGGACGAGACCTTGGTGTTGTCGTAGGTGTCCAGGCTCTGCGTTGGGGTTGTTGTGTTAACATTGATTGAGGCAGAAGAGTCAGTCACTTTGCCATTCTTTGATGCAGTGACACTGTAGGTGAATGTTTTCCCAGCACCAAGGCCATAATCATCAAAGGTATTGCCAGTGGTGGACGCAAGCGGCTTGGCAGGGGAGGAACCGCTCTGACGCAGTACAGTATAGGTGACATTTGAGCCAGGCGAGTATCCACTCCAAGCCAGCTTAAAGTTGTCAACAGTAGTCGATCCGGCAAGCTGAAAAGGCTGTGCTGTAAGGTCAATAGCACAGAGACCAGACCTGGCCGCTAACAGCAAAAGTGAAGCAAAGACTGTATACATGGCTCCGAGATCTTTGAAGACTTCTTTACGACCCAGAGGCGCTGGCCTGGATGCCATGCATGCGCATTGTTATAGGGCATACGTGAGTAACTCCATGGTTAATCATGCTTAGGGCTGCAGCCACAGGCTAAATGACAAAGCCAATCGATCGTTAGTTCGTGCAGCCAGGTACTGTCCGCAACGAGCGAGGTTACAGATGAGGTCATGGCTATAACAAGAAACATCAAGGCGTTTATGCGGCTGCCGGAAGTGCGGCATGTCCTGTTGCATTGTGTTGCGGATTCCCCTTCCAGACTGACAAGTCGTTGGCATCATGCACATACCATTATGCAGCTAAGTAAATGGACAGTTTAAACTGACAGTGAGATTGAAGAAGTCTCGTTGTGGACTTCACCTTGAGAAGTTATTCCACGCGCAGCTACTATGCACAGCACTAGACATCAGGATTCAGAACCCGGTAGCATTAACAACACCTTCCTGATAGAAGATAGCGGCGGCAGATCCCATGCAAGCAGCTACTACAAGCCCTGCGGGTCCACTTGCTTCTAATAGGCCACTGTTTGTATAGCCTTGACCTGTACAACTTGGCAGGGACCGCCTGACAGCTAACATCCCATGTGACTATCTGTCAACCAGAAGTGTCTCGAATACCATGTACAAGAGCCTGCAAGGTATTCTCATAAGGCATACGTCGACAAAGGTCAGTCGGGGTAAGCTCTTTGTTTGCGTCATCTGTCGAGCCTTACAAACGGGAGACGGCTATATGCAGGTTGGATGAGGTGAGGTGGAAATAGCCTCATTCGGAAGGTCGTGGTCCGATGGCCTGGCAGCGGGAGGTACCTTATTTAACCACGCAGCAAAAGAATATTGTTTCATTCTAATTCCGACACTAGCTGCGCTGAGACCTGACGCAGATTCTTTAGCTTGCTATTCTCCAGATCCCAGGGGATTTTGGAGTCGTCGCACAGCTTAGCAGGCGAACAGGCTGGCCCCAGCATCGTCCAGCGGCCAGAGCAGCCGAGAGACGCGTGGCAACCCCTACAGACAGTACATGCAGGTTCCCTTTGCGATCATCGCTCTTGGTGACGTCAAAAGGAACCTATGCCTGGTCGCGCTTGTATCTTGCCTTATATAGCACCACTTGCATAGGTGTCTGAAGGGGCGGCAAGCCGGCGGTCGTATCTGCAAGAGGGCGCCTCGTCACTCCACATCTCTGATGGTCTGAGGACTCTCTTTGATCTGTGGGCTTTGGATAGATCAGCTCGCCTTCACTCCTTGACTTTCATCATAGCTATGTATCGGCAACGCTTTGACATATGCGACGAGAAGTGCGATCTTGACTGTGTTGTGCCAAAGTTCCTGGCGCTGGATGCCAGTCAGGAGTTGACAGGGTTGGTCGATGTGGAGGAATTCTTGCTAACCACCTTGCATGGCGCATCCAACATCGCCTAACGTCCATGAGCATGTTGTGTCGCAGTATGATGAAGGTGTCAAGAGTCTTCATTTTTTAAAGACGCTCTGACTTTTTTCAGCATTCCTTGATGGTCTACAAAATGACGGGGCTAAAATTCCCAAGTTCTGGCCTTACACATCTCCAAGCTTGAAACCACCCCTGACAGCCTTTTGGAAAAACCCATCCGGATCGTATTTCCTGCTGACTTTGCGCAATAATTCCATCTTCCCAGGCCCAAAGCCCTCATACGGCTTCTGATCAGCGGCAGAGTAGTTGACATATTTGAAAGGATGGTAAACACCCTTTTTGCGTGCGAATGCGTCGATCTTGTCGAAGAGCCGAGTCGCAGCACCGAAGATCAGGGCGTCATCTTCTGCGCGATCCCAAGTCACTGCAATGAGCGCAATAGTGAGTGTCTTGTCCGACCGCAGTCCGATCGCGTTGCTGGCATAATGGGCTGTAGCGGATGGGAAGATGGGCTGGAACACCAGGGACCATATGACGCCCTTGATATGCTTGACTTCTTCCAGAGACACTTTGTATGCCTCAAATGCGTGCTGCATAACTTCTAAGTCATTTTCGAATGTTGAGTTGTGCCAGTGATGGCTTGAAGTCCAAAGTCAGTAACAAACTAGACGATAGCGAAGACAGCCATCATACCGGAACCCATTGGGTGACCATCCTCCGATATCAGCAGCTGCTTCCGAGACAGTTCGAATCTTCATGGAGCTCCAGAAGTGTCTCAATTCAACAAAACGTTGGAGCGCTGGATGATATCTGACAGGCTTTAGGCACTGGACGATGCTAAGCGGTGTCATCGCCTGCCACTTGCCGCTGAACCCAAATACAATCATGCCCGTGCAATCTTTATCGTATGTCTTGGAGTTGCAGAAGTCATACCAGGCAATCATCAATTGAGGAGCAATAGTCTTGTAATGGTACACCGAGCCGCTCCACACCTTGCCTTGCGGGAATGTCTTCATCGTGATCTGCGTCACGACCGCAAAGTTGTTACCTGCGCGATTAATCAGTACCCCAAAAGATAAGGTTGGCTGCGTATGAGGGAGCCTACCACCTCCTTTCAAGGCCATAAGAAGATCAGCGTCTAAGTGACTGCTGATTTCCAAGACGGTACCATCTGCGAGTACAGCTTCCATTCCAATCACGGAGTCGCAGCTTAGCCCTGCCTGAGCGGAGAAAAAGGAGAGACCCCCTGGTTTTGTTAGTGGATTCGTACACTTGACTAAGGTTGACAGATCATCACTTACCTCCAAGGGTCAGACCTCCAACGCCAACATCTGATGCCCGGCCTCCAGCAACTGAGAGATTCAAAGGATCTAAAGTATTGTATACGTCTTTCCATCGAGCACCTACACCTAATTCTACAGTCTGTTGGTCCTCGTCCAGCCTGATGTGATTGAAATTGGCTAGATCTAGCACAATACCATTGTCAGCGCTGGCAAAATTCCTGATGGGACTATGACCTCCACTTCGAATGGCCACCTCGAAAGGTACTGTGACCTTCGATGCCTTGAAAGCTGTAGATAGGATGCTCAGAACGGTCGAGAGCTGCTTCACAAACCGAGGCTTGACAATTGCTGCTGGAATAACTTGTTGCGCTTGACTGGACCAATATGACTTGATTTCGGGGACAAATGACGTGTCATGTCGATGCACAACGATGCCGCCCAGGTCGCATTCGTCGAGTCTGGTCAAAGCGAGCTTCGTATGCGCGGATGGTGCTGGGGCCGAGGCGACGGCTTCTGTAGTCTCGTCTGACCCAAAAATTCGGAGGCGCCAGAAGGACATTGCGGTGGGACAGCCAGGAAAGCAATCAATGCGATCGAGAGCGCCATCATTCAATGTGTGAAGGCTTTAAAGACAAGCAATAGGAGGAAACTGCTGTGGCGGCAGTGGCACAGCTAGCGTGGGAGGACGCGATCGATGCATCTTCTGCGTCGAGGCGCTAAACTCAGTCGATTGGCACCTGCTCTCGCTATTCTATACGAGAACCCTTTTCCAGCGCAAAGGCTAGTCATGAGACACAGAGTAGCGCCAGCGCCTAATCTTTCACTTCAGATTTGTCGCTTGCTTGAGAGTGTTGATTAAGTCCAAGACTGCTATTCCCAGCCCCGCCACGGATGACAAGTGAAGTGTACTTCTCCATTTCGTGTTGCAAGATGATGACTATCTGCTCGCAGAGGGTGAAACACCGAAATATTTTGGGGTGGGGGGTCCAAAGCTATCCTCTATGAAGTTGACTTCACCCTGCAGAGGTAGCGGTCACTGCCTGTGTGGATCTCATTTCTCGCTCTTGCTCTATTGATAGCGTTTTGGGCGTGACTTCGCGCTCTGCATCATAGTCATAGACGAAAGGTGCGCAGGACTTGTACGATGGATGATTGTCGTCTAGCACAGCCCCATGCGATATAAGAAGAGCAATCGTGTCCTCATACCCGTACTGAAGAGCGCAACGAAGTGGGTGACCGAAGTAGCCTCCTGGATGTTGACGTTGGCCCCGTGACCTAAGAGCTGTCGGACTGTATCTACCGGATATGCTGCGACTGCTGCTTGGAAGCAGTTGCCGTAAAGACCATTAACGAGTGTGTTCGGATCAGCGCCTTGCAGCAGTAGTAATCGAATCATCCGCGCAGCATGTGGTCGACATTGTCGATCTGCAAGGTAGTGTATGTCAGGTGCGTCAGAATCTTCGTTGAGTGTTGTGAAGATGGCACTGAGACAAGCGCCCGCGTCTGTTATATCCATCGATTTGTGGGCCTTCAAGATTTGTGTAGCTTTCATCTCGTCTGTGTCTTTTGCTCCAGTCATGTAGCTGCTCTTACCGTCGCTGGCATGAAATCTACCGAGAGATCGACAAAGCGAGATGAGCGTTGCGTTGTCCTTCCCACTGCGCGAGCCATTGGAACTAAATAATTCTCTGACATGCTTAGGTATGATGCTGAGCGTGCTCAAGGAGGACTCTGCCATGCTGTTCTCGTTCATGGTGGACTCAGCGCTCCGGCTCCTACCCAAGAAGACTTGCACTATCTCAACCTGTCCCTGGTCCGAGGCTAGCTCAAGTGGCGTCTTAGCATTAGGGCTACAGTGATCAATCTCGAGCCCGCAGTCAAGAAGTTGTTCTACCAAAGCAAGTTTGGCACCGTCTTCGATATTCATGACGACCCCGTTTGTAAATGAGCTTTGATGCCCAGCTCTTTCGGAGAGGATACGTGCTAACCAGATTATGGGTTCGGGACTGTCAGTTGTAATCGCCCAGTTCAAAAGGGAGCCACGAACTCCATAAGTCGTTAGTGAAGCGCCTCTATCGAGGAGAAGTTGACAGATCCGAATTTGGCTAGGGCCAGGTTCCGCAAAAGTAGAATTGAATGCATCAAGCGCTTCGTACAAGGCGAAATCTCCCCACCTATCCAGAAGATTGGGGTCTGCTCCGAGGTCGAGGAGGTCGCTGACCAAGTCAAAATTCCCAGTGAAGCAAGCCTTGTTGAGGGCTTGACTAAGGTCAGATCTCTCAGCGTGCGGGATAAGTCGTGCTAGAGCCTCAGCTTGTATGCCGAACGTTGGAAAGTCCCATTGGAAAGGCACATAGCGTGCGAGCTCCAGATCTAAGTATGCATAAAATCGTTCTTTTATCAAGAGCTCAACAACTTCGTCATTGTATGTCTGTAAAGCTTCTGATAGAGGAGTTGGAGGCGGCTGACAATCTTCTTCCACGCTGGGTCTTGACTTGAATCGAACAAGAGGATTCTTCCAAAAGACTTTCGGATCGGCCACAATATGCACGAGTCTGGAGACTATACTCACCTTATCAAGCGCACGACTTCGGCAAGCATCCAGAAGCAGTTTGGAAGCGTCCTTGAAGCCATGGAATTCCAGAATGTCAAGGATCCAGTTGCAAGCGTCATTGCTACCCAAGCTTGTAATGAGGAACGCGAGGACTGTCTCGTATTGTGTATATTCCACTCCACGGTAGAGAGATTGTTCGTACTTGCAGATGTATTCCGCAATCCCGAATTGACCATAGTAAGCCGCGGCAGGACCTGGGAGCCAGATATCTGATTCGTTGGCTCCACAGTCGAGCCTTGAAGACCGTGGAAAACCAGTGCGCGGATCCCAGTGGTGTTGTGCAAGGAGCTGAACGATGTTCATGTGGCCCAGAGCTGCCGCAAGCGCCATTGGTGAGAAGCCTCGCAATCCATAATCAAACCGGACATGATGCGCGCGATCCATCTGTAATGATGTAGCTTCATCTCGTATCAACTGCTCTAAGCTCAGATGCAGGCCCGAGACGCACATCACCGTTAGAACCGACATGGTGCAATCAACCAGCTCACCGCATGAGCACGAATGTATTTCAACGGGTTCTGATAGCGCCGCCGATCGAAGCTGTGTAGTTTTTATCCATCCTTGATAGGCCGCATTGCCTATTTGCAAGAAGCTCTGCAATTTCTCGATGTAGTCAGACGACGTGTACCCGGTTGACTCAGCAAAATGTGCATGGTGATTCCAGAACTGGCTGGCATAGCTGCTTGCATTAGTGTGATGAATCCAACGTTTATCGTCAAACTTCTTGCCACTATCTGGCCATTCTGCGATCTGTGTACTGCAAGAAGACTCATAGTGACGTTGGAGCAGCTGAATACAAGCGACTGTAGCTCTCACATGGCCCTCAGCTACACGGATCGATGGCTCAAGCTTATGTCCTTTGGACTCAAAGAACTCCAGCGCCGACGCATGGGCGAAATACAGACTACCAGTCTCTTCGTCGTGAGCAGCGAAGCCGTGCACATATCGCAGAACTGTTGCAGTCTTCTGCGCCTCGCTCTGTTCGCGCGACTTCATGTCAGCTTTGGCAAGGTCGTTGATGATCGGAGGAGATAGTAGGTCTTGGGACGTCAGCAACCATTCGAGGATTCGACGAAACATCGTGAGCTCTTCTTCAATCTCAAATTGAGACACACGCTGCTTATAGAGATCCTCGTACAGGTCTAATAGCTTCGGAGGAGCAGTTTTCAGCCGATCATTGAAATGGTCCATGTCTCGGATGCGGGACAGGTACTCCAACTGCAAGTCCACCCAAAGAAACCTGTCGACGAGTGAGCATATCATTCTATGAATGGTGGCAGGGGATTCTTACATGCCATTGGCATTCGTTGACAGATAGTACTGCACACTGGCAAGGTTGTCTTCTGCCCAGCCTTGAGGTGCCCGTAAAGCTCTCTCAAGCTTGCGAAGGACGGCCGGAGACTTGACTTCAATATGCCTCGCAATATCCTGAGAGTTCATTTCAGCACTCAATGTGACTTGAACCACATTCTCCAGCTGCAGCTGCCAGCCGAAGTTGGGGTCGTTCCTAGATGTCACAAAGATCTTCAAAGGAGACTTGCAGTGTTCCCGGATCTCCAGAAGATAGTCGATCATGGCATCGGGATCTTCGCACTCGTCTAAAGCATCAATAAAGATGAGCGTCACCCCACGGGCGTTGATCTGCGAGATTATAAGGTCGATTGTCTCCTTAGGCGAGAACGTGCAAGTCACTGCGTTGCTCCGTCGTGTCTTTAGAACCTCGGCGACCCCTGAATCCGGCGCATGCCTCGCCAATTGGCGTAAGATGCTCCTGAGGCAAGATGTAGGAGAGTTAGAGCTTCCTTTCAGTGTCCGCCGGAAGTAGAAGTAATTGGGATACCAGTCACTAAATGAGACTTGAACATGCCGTCTCCAGTGAACTAGTAGTAAAGTCCTGCATGCGTGGTGAATGTTAGCAGCGATCTTAGAGGAAGACTCAAGTTACGCACATCAGAATTGTCTTGCCGTGACCTATTTCGCCATGAAGCCATATCATGCTCGATTGTAGACTATAAAAGAATTTTTGTGTTTCCGGTCGCTTAAGGAGCCAAGTTCCTGTGCCTTCAGTACACCGATCAATAAGTTCTGCAGTGACATCTTGGGCTTTGGTGTTGTAGACCCAATTGAGTGTCGAGGCATATTCTGCAGCTTCTTGGGAGTCTTTGATATACTTGATATCAGTTGACACATTTTCTAGTTGCTTGGAGAGCTCTACGATGCGCTGGCTCTGCGTCGTTTGCTCTTGTCGCATGATCTGCGCGGACGAAGTCTGAATCCTACGCCGAAGGTCTTCGAACTGAGTGCTCATGTCAGTGAACTCGGCACTTGTTCGCAAAGCGATGATCGCCTTCATAAAGTGTGCTAGGTTGAAAATGTTAGCCAAATTCGCCTCATAATTTTCCGATTGACGCACTGATGTGTCCCTCGCTGAGATACTTGTTGCATTTGCCAAGGAACACGAGAATAGACTTGTACAAGGCTTTGAGGGCGTCTCCGATCTGATCAGCGGCGAGATATGCTCCTCCTACATTCAGGATCTCTTCGATCCGTGCCCAGGAGATGTAATAAGTGACGCGCTCGAGTCCATCTGCCATGGCGTCACGAATCGCGAGATTCTCCAAGCTCGCCTAAGACTATCAGTACAGCTAAAGAGACTGACTGACAGATTAACGAACCTGATATATCATTTTCAAGGCTATCCATGGGACGGACGAGTACTGAGTGGGATCTTGTGCTACGGCCAAGTCGCCAGCCTTGATGAAAATATCGGCATAGTCTTTTGTCTTTCTTAAGAGTTCGTGCGGACGCCTGGTAGATTGTTTGAGGTGCGATGCTAGATGATCGCTGAAAGCTTGAGCGGGATTGTCGCTGACGGCGTGGACCTCCCTGAAAGGTAAGAGCTCATGACTGGTGTCTGCTGATGATGCCTCTTTCCAGGCTTCCTCCCAAAGACGAACGTCTGACTTCTCGCAAATAGCGAGTCCGTGATCAGGGCCAACACTGGACGCAGTATGCAGGACGAGCGCCTGGTTGGTCTCGAGAGCAGGAACAGGAGCGCTTTCGTCCTGGGCATTGACTCTCGAGGCAGTTGTAGCAACAGTCGTCATCGGTGTAGTTTGGATCTGTTCCTCCGCTTTGGCTTCGCCATGGAAGAAGCGCTTCCACTTGTGCAAAGTACTCCCATGTCGATGGCGCTCCATTCCGGGAGTATGGGTATGTGTCGCACGACCAGCGTGGACGGAATAAAATTACAGGATATCCTGAGACAAGCAGTCATGTTGGCTGGGATACAAGCGCCTTTGAATGAAAGGGCCTCCTGGAGGGACTCCCATGAGCTCAGCCACATGCACCGATACGATAGACCGAGTAAGGCCAGCGCTTGGTCGGCCAATCGAGTTGGCCCCATTTTAGACTTTTGACACCTAGGCGGCTCCCAAAAACAACCTCCACTAAACCATCTGCGCTTTTGCGTCGAGTATGCGGAAGAACAGTGACGACTCGTTTGCCGCGCGCGAGGACTGTAGTCGGTGACTGTTCAAACGCCGATAGCCCATTGGTCATACACGTCAAGATCAACCTCATTGTCAGGAAAGACTTTTGTCATCTGCACCAGCTTCACTTCAAGGCAATTACGGCAGGCATAGCGGTGGTGTCTTGTCCGTAAACATGTAGACAGCTTGTCTGCTGACCATCTATGCCGATGTGCGAGACACCGTTGTTGGAATGGACGGAGCCTACTCATGGATGGGGGCGTAGGTGATGTGAAGACACTAACCGCTATGCTGCCGCAGAACAGCAGCTAAGCCAATTTTATTACACTCAATCGATGGGGCATCTCCGCGACTTGCCACAATCGCTTGGAATCCAGGACGGGCACGGAACCTCAGTACAGGTATCCTACCTATCTTGGACAGACGCCACCCACTTCGGTTGGATCGAAGTAGCGACAGATTTCCGAAATCCGGATAGGATTTACTCCTCCACTAGAATACGCGGAACATGGCATCCCTTTCCGCATTCATGAGCTCAGATGTCCTGTCCAAAAGATCAGGACCAACACTACAGGTGCAACAATAGGCCCACCGTCCAAGCGTCCTCTAATATTTTTGCTCTGTATATATGGTATGAAATATCTTTCAGTGATACGTCAGCAGATTGAGCGGTCAACAGGTCCAGCGTCATATGGTATCGATGTGGCTGTGGTGGCTCGACGTGGTCTTGGTAGCATCTCTGACCGTGCGCGTTGATCGATTGGAACTTGTCGCTCTGGAAGGTAGAATCTCGTATTGCGATCACGTCCTCCCCATCCTCTGGACGGATGCGAAGTATGACACGTGAAGGCACGGCAAGGGTTTGCTCGGTCGTGATGATGGTATTAGAAGAGGAGGAGGATGACCAGTCCCCACCGAGAGCCAGGATCTGTATACCTCTTGAGTCACGTGTTCAGTCAGTCTCATTGCTCAGGTCGGACTTGCGAGAACTACTTCTACAACGCGGGGAGTAGGGCAGCAATGAAATTACTCAGAGATGTCAATGTGACTTTGTGCAAGGTGCGATTCATCTGAACATAGCTCGAGATGAGATCGGCGAGATCATCTGGAAGGATTAGTCACGTGCAAACAATGACGGCCTCCTCAGATACAGTAGGTACAAATAGTTATCCATCCTCTCCCAACTCCATCTCGACAAGTTTTTCTGTAGCAAAAACCTACTTTCTCTCAGCGATCCATATTACTTTCGGTCCCTCAGTCAATCCAGCCTCAATGGCTCTTGTCATGAGCCGATTCCTCGGATGCCCCAAGCTCGGCATGCTCATAGCCCGGTAGCAAAGCAGGACGAGACTGTCGTCGTACATAGACTATCAAAGATCCGAGAAACTACATCAGCCTTACATTTACCCACGAATATCAATTATCATGACAAAGATCTGGACCAATGTTGCCTCCTCTCATTATTCGCGGAGGACATCGACAAACTCGTCAGCCGAGATCGTCTTTCAATCCAATAGGGCTTGGCTTGGAGGGCTGCCAGCAGAGCAGACGTGACTGTGATCGCTTCCAATCAATCTTGCCTCACTCGCCAGGCATCAGCTTGACGCTCCCGAAACGTTGATATGGCTCTTTCTTCGCTATCGATACGCCCTCATCCATCTCATTCCCATTCAGCGCTCTATCCTCTGGCGTGTCTGCGTACTTGCCTCTACAAGCCATTCGCTCTCCAAGCCTTGTGGATCTGCTCCTATTGTTTACTGAGCTGCATCCGGCATTGTAGATGCCTTGTGGCTAGCGAGTTGATCACCGCTGACTGCTGGCCCCTGGTACCTAGCCAGGGGCTCTCTCACGCATCCCGCTCTCGGCTTCATACATACTTGCTACAGGCGCAGCCATCAGGCCATGAAGTGCAAGATCTCCATGGAAGCTCCACCAGAAATCTTATACCCTTCCGCCCAGAGGTCTTGATCTGCTCATTTTGAGAGACCGCAGCATACCGAGGTACGGCCGCAGTCCGGCAAACTCGTCATACAACCACCACGGTCGTTATGTCTGACGACTTGGGGCCAAAATTTATACCGACGCTGGTAGATTCTCGAGCATCAGACCTCCATGCTTCGGCCGCAGGGCCGTCTTCAGTCATGCGGCCCTAATTGATCCTGCAGATTTAAAAAATCACACGTTACCCGTGGTGTAGAGTCATGTTCACTCTCTACTCCCATCATCAGCACCGCCCATAGGTTGATCTCTCAATTACTATGGCAACGCATTCAGTTGACAGCTCATCCCCCCAGAAGGATATCGACGTGGCAATAGACGCCTCTTCCACCGAAAATGCAGAGCCCGTGAAGTTCAAAGCTACATTGCAAATTTGGATCATCATCGGAGCCTGCGCTTTCACATCTCTACTCTCTGCGTTCGAGGGTACTTCACATTCCATCTTCACAGACGATGATCGATACTGATATCATATGCAGCCACAGCAGTATCGACTGCTCTACCGACTATCTCAGAACAGCTTGATCTGGGATACAATTATGTCTGGGTGGCCAATTCTTTCTTCCTCACGAGGTAAACATCCCGGGACTGAAGGCCACTGGATCCATATTCAACTGACATCGATGCTCCCAGCGCCGCATGTCAGCCATTCTTTGCACAAAGCGCAGACATATTCGGTCGTCGCTGGCCGACCATCATCTCCGTCGCGATATTCACCCTAGGAAGTGGGATTAGTGGAGGTGCAACAAACACCGCTATGCTCCTATCTGGCCGCGCATTGCAAGGTCTGCCACCTGCTCGTCTGAGCATGGCGTATTCCAATGCTTCTACTAACGGCCAGTACAGGCATAGGCGGTGGCGGCATAAACCTGCTGGTAGATCTCATAGCCTGCGACATCATCCCCCTCCGGGACCGCGGCCGCTGGATGGGCTTCCTCTTCTCCACCTTTGCTATTGGCACCGGTCTAGGTCCCTTTGTCGGCGGTGCCATTGTATCAAACACAACTTGGCGCTGGGTCTTTTACCTTCAGCTTCCCATCGGCGGCATTTCACTAGTCCTGCTTTACTTCTACCTGCACATGAACCACGTCCAAAGCAGCACAACCCAAAAGCTAAAGAGCATAGACTACACGGGTAACATAATACTAGTAGGCAGTATAACCTCAATGCTAATCGCACTAAGCTGGGGCGGAGCACGATACGCATGGAACGACGCACGCGTCCTCGTCCCCCTTGTGCTTGGCTTCGCCGGCCTCGCAGTCTTTGTGCTCTACGAAGCAAGTCCACTATGCAAGAACCCCACCACCCCAATGATGCTCTTCACAACGCGCACGAGCTGCGCAGCGTTCAGCCAGACATTCCTGCATGCGATGCTGCACTACTGGTGGGTGTACATGCTCCCAGTCTACTTCCAAGGCGTCCTCCTCTCGACTCCAGAGCGGTCCGGCGTCCAACTACTCCCAACGGTAATAACGATGGTCCCCGCCGCAATATTAGGCGGCAGTCTGATGAGTAAAGTCAAGGAGTTCAAATTAGTGCACATGTTCGCCGCGGCCATGGTCCTCGTCGCACTAGGATGCTCCAGCACGCTGAACAGCACATCATCAACCGCAGCGTGGGCCTTGCTGCAAATGGTCTTCTCGCTCGGATCGGGGATGCTGTTGACTACCTTGCTCGCGGCATGTCAAGCGTCGATGCCCGAGAGCGCCACGGCCGCTGCAACGGGTGCATGGGCTTTTTTCAGGAGTCTAGGGGGTATCTGGGGGTTTGCTATTCCAGCTGCTGTGTTCAACAGTCGGTTCGATCAGTTGGCTCAAAGTGCGTCGGATTCAGCGTTAAAAGAGGTCTTGAGCGGTGGTGATGCATTCTCGCGCGCTTCTAGGGGGTTTGTGCTCTCGTTGCCTGAACAGCTTAGAGGCGAAGTGGTCAGTTTCTATACGGATAGTCTGAGGATCGTTTGGTTCGTCTCCATCGCTTTCGGTGCGTTGCTGTTCCTCGGAGCCTGCATTGAGAAGAGCGTAGCGCTGCGGGCGGAATTGGAGACTGAGTACGGCGTAAAGGACACAACTGCCAAAGAGAAAGGTAATGATAGTCCAGTATAGATTTAAATCTCCACAGCCTCAACTAGAATCGCTGCTACGTCGAGCATTCAGAATCGTTGAGCGACGAATACTCAAAGTATCCCCGCAGTGTTTCATGCCCTGTACGCCTCGCCTACGCCGTATGTCCAGCACAGCACCCACGTCCCTCACAGCTCGTCCCATCCTGACAGCAAAGCGTGTTCTGACCGCATCCACTGCTACCATAGCATGAAGAGGTGCAGAACCCGCCGGCCTGACCTGCACCGTTGTTGAAAGCTCCACATCCCTGGTTGCACTTGGTAAAGGCAGCGCAGTCGCAGTCACGCTGAACAAGTGCGTGTCCTGTTTCTCGTCAATCAGCTACCTGCTCGATGATAGTACTTTGACGCGAAGAATTTCTCACCGTTCGCTGTAGCAAGAGGCGATGCGACGGCCATGCCGATGAGAGGCAGGGCGATGACAACGTTGAAGAATTGCATGATGAGTGAGAGGTTTCAAATTGCGAACAAAGTTCTTAATGATGGTTCGTTTCGTTGAATGTCAGACTTGTTGGAGAAGAAGTGCTTATTGATGGCGTTCAAATTTCAAAGTCTCCACAGCCATATTTATATTCAATACAGCTCTTGCAGGTTCTCTCACCTACACCGGTCAATGAGAATTTCCAGTGTCGAAATACGAACGACTCCGCCCCATCTTACGCCAGTATCAGAGACCGTTTTGCTCTCTGGAGCGGGGGAAGACGTCGATGAAGCATTAGAATTACCCAGAATAGAAAGCCAGGCGCTGACTGACAGATCGCGAACGTCGTCGCCTGATCTAACCAGCGAGACCCTCGTGCGTCGCCAGTCAACCATGGATCCTCAACGCCATTGACGATTGCCCCTGATATTGGCCCCATCGAGCCCCATCCCCACAAGAAAGGCGTCGTTTATGCGGCACGATACGAATATGGCGCACAGATCTACATTCGATACAAACGGTACAGTCTGTACTTCTTGTCTCACCACACAAGGAGTGATCAACACACAGTGGCGCCGGTGGCGCTCGGCTTGACAGGTGGGCTTACACGGTCAGAACACTTCGTGGCGATGCTATCATTTTCTATTCCGAGCAAATTCTCGCGCTCGCAGGGTTGTTCCTTGAAAGGGAACCGCAAGTGTATACAATGACATAGACTGAGGGTGGTAATGACGTGCGCTGTCCATGATCCACGAATCCAATCTGGAGCTCGTACCGCTTGCGGATACTCCTCTCTGCTAATCATGTCAAGTCACTGATTTTGCGCCGAGATCGTCCACACGAAGTATTGTATCTCCTAAAGGGAACTCGCTAGATGCGCTGGATGTGTTAAGTGCATACGCGGCTTGTACAGTATTTGTCATAGATGTTCATACACGTGGAGGGTGCCGCAATCATCGAGAGATGCCCTGTAAATTTGCACAGAGAGGCACAATGCCGCTGGAGTCAGACGGGGCAGCTGATACGTCCAAGGCAGACAAGGCAGACAAGGCACACCTAGTGCTTGTCTCCGACCCGATCGTAGAATAGCTGCAGAGCTTCACCCATAAGGGCTTTTAGGCGACTAGAGTCGAGCTTCTCTTTCCGGTCAAAAGAATACAACCCATTCGTCTCTTGTTCGACATCAGCCCTATTCGAATGTCAGTCTTGTTATGAGCAACGATACGAAGCTTCTGAATCTCACAGTTGAGTGTACACAAAGGCACAGCAGTGACCGCCCCCTGTGACACCCTTCATCAACTTGTCTAGTCGTTTGAGCAAGTCTTCGGCGTCTGTGGCGGAAGTGTAGCCCCAGTCACGCTGGCGAGTAAGATCAGGTAATGCTGGAGCGATGTTTACTCCGCCAAACTCTGTGCACATGATCGGAGCTCCCTCCTGATGCGAGCTGCCGCCGTCTACACCAGTAATCGCGGGAACGAACATATCACGGTCAGCTTTAGGGCTAAATATCTTGTTACGGTCTGCGCAGGTCTGGGTCAGTTCCGGACCGTCAGCGTAGTCGTGGAAGGTGGATAGGTCAGTGAGAACGTGTTCCCAGCCACAGTTGTCATTGATGCTTCGAGTAGGGTCGAGAGATCTTGGTGATGTTAGACGAGCTTCGCAAATACAAGAGTCAGCTTACTTTGTCAAGTAGTACAGCGCGCGGATGTGATTCCTCTGCTGCACGTTGTCCTTGAGCGAGGTGTAACCCCAGCTTTCATTGACTGGGGTCCACGTCACCACGCTGGGATGGTTGATAACTAGCTTGACAGCCTCGGTCCACTCCTGGTTGAATCTTTCGACGTACTCCTGGCTGAATAGATAGGCACTTGCCATTTCGCCCCAAACGAGATAGCCTAGCCTATCAGCCCAGTAGTAGAAAATTGGATCTTCGACCTTCTGATGCTTGCGGCATCCATTCAGACCCATGTTTTTTGCCAGAATGATATCATCTTTGAGTGCGTCTGCTGACGGTGCAGTCATGAATGTATCAGGCCAGTACCCCTGGTCTAGGCAGAGTGCTTGGAAGTATGGTCGGTCATTGAGTCTCCAAAGTCCGTCTCCTTTTGTCCAGTTCAAAGATCGCATGCCGGTACTTGTTTTCACCTCATCCACTACTAATCCTGCAGCGTCGTAGAGGCGAATTGTCAAGTCATAAAGCTGAGGATGCTCTGGCGACCAGAGGGCGACACCATCCCTCCAGCAACGATCAGAGTCCAGTGGTGCCTCTTGAGTAATTGTGGACGGCAGACTTGATAACTGTTCCGAGGAGAGACGGACGCTCTGATCAATCTCGACCCAATCGACTTCGCCTGACAACTGTTTGCATTCGGACTTGCCCACAAGAATGTCACCAAACCGTGCCTCGATCTCAACGCTGCCTTTCTGTCCGACTCTTCTGCCACTTACAGCAATTATACTGTGCAGCTGACCGTCATGAATATCATTCGACCTGATGACTGTACCGTTACTGCTGTCTGCGATGCGTGCTGCGGGGACCGTTTCTTGCCACACAGATTGCCAGATCCCACCTGATGGTGTGTAGAAGATACTCTCCGGCTTCGCCATCCAGTACTGTTTTCCACGAGGCTGTGTCAGGTCATGAGCTGAGTCAAATACTCGTAATGTGACGCGATGGCTAGCGGCGGGCGAGGAGTCGAGTACGGCTGTAATGTCAACATCGAACGGAACGTGTCCTCCGCGATGGCCGCCAACAAACTTGCCATCTACCCAGACCTTTGCCTCGTAATCTACTGCACCAAAGCGAAGCAGTGCACGATCGCCTCGCTGCTTATCCTCGGCGCTCCGCAAGTCGGAGATGGTCCGCTCGTACCACAGAACCTCGTGTTCCCCTCGCTCGTTGATGCCAGATGCTGGTGACTGAAACACGTATGGGACAGTAATATGACGTTTGTTGTTTGTTGCGAGGCCCGATTTGGCGAAGAGATTGTTCTTGATCAAGTCCTGAGTGCCTGCAGCAATGCGCTGGGTGATGGTGTCGGCCTCGCTGCCTCGGGCGGGAGACGCGTCTGAGGCAACCTGGACTGCGACTTCATTGGGAAGACCATTGATCTGCCAATTCTGGGTCAGGCCGACATCGTTGTCATCAAAAAGAAAATCCCAGGTGCCATTGAGAGATGCCCAGCGCAAGTTGGGGCGCTCAAAGTCTGGTCTTGGGTAGGGATGGGTCGCAGCGGCTGCCATGATCGGATCGCAGGAAAAACGAATGTAATTGAGGCGCAAGTGTGCTCTTTATGGATGAGAAGTCTCGTAGTGATGTCGAGTGTAACGAAGAGGCGGTGGCTTGGAACTGAGCAGGCACGGCAGAGCAGTGTCCTCAGTGCTGGAGCTGGAGCTGTCAATGGAGGGGCTCTTGGCACTGCGTCACAGGGTCTCTCGGGGCTCCTTCTGTTCGTCGGCCCCCAACAACGCCTGTCTCAGCCCCCATCTTCCGGGCGTGCTGAGCCCAAGACTTCCTGGACCTGCATGCCACAAATACTTGAGTCTGTCATGTCTGCTCCCTCCATCAGCATCCACGACCTCCCGTCCCTTCAACTCTTCAATCATCTTCCGCATCCTGCTCCGTCACACAGTGTGCGTCGTCAATGCGGCATGGCGTCCCTCCCGAAATTGCATCCGTCTTGACACCTCGGCCTCCAGCATTGAGCCCGTCCTGCCACCATGAACATCATCGATCGAAGATGCCTTACAGCCGCTGAAGACTGCTTCCAGCAAGGTTCATCCTTCTTTCTACATCGCATCGCCGTGTCTTGAAAGCGCCCTGTGTAATGAGACATCACAGTGCTCAGGAGCCTTAGTCTCATAGCCAAGCTCGACCACCGGTGGCCTTTGTGCAGGTTTGAGTACCTACTTGCACTTGAGGTTAGCGAGCATGCTCGATCATACCTCTGCAGCGTGCGCCATGAAAACGCGCTTTCCAGTAGCTCTCATCTACGACAACGATACATATGCGTTGCTATATTACAAGCCTGACCTATTGTGGCGTCACGATCCGGTCATGTGGAAACACCGTACCACGATACCCCATGTCAAACAACGCAAGTAGCCAGCTTCCGTGCAGTCTGATCCTAGGACCAGGCCGTGTACCCACGAGGCTACGACTGTGACATCTTTCGGCAGTTGAGTCTGTCTATCACATGTGTCACACCCATTCATTTCGTATATCTACTGTACAGGTCGCGCCATCTCCGTCCCTGCGCAAGAATTCTCCAATAAAGACCTGCAACTTTGCCGACGACCACACGAGGCATTGCGATACAGCGGCCTCCTTCTGACATCGTGTACCGTTTCTTGCTATTGCCAAAATCTCAATTGACATGTTCAGGCGACTCCACGCGATCGCTGCGGTGGGCACTGCTCTCTACACACAGTGCATAGCCCCCCTTTCCCTACCGCGTCACATTCAATGACGGAAGCGGTGCAATAGACCTGCTCTTTCTTGCAGATGGCGGCGACGGCTCTAGGGTACAATTCCAGTGTTCCCTTACCTGGCCCTACGACGAACCCCATCCCTTGATTGTCATCGACGGAGCAAGAGTTTATTGGAACAGCCAGGCTCGAGTGGTCCACAGCACCGATGGGGCATTCTGGTTGGTTAACACGTCTCAAAGCTTTTGGAGGGTCAGGCGTCGTTACGAGCTCGGCATGGATCTGGTGGTAGGTGCTCAATTTGGATGGCCCTGGCGTCATGCCACAAATCCAGTCTATCCAAGATGGGGATACTATGTCGACTACTACAATGGCGGTCGAGACATTGTGTTCTATGATGGGAGGCAGGGCGCAGACAGTATTATGAGGTGTTTCACCGGACATGAAGAGCCGCACTGTTGACCATGGACGGTGAAATGCGCCAACCTGCTTCATCCTCCCGATTGTCGCTCCCTGGCGCCCTCTCTTGCTATGTGCGCAAGATATCGACCGATCATGGCGACCTGTATGCTAGACCGGTGGAGCTGAATTCGTTCTGTCAAGGATCTGAGCACCGGTTTGACGACGTGCGATAATGTTGTATGCAGGTATACGATTACGGCGAATATTCTCGTTTCGTCAACAATACCTCGAAATTCCACGTCGACATGATTAATTGCACGTCTGGCATATGAAAATTTGAGTAGCACCGCAGGTGAGGTACGTACCTTGAGGTACAGGGATGGACCGCATGCAATGCCCACAGGTTTGTGGCACGACGACCTAATGGACACGGTACTTGGAGACTCTGACAAGCTTGATAAAGCTGAAACTTCTTGTTCTGTATCAATAGATAGAGTCAAACTTCACCTTCTGAGCTTGTTGACGCCGGATTTCTCGTCGAGTATATGCACCTACTGATCTTGGAGATTCACAAAAGATTATACATTCATATATGGGAGGCGCAGTCTACAATGAACCTCGAGAGGTCATGTCCTCCCAGCCGCGGCGGCCATCCTAACCATTCCTCTCCATGGTGTCCAAGATTGCCCTGGTGTACTCGTGCGTGGTGCTGTTACCGCCCATGTCCCGTGTGCGCACCTTCCCATCAGCAATAACATCGTAGACAGCCTTGGCAATGCGGTTCGCATGTTCGTCGAGGCCAAGGTGACGCAGCAGCATGGAGCCAGAGAGAATCAAGGCAGTAGGGTTAGCCTGGTCCTTGCCCTTGATGTCGAGACCGACGTGACGGCAACCAGGCTCGAAAACAGCCACTTCACGGCCCATGTTGCAGCCTGGCACAATGCCAGGGCCACCAACGAGTCCGGCGCCAATGTTGGACAGAATACCGCCGTACAGGTTGGGCATGACCATGACGTCGAACTGCTGAGGGCGAGAGACACACTGCATGGATGCGTTGTCGACAATCATGTCGCTTGACTCGAGCGAGGGGTAGTCCTCTGCCACGCGCTTGAATGTGTTGCGGAAGAGACCATCGGCCAGTTTCATGATGTTGGCCTTGTGGATGCAAGTGACCTTCTTGCGGTTGTTGGCCAGGGCAAAGGAAAAGGCAAACTTTGCGATGCGCTCCGACTTTGCGCGTGTGATGATCTTGAGCGACTCCACTACGCCATTGACGGACTGGTGCTCCAGGCCCGAGTATTCGCCCTCTGTGTTCTCGCGAATAATGCAGAGGTCGACGTTCTTGTGGCGCGTCTCATAGCCGGGGATGTTCTTAATCAGAACAATGGACGCGTAGATGTCGAGCTCTTGTCGCAGAGCAACGTTGAAGGAGGAGTGGCCGGAGCGCGAGACGGGAGTGTGGAGGATACCTCGGAGGTAGAGTTAGTATCAGCAGAAGAAATGAGGCAGATGGTGGTACCTTTGAGACCGAGCTTGTTCCTCTTCAGAGATGCAATCGACTCCTTGAAAAGCTCTTCTGTGTGCTTATCGCCAGACTCCATACCACTAACATCGACCTGCTCCCACTCGATTGGGACATTGTCGGCCTTGAAGATTTCACGAACCGAGTCCGAAACTTCACGTCCGATACCGTCACCGGGAATCAGAGTGACGGTATACTTGCCTCCAAACTTGCTGGGCTTGAAGATGTCGGATTGAACAGTGGCCATGGATCGCCGCGCGCTGCGCAGGCCTTGGCTGGTAGCCAGAGACAGCTTCTGCGAGGGCCTGGCGAACATGTTTGTTGTTGTCTCTGTAAGTTTCTGGCAGAAGAAATGGTGGACCAAGTAGATGGAGAGACGGGCAGCGGAGAGTGGACCTCAGAAATCTGGGTGAAGTCTGAGGGTTAAATGTCAGCGTCGTCTGGGCGTTGTTAAGGAGGAGAGATTGGGCTGGATGAAGTCTGGGCGTTCATGAGGAAGAAGGGCTGGGTTGGCGTCGGCGGCCACCTTGGAAGATTAAGTTCCTACCTACTGAAGCTCCCAGAGCGGGATGCGATGTCGGCACGTGATATTACCGTGTGGAGGCTGTTGCTATGTGGAACAAGCGACGATGAAAATTCTGCCTCGACTGTGTCCTGACGGTGAAGACAAGAGGGCACACGGACTGGTAATGAGAAAATCTGATCCCAGTCGATGGATGAGTGATGGTCAAGTGCAAGAATGAAGAAAGGTTTCGTCCAAAGAAAAAGCGAGTCACCTGTATAGCTGCTTCCATTGTACCTGCCTAGGCAGCATTTGTGCCGTCTGCACCTGCCCAACAACGGAATACAGCAGGTACAGCTAGACGACGACGTGCCTTCCATTTCCCCCTCCGAGGTGTCCGCTATACGGGGTGGTGCGGCCTCATCGGGTGCCCCGCGAACTTGCGGCGGCTGAGAGGACACGGCCTCTCGAGGTGTATTGTAAACTGCGCCTCCCGTGTATAAATACATAATCTTTTCTGAATCTCCAAGATCAGTAGGTGCTTCTACTCGACTACGAACACCAGGTCTTGCCCTCCGAGCTCTTTGATCTCTGGGACACTACAAGGCAGGCGCTTATGCTCGATCACAAACGTCAGGTCGCGTCCTCCCAGATGGATTTGATGTTTAAGCGGGTCTCTGAGCTCGCGGGATCTTACACGCACCAGGATTCGACCTGACCTTTGAACCGTCGACGTGCCATTCAGCCAGTCAGCCAGCCATCCAACGTCTGCTCGAACCCGGCGTCCCCGAGAGATCACGACTACAGTATAGCGTTTGTCCATAGGCACTGCTCGATCATGAGCCGACTCAGTACACTTCACTTGGTCGTTACATTTCAAAGTCATCTTTCCGAGCTCAGGATTTCGATCAGTACATAGTTCACATTATTTGTCCCGACCGTTTTAACACGTTCACGACTACCAGGCTGCAAGTACGCAAGACCACGAGCAAGGCCCTGGTGGAAGTATGAGTGGCATACATGACCATGCCAGTGCCCGTCCAAGGTAATCTGCTCTTCGTGAGCATGTGTCCTTGCAATATCCACTCTCACGAACAACTATAAAAACATAAACTAGCTTAGAGGATCCATACCCCACTCACAAAAGCCTCCACAAGCGATCGACGCCATCTCCAGCGCAGGATCGAAAGTGATGCCCAGCGAGCACCGCACATTACAAGCACACCACCAACACTTGCCAACATGCCATGAAACACAATCTCATGTGAAGCTGACGGGGGAAAGGGAAATCAAAAAGATCAGACTTGCATCTGCATCTTAACAGCAAACTAACGCAGACCGTCACGACTGTCACTCTGCAGACGATGCACGCCGCGCATCAAACGTGCAAACTACTGCTCGGACGTTGACACTCTCACTATGCGGCCTACAGACAGTACTGTCTGTATGCAGCCACGGCAAGCCGAAACACAGACCAATACCGGCTACTAGCTCGTGTCGCTCTGCATCCAGGACCTAAAGTCTCCAACGCTCCACGCGAGCACACTAGCCGGTGGCGCTAGACTCGCTGCATACAGCCGTAGAGTTTCACGCACTAAGTCTGCACTACAAACAGTAGACGGCCTGGAAATGAGTTTGTAAGCGCGGCGTGCGCGGCAAGGGCTCACTCGACTCTGCTCTCCTCTCATCCGCAGCCGGCACAGTGGGGAACTTTCAACCGTAAGAGCGAGAGGAACTCTGATTGATATGTATGTTTGTGACAAATGTAGAAGCGGGAGGAACCTGTGCGCACTGCGTAGCGTGTGAGACGGAATGGATGGATGCCCTGGATGCCGGGCGATCATGCGTTGAGCTTGCTGTTGAACGGTCTTGGTTGCGCATAATCATGGAAACAGTACACAGGAGTATTCGAGGGCACTGAATGAGTGCTCAAACCCAACGAAGATGAGGCGTCGTCATGGACTGGTGCAGATGAAGACTGCCACGTGCCTGCTGGAAACGGTAATGGACGAGATTGTCTGCGGACCAGATTCCGCAGCACACGTGGGAGAATTTAATGAAGCGGCGAGATTCCGCGGGGGCAGAGACGGGGCACCACGTCATAGTACAGATACAGTACAGTGACAACACCCGACTCTTTGTTCTAGTAACAGCGCCAACAGCTCCGACGGCTATCAATAAACCACGATAGCTCAGACCAGCTGTCCAATAGCACGCGGGACCAATGGCCGCTGAGCTGAAAGAGTAGGTAGATACAGTACCTGCAGCTCGACAGCTACCGTGACAGTACCAACAAACGCTACCTACAAGCAGTACAATGACTACCTACAGCCAGCTAAGCTACAGCTTTCAACGGACATTTAGCTGAGCACTAGCTCTCGGAGCCTCCGACGCGTTGGCTCGTCTCGTGCGCCTGTAGATTGTCAGATTAGATGTGGCTTTGGGACAAGCTGTAGGTGCAGCTGAGGTAGGTATCCACACAGTACATTTTTGTACACGACGGGTGATGAACATGCCTCAGGTTATTGATCTTCCAACTCTGGGCTCAACGACTGATTGGATGAGAATGACGGCCACAGACGTCATTTGACCAGTATACGCAGCATGCAACATGGCTGGCTAATCCTCCTGTAGAGCTGTGACTAAATGGATGCCGAGAGCGCCATTAGACTGTCGTTCACTCTCATGTCCATCACCAGATCTCGTCCACCGGCATATGCGCATTTCCTCGTTATACCTAACATGCATTGCCGCGCGCCGCAGGGACAGCTTAAAGAGAGCCCACCCTGAGCCTGTACTGCAGTGCAGCTACATTTCCATGTCAACGAGGAGATCTTCATCAACGATCAAGCCTATTCAGACCGAACGCTCGACACTATTTGCGTAGGCTGTTGCTCGTCCTTTGTCCAATGTTGATGTACCTTACGCACCTTACCCATAAACCCAATCACGCCAATGCCAACGATCTGTACATGCAGAAACCAATACATTCAATACATTCAATATCATCTACCCAACTTCGCCAAACAACACCCGCGCCCGCATCACATCCAGTCCTTCCGTCCGCATCACACCCGCAGCACCCGCCTGCACGGCATCACACCCGCACTGCCCGCCCACGGGTCCGCGGCTCCTTTCCCACCTCGCGAGCCCATGGGCCCGATCCCGTACCCTTTCATCCTTTCGCGCACGGGTCTCCCCGTTGAGCCTCTGAGCCTGCAGACCTTCCTCGGAATCCTCCCGTGCGCTCTTGCGGGCAAGCTCATGGGGATCCGGGCGAGTCCATGTGCTATCGAGCCTATCTAACGAAATCTTCCTAGAGGAGCTGAGCCGCTGTCATCTGCCGGCCGAGCGCGAGTCATGTCGCACGCTGCACGCAGCCGTCGACTCAGGCGTGCTGCAGCGGGCGTTAGTCCATCGCTTCGCGCGGTTGCCACTGTAGAAAGTCCCTCCGATCAAGTATCAGTCGCAAAGCAAGCATAGCCGCCAAAAAAGAGTCGACACCTAAAACAGCCAGAATAGAACAAGAAGAAGAAGGAAAGATGAGGAGTATGTGTCTGTCGTTCCACTATGTAAAAATCTTTCCCATGTACTGTACCAAGTGTCAAGTCGACCGCGTCCAAAAACGAATGGGGTATCGAGTATCGAATGTCGAGCGCCGGCTTGTGTACATCTCATCCTATCCCATGAAACCCTACCTAGTTAGGGTCCCTGCATTCGTCCGGTCAAAGTCCAAGGAGGCTCAGACGCAACAGCAAAGTTGCATCAGCCGGGGAAAATGAAAATGTGCCTGTAACTGTCCGTGACTCAATCTTTTTCTGCTGCTTCGTGTCATGCATGCCGTCTGTCGTGCCAAAACCTGCCTCGCCCAAAATCCCGCACACGCAAACAGCCGCAGACCTACAGGCAGTACGCAACACTCTTCCACGGGTCTGCCACTAGCCACTGTCCCAAGTCCCATGGTTCCCCTCGGCTCGGCCGGCCCCAAGCTCCCTGTAGAACGCCCGGGTCCGTGTCTCCTTCGCCGCTCGCAATAATGCTGTCTGAGAGCAGATCGCTCGAGCTCGTGCAACACCAGGAACCGCGTTTGTTCAAGTCAAGGCTGACGGGGACTTTTGACGCACTGCACGAGAATGAGGGTCCAAGCCCGTTGCTGCTTCTCCACATGATCTTCTAACGGCCGTCCAATCTTACTACATGCCGCGACGTGTCTGGAAAACAAGAGAAGAAAAAGAAGAAGAAGAAGAAGAAAAGAGATCTCGTATGCTTCGTGGCCGTGACGTTCGTTTCGTGCTGGTTTGGAATGGACAAAGCGCCAAGCTCGTCTCGCATCCCCATAGTCAAAGGCTGGGAAATCTCAAGACGAGACGGGCTTCATTACGGCTTTTACGTGTTCGCCCTGGAAGAATGGCAGAAAGTTGTCCGAAAACTCGAGAAATCGGGGAGTGTCTGGGGTAAGCTCCACATCGAAGCGGCGGAAAACGCAGGCCAGTGTCAGTCGCAGTTCCGCCCACGCGAGGTTGACTCCTAGACAAGAACGTGGTCCGCGGGAGAAGGGTACCAGCCAGTTGTCGAGCGATGGGTCCTTTAACCAACGTTCAGGCTTGAACGAAAATGGAGCCCGGAAGATTTCTGGATTGTAGTGAACAAACGTACTGCCAATCGATACGACAGTACCGGCGGGCACGTAGTGGCCATCAATGGTGGCGCCCTCTTGTGGTACGATGCGAGGCAGTCCCGAAATCACGCCGGAGGTCATACGAAGTGCTTCCTTCAGGCAGGCGTTGAAGTAGGGGAGCTTCTCCAGGTCACGTATCGAAGGCGCCTTATCCTTGTCGGGCATGACGCTCTTCAGCTCCTCTTGAAGCTTGGTCACAATCGCGCGGTCCTGTGTAATGTATAATGCTGCCAACATTAGTGTGTTGCCAACTGTATCCGCTCCAGCAAACATGAGTGCTTGGCCTTCTTCATAAAGTGAGCCAGCTTCAGGGACTGTGCCGTTGCGGTGAGACTCCTTGTCCAATAGATGGTGGTAGATGGTCTGGTTGTGGGGTAACAGTTTCAGCTCTTCATCAGGGTTGCGCACCAGTGCTTCAATCTGCGCGCCGAGAATCTGTTGCAGGTCAACGAGACCAGCGGTGGAGGGACTGATCACCCGAGAGATCTTGGGAGGGCACTTCATAATCATGTTCTTGTAGGCTGTCGAGTGCTTGAAACGGATGAAGACCGGAAGGGACGCGTCCATCGCGACAATGATAGGCGCCTTGAATCCAGGCTCGTTAATAGCATCAATCGACTTGCCGAAACTATAGTAGGTGATAATGTCCATGGTCATGCAACGAAAGGCCCAGGAGAGGTCGGCAGCAGTTCCGGCGTCCGAGTGATTGGAGAATGCCTTGCAAAGAGCATCGACTTTATCCTGCACAAGGCCCATAGCCCTCTCAATGGCCTGGGTGGAGAAGCTCTTGTTCAGGACATCTTTGCGCTCCTTTGCTTCCTTGTAAGTCAAGAAGCCAAAAGATGAACGGTCCTCGCCAAACGAGTGGTACAGAGACTCCTCCTTGTCCCAGCGGTTGCGACTGTTGTAAATGTCGTGATAGGCCTGAGGGCTGTTGAAGTGCAACTCATTGGGAGAAACACGCACGACTGGGCCGTAGATGGCATGGAGCCGTTCCAGTTCGTGGTGCCAGGAGCGTAGCAAGATGCATTCGATGAAGGCCTTCCGGTACGCGGTCAGAGCCGCAAGTGTTGGACCCGGGAACCTGGCGAGCGGATGGAAGTAGATATTGTTGATGAATGCGCGTAACAAGAGGGCAACCCATGCAGCTAAAGCGACCGAAACAACAGCTGTAAGCGGCTTCTCATTTGCGAGGTCTATCAGCGGATCCATTGTGCTGGGTCGAGGCTGCAGGGGAAGTCAGAGAAGGGAAGACGCAAAGAGAAGTCGCGAGTGCTACCCAAGCTGTTGCGACAGCCGCCCCACAAGCAGTTCAGTCAGAAACAGGGGTTGCAGGAGACACGCGCGCACACAAAGCAGGAAAGAGAGGAAGCTCGAGGGAAGAAGAGAGCGCGAGGAGGGGCGCACGCATGTACGGCAAGAATCTTCGCGTGAGAAAAAGGCCACGGGCGCATTGGAGAAGGGCGAGATGGCACTGGACTGGCGAGGGATAGCGACAAAGACGCCAGAATGGCTCAAGGGAAGGGGACTCCCAGCAGGATGGACGTTCTAATGCTGCTAACCAAGGCTAGGCTGGACACAGTAAAGAGCGTCTACGCGGGCAGTGGCGGGTCTTCGGGGCGTGTCGAGCCGTGGTGTTCCTAGCGGATTCGTTGGGGTCGTCGGGTAGGCGATCTCGGTCTTGGAGGGCGCTGGTCTGAACTCAATGCTAATGCTGAGCTCGCGAGAGGCGCGATTGGCACCGGGCGGGAGACGGGACTGCGATCAGATTGGCGCGCCGGATGCGAACTGGGGAAAGGAGATTGAGCCTTGGGCGAAGGCCGAGATGCGATAGTGTGGCACGGGTGCTTTGCTGTCAAAGCCGATTGCTTGTCAGTGACTAGGTCAGGAACACGCAGGAAAACTGCGACAGCAGCTGAGGAAGCCGGCTCAAACGGGCACAGGCCTGCGTGGCCTGTTGGCTGTGGGCCGCACTCTCCACGTAAGCGAAGCGCGAAAGCAGAGGCCGTTTTGCTGCCGACCATGGTCCCTTGCAACGCATCGGTAAAGCTGTACAATCTGAATCGTCTCGCTCTCGATGGCCGCAAGCCTCACCAGCGGCGTAGCTGCAGTAGGGGGGGAGGGTTGGCAGTTGGCTGGGTCGATGGCAGGCTCGTGGCAGAGGCCATGTCGAGACCAGCTTGCAGACATTGGTCGAGACCGTAGTGGTCAGGGACACAGGGCCTTATGCGGGCCAGATGCAGCATGCCAGAAAGGGATGCGGGTGAAGCACCGTCTGCTTCGCATGCGTGCCACCGCAGAGAGCGAGCTGTGAGGTGTACAGACAGGAGTGGAGCGGCGAAGGGTGAGGTCAGCAATGGGACGACGGCATGGGATTCTGGAAGCGACAAACCGGTCGAGCTCCTGTCTGAAAGGCCGGGTGAGATGAGAAATTGTCGTGCTGGCGAAGCTGCTTCTGCGAGGGCAGCAGTCGGAGGCAGTCTAGTAGGCCTCTAAGATGCCTGGTCGCATCCTGTCCTGCCTCTGGTCGTTGCGAGCGTAGCTTTACCACACAGTTGGGTCGTTCCTTCCTGCTCGTGCGAAATAACACAATCCTCTGCGCCCCACCCCCTCACCTGCTCGTCCACTCGCTCCTCTTCTCTGCACCGCCCTCGACCTCGCCGCGCCGACTCTGATGACCTGACCTGAACCCTCCTGTCGCAGCCTCCCAGTTTACCAGCTCCTCTCGACATGGCCCAGGCCCAGCACCCCCAGCACGCCCACGACGCGAACATCCCTATCGTGAGTCGCCATGCCCAGAGCGCCCTTGGCGAGGCGCTGATAGCAGAATTTCCCAGGACACCCGCCATGATGTAGACTCCGCCTTTGGCGACGACAATGACTTGCAATCGTACGCGGCTCTGCGCGGCCCCGTCTGTCTTGTGACCCCGCCTTCTAACCTTCGCCCAGCGCAACCACCTCGCTGCGTTCCGCCATCTCAGACTACCATTATGAGAATGGCCGACGCTATCACGCCTACCGCCACGGCCAGTACTGGTATGCGCAGCCTTCAACTTGTCCCGGACCTGTCTCATGACTGATCGCTGTACTGCAGGGGCCCCAACGACGAACAGCAAGCAGATCAGCTGGACATTGGGTGAGCATCCCGCTCGCATTCAGTCCCAAAAGTCAGCGCACAGCTCATGCTCATGATAGTCACCATATCTTCACCCTCTGTCTGGGAGGAAACCTTTTTCTGGCCCCCATCGGCAATAACCCAACCAGGTGTCTAGACATTGGCACCGGCACTGGTATTTGGGCCATGTACGCTGCTCTCACTCTTCCCTTACTACACACATTGTTGACCACTCGAGCAGCGACTTTGCCGATCAATTTCCAAACTGCCAGGTCATTGGTACTGACCTCTCGCCGACTCAGCCACGTGAGGTTCCTCCTAACCTGCAGTTCGAGGTCGACGACTGCTGCAGTGAATGGGCCTACACGAAAGAGAGCTTCGACTTTATCCACATTCGCTGTCTGTACGGCAGTGTATCGGATTGGAGCGCGCTCTACACCGAGGCCTTGAAGTGAGTGGGAAAGTGTCGTGTATGCCGTGCATTGCGTACTAATGCGCCACAGGCACCTCAAGCCAGGCGGATGGATCGAGCAGGTTGAGTTGTCAGTCGTGCCGACAAGTGACGACGGCACTGTCAAGCCCGACTCGATCTTTGCCAAATGGGGCGCCGTGTCTCTTGAGGCCGGCGATGCCTTTGGCAAATCGTTGCGCTGCTGGGAAGAGTCACGAGAGGGCTTGATCAACGCCGGGTTTGACAATGTCACCGAACACAAGTTCAAGCTGCCCATTGGCGGCTGGAGTAAGGATCAGCGTCTTAAAGAGATTGGCATGTACAACCGACTGCATTGGGAGCAAGGAATTGAGGGCTGGTGTATGTTCCTCTTGACCAACTATTTGCACTGGCGGGTAGAGGAAGTCATGGTCTACGTTGCCGAGATGCGAAAGATGCTGCGCGATAAGAGCGTCCATGCCTATCACGAGGCGTAAGTGCTTCCTTTCCAGCTTGCGTGCATCTGTCTTTGCTAATCTGGAGAAACAGGTCGGCCGTCTACGGCCAGAAGCCCCTGCGATCCTAATCCTCGGAGAAAGTGCCCTATCACTGTCTGTACAGCGACCTTGGAGGCGCTTCGTGCACTGCTCACGTACTACATACAGTGCTTGCTGCCATGTTTGCATGATCTGACGCTGAATGCACGCAGACATCGATCGAGACGGGAGGTAATGGCATGGCAGGTCCGCAAAGGCAGCTACGCGAGCGAGTGCGATGAAACCTTGTGGATGAGGGGGCGCTGGCAGTGAAGGGCCTGCTGGCGCAAGACGGGATGATACCACTAGCGACACAAGCGGTTCGCTATCGATGCTTTTCAATGCGCAGGATTGCGCATGTACTCGCACGCACATGCACATGCTCAGAAGAGGCGCATGGGCAGGTATGAATATACATTGGATCATTGTGGCTTGCAAATGACCAACCGCACGAGCCATGCTCCATGACGTATCTGCAAAGTCAATCTGTGGGCGTCTTGCACAGCAACCGGATCCTACTCTCTCTCCTCCTCCCCGTTGGGCCTACTCACTCAGATTCGACTGTTTATTCATCCTTTGACCTATCCTCGCTCCTTTGACTGTTGCTGTATTGTTGCTGCGCAGTCTGCCGGCTGCGCGTCCCGTCCCCACAACACCACCGAAGCTCGGACCCCGGAGCCCCTGCAATTGAGGGCCCTTTGTCGCATACAGTCGCTTCGTCATGGCTTCCAAGCAGCAAGAGATCTGCCCAGATCCCTCCGTGCACGATCACGGCGCGAAGCTGCAGGATCAGGCTTCCAAGGCTGCTCTCTACGTCACCCATCCAGAAGAGAAGATCAAGAGCCCACAGTCAACCATTCCCGCTCTAGGACCAGACGGAAAGCTCTCGTCTGCAGGTGAGTCTACACAGTCCACTTTCACCTCCGCTCTTGCGCGCCACGAAAGGCGCAACAAGTGCCGCTAGGGAGTGCATGCAGTGCGAGGTCCAGGTCGCTCGCAGATGGCCGAATTTGGAAGAGCGGTCGTCGGGATCTGACCGCCCACGTCGCGCCTGCCATTTGGGCAAGTCGCGCACCCCACAATATCACGCTGCTCTCTCTCTCTCTGTGCAAGCCCCGTCTCAGGACATCTCACACCTAGGCCCTAGATTCCGCATTTCAATCATACTGACGTATCTCTCGTATAGGCGCCGCAGCTTCGCTCAAGTACGCGAAGCCCCAAGACCTACCTAGCTTCCCTAGCGTTGGTATCGAAACACGATCCTCGGGCAACACAGCAGCAAACCTGGCGGCAAGCAGCCACAAAGAGTTCGAACACTGGAAGCCCGAGTTGTCGTCCTCGGCAGGCAAAGCGGCCTTGCTGGCTCATAAAGATGGCGGGAAGCTAAACCTTTGGCAGCCAACTGCGAGCCAGAACGGCTTCTCCGCTGCAGGTATTGCCATGAAGACCAACTCCAGTCCTCAGCTTGACTATGGCTACACTGATGAAGGTCGCAAGAGAGCCCTTCTCGCTGCCACCCAGTCTCTGAAGCCTAAGCAAGCTGTTCCCGCCAGCACGCCAAAGTATCCAGATGCAGCCAACTCGGCCGCAAATGCTCTCAATGCCGCGGCGACTGCGCATCGTCCTGCGATCGAATTCGATGAATCCGCGCCCTTGAGTGATCCTGCCAATGAGGCGTCCCGAATCACACATCTCACCAACGTGCCTAGAGAGATGTTTGGCGAGCACCCTCCTCTCCAGCTTGACGCTGATGAGAAGAAAAAACAAGACGCTCTCACCGCAGCTAAGCTCATGAACAAGAAGCAGTTGGACGACGCCCAGAAGCTGGTCCTCGAGCAGAAGGCTGCCAAGGCCGCCCTCGACGCTGACATTCGCAACCAGGCTAAGAACTACCTGACCTTGCAATCAGAGGCCCAGAAGCTTGCAGACGAACGCCTGTCCAAGCTGGATCCCGATCGGGAAGCCGCCTACCGTGAGCACTGGGGCTATGGCGATTCTTCTCCCAAGCGCATCATGTCTCTGCGCCGCAAAGGCACAGAGAAGAACAAGGATGCCGACGATGATGATGATGACGCTGCCCGTGCGGGCAGGATCAGACATCAGATGCGAAGACTCGGAGAAGATGTTCAGTCAGCCGACGAGAAGAAGAAGCTTGCCGATCGTGAGAAGCTTCGTCTTGCCGCCGAGAAGTCCGTCAAAGACCGCATGAAGTCGATGGACGAGCAGGTCTTTATGGAGACTGGCAAATACTCGCCTGCAATGATGGAAGAATGGGAACGCCAAGCCCGCATCAAAGCCAATGCCAATGTCGAGGAGCGCATGAAGCACTATGGCAAAGTTCACATTGGCGGAGGAAAGTTCATGGATCAGGCTGAGATTGACGCCATCGCTCAAGGTCGCATGCAACCAACGCTTGACGAGATTACCGAGTCTGCTGAGAAGCAACGTGCTCGCGATGAAGAGATCCGTCTCGACCAGGAACAACGCAAGCTTGCCGCTGCCACCGAGAAGGCGCGGGATCAAGAGACAAAGGAGGAGATCAAGCGCCAGAAAGGTATGTCCTACTTGAAACCCCTTGCCGGCCGTGTGCTTACTCATGACTACAACAGCTGAGGAGAAGGCTGCGGCAAAGGCCGAAAAGGATGCAGACAAGGCTCGGAAGAACGAGGAAAAGGAGCTCGCAAAGACCCAGAGACGTCTTGAGAAAGAGGAGGCCAGGCAATACAAGGAACAGCGTAAGGCTCAGGATGCCGCATTCGCTGAAGAGCAAAAGCACGCCCGCGAAGCCAGCCAACCTAACCTTGCCACAGAGGAGACTGTCGCGGCAGACGATGCCCCTGTCGCAGCTGTCGGTGGAGCTGGCGCAGCTCCCGCAGCTGCTACCGCCGGCGCCACTGAAGCCAGCCAAGAAGCAAAGGACCCCATCAAAGACGTACACACACCCGCCGTCGCCGTCGCACAAGATGACACGATTCGCGAGGATCCTCCGGGTGTGCCAACTTCATTCGGCGAGGGTGCAACAGCCGACGCAGTTGTGGCTTCTGAGCCACAGAGGCAGTCGACGTCGACGGATATTGCAGCCCGCCAAGACAAGGACAATGTGCAATCTAAGAGGTCGTCTCGCCTTGGTGGGATTTTCGGTAAATTCAAGCGGTCGTCGCGTCAACCTGGCAGTATCAGTTCTCTTGAGACAACCAGCACTGGAAAGGTCGCCGTCGAGCCAGTTGCGGCGACGGGCGCTACAGGAGCTGCGAGCACGGCGATGTCGACTGAGGACAAAGGCAAGTCGACGGCGCCAGCCGACAACAGCGCCGATGTGAGCCCTCTCGAAGAGTCTGAGCGGAGTGGACGAGCTGAGCAAAAGACAGTAACGGTTCAGGATGCGTCCAAGATGTCGTTCAAGGAGCGCTTCTCGGGCATCCTGGGCAGTAAGAAGGCTCGGGACAGTGGAGACGACGAAGACTTTGTCGAAGCCAGGGAAGAGCCCGAGACAGCGGCTGCTGTGACGACGCTCGCCGCGCCCGAAGCAGAAAGCAAGCGCGCCAGCAGCGTCAGCCCTGCGCCGGGCGAGTCGCGCTTCCACGAGGAGCTGTAGTGTGGTGTTGCGAGGCAGGTGCTCTACTGCTTTTCTTCTATACCCAACGAGACATTGGCGACGTTGAGAATAATGGTAATACGAGCTCTGCTCATGCTGAGCTGAGTCTGTCGGAAAGCTTGGAAAGGCTGCATTGAAGCAGGCGGAAGAGTGTGGGGAGTGGCATGAGTTGCTTTGAACAATCGCTTGATACCTCTATGTTGTGTGTCCTTTTTCTCCTTTAGCAGAATGAAGTCGAAAGTACCCTTGACAACGTTGCCATGCTGCTGTACCTTGGGTTACACGAGTGCTGGTGTTGCAGTAGAGCGTATGAGATCTGCAGACGCAGGTTGGGGAGGGTGGAGACGGTGGTGGAGTGGCAGTCGACATGTACAGACGGGTGTCTGGACGAGCCAAGCAGGAACCGTTCGCCCTTGTTGCACAGTCGTGTGTATTCTGTGCATGGCATGATGGGTGAAGCCGCAGACTCCGGCAGCAGCATGCGTCAGACTTGTGCAAGAGAGATGCTTGTACTGCGTGTACCTGCTGGGGTGGAGGATGCTGGGCAGGCTGCGACAATCTCGGGCAGGAGGCACCGTATGGGCGATCTCGAGGCAGCATACGCACCTCAGTCTCCACTGCCCTTGCGCCGGCGACGCTGATTTGCCCAAGGGGATATTGTACTCGCTTCTAGGTTTCTGACTTCTGCCGCGTGCTTTGTGAGCCGCTGCATCGGCCGGGCTGGCTAACCGCAAGCCGGCTAGGCGCATCCTACCACGCTGCAGGGAAGTCTGATCACTTGTGAGGCTTCCCCACGCAGTCTGGGCGATCCAGCTGGGCCTTGACTGCCCTGTCGTGTCGTCTTGCCTCTGTCCCCGTCCGACTCACTTCAACTTATTCTTTCTCTTGTCCTTATCCTCTTCCTTTTCCTTTACTCACTGATCCAACTCCTTGCGCTGCGAGCCCTTACAGCCATGGGTCTGGGCATCATCGGCAGCGATTTGGACGTGCCTGGTACGTCTTCGCCTTCATCTCAACATTCTCCTCGCGCAACAACTAATTTGCATTCCTCCTTAGGCACCGTCCCTGGCTTCCTCGACCGCGAACGAACCCTCGAGCAGGCTTTCCGAGGAGGCTCTACCCTCAATGCAAACTTGAAATACGACACCTCTGGCAAAGTGCCCATCCTCCTCGTTCCCCAACCATCCGACGACCCGAAGGATCCATTGAACCTGCCCAAATGGCGTCGCGACCTCAATTTACTTTCGCTATGTATCATGGGTGTGCTCGCCACCACCCTGTCGCCCATCCTGGCCGCTGACAGTCTGGACTTGACCTTCATCTTTGACACCACATTTACAAAAATCGCCTGGCTCACCGGATATCATTTGCTGGCTTGCGGTCTCTCTGGCTTCTTCTTCGTCGGCACCGCTCGAGTATGGGGCAAGCGCCACGTCTACCTCATCGGTGCTCTCCTCGTAATCGCTAGCTGCGCTTGGGCAGGAGAGGCCGAGAGTTACAACAGCTTGATGGGAGCAAGAGTCCTGCAAGGTGTCGGGTATGTTGGCTGACAGTGCCCACGAGGGACTCATGGACTAATCTATACCCAAAGGCTTGCACCATTCGAGGCTTTGATCAACTCCAGTGTCGCCGACCTCTACTTCGTCCACGAGCGTGGCTGGCGCATGGCCGTCAGCAACCTGTCCGTCTTTGGCGGTGCCTTCTTCACGCCCGTTATTGTCGGTGTCATTGCCACCGAAATGGGCTGGCAGTGGACCTTCAAGTTCGTCGCCATCTTCACTGGCCTCTTCTTTCCGCTCTTGTTCTTCTTCTGCTTTGAGACGGCCTACCCCCGCTCTATTCATGCTGAGCAAGAGGTCCTTGACCTGATCGCCCAGCAGCAATCAATCGGAAGCGATCGCTCGTCTGAGGAGGCTAAGCAAGGCGAAAAAGACGTACACGTGAATTCTGTGCTAGCAAACTCTGCCTTGCCTTCATCGCCTCGAGTCGCCCGCGACGATTCGCCCTGGGATTTCAAGAGGAGCCTTCGACCCTTCAACGGACGCATTACAAACGAGAACTTCCTCAAGGTGCTCATCCGCCCTATTCCTCTTTTCCTCAACCCTGGCATCCTGTGGGCGTGCTTCATTCAGGGCTGCATCATTGGCTGGACTGTGCTTATTGGTATCGTTGTTGCGGCCATTTTCTTGGGTCCGCCACTGTTCTTCACATCGCGTCAAGCCGGATACCTCTACACCGGCGCATTCATTGGCGCTATTCTCGGTTTCCTTATTTGTGGTCTGGTTGCAGACCCTGGCATTCGCTTCTTGACGCGTCTCAACAACGGTGTCTATGAACCAGAATTCCGCATCCTGCTCGTTGGTTTCCTTTCGCTCGTTCTCGGCGGCATCGGTCTCTACGGATTCGGGTACACTGCAGCGGATCAGTTTCGCTGGGGCTGGCTCATACCTGACGTCTTCTTTGGATTTGAGGTCGCCGGCATGGTCTGTGGTGCGATTGCGAGTGCTTTGTACATTGCTGATGCTCACCGTAAGTTGTTATCAGTTTAGGTATTGAGATTGCTTGCTAACACTGCTCCAAGGCGATGTCGCTATCGAGGGCTTCACCTGCCTCTTGATCTTCAAGAACCTGTTCAGTTTCGGCCTGACGCTGCATGGCTTTGACTGGCTAGTGCAAAGGGGCATTACAGAGGTCTTTGTGATTGTCGCCAGTGTCCACGTTGCTGTGTCAGCTCTGAGTTTCCCAATGTGTAAGTGCTAGAGGCAGCTTTCTTGAGCATCAGTTACTGACAGCCATTGACAGATTTCTTTGGCAAGTTGAACCGCAAGTTCTCGGCCAAGTACGACATACTCAAGCTACTGCGCCTACGCTGAAGGTTCCGTGGTTTTGGGATTGTGTTTGAGAGCAAGGCGTTCACCTTTGGGTATAAAATCTGGCATTCTGAATTCATGGTCGCAGCAGGGTAGGAGTGCGGTGTGATGGCAACGGATGCATATACCCTCAAATATAATGCAAAGTATTACGTATCTACTGGATGTCGAGGCATGCTGGCAACGAGTACTGCAATATTCTCATGACTGGAGATCATCCTGAACAGCATCAGAGGTTTCAGGTAGAACAGTGTGACTACAAGATTCGTACACTTGTGGCCATCGCCGATCCATCCCGGTTTCAAGATCGGCCCTGCTGACAGGATCAAAGTAAGATGAGAGGCACAACGTGCGCCGCGGCTGAAAGGCACCCAGCGCTCCAGCGTGCGGCACGACTGAGTCGAGCTGGGCTTGGAGATGTGCAGGCCTGCGACTGCGCGTGCATCAGAGGGCGCAGGGCTGGGACTTGAGGATGGCGGTGGCTGCAGCTGCTGGTACCTGAATGCAGAGTGGAAGATGCGGATCGGAGTGGAATGCGGAGAGAAGTAGACGACCTCACCTGTTTGCGATGACGTCCTGTCTCCCAAAGCCGCGCGCAAAGGAGCCCTCCAGTCAGCCTGTGCAAATCCCCCATCCTCCAACTTCCACCTCGTCTCACGCGCATCACTGGCCCTCGTCTTCATCCTCTGTCTTCGCCACTTCATCTGAGAGCACATTGCGCGCCTGCGTAGCTCTGCAGTGCCCATCCTCCGCCTCTTCATCGATACCCAGAGCCCGCAGCTCTCCCTCCGCGGACATGTTTACAAAGCTGTACTGGCTGTTGCCCACAGCCTCTGCCATCGTCTGGTTTGGCATGCTTGCGGCTATGATCATATATTGGGGTGCAAGTGGAACGCCAGTCTACCCGTCCGAGAGTAGTGGGCAGTTTATTGCGTACGTTCATAGCCGCCCTGATTGTACAGACTTCGTCCCGCTAACTCTCTCACAACAGATACATCTCTGGTACGTGCATGTTGATGCGCCCCCCCGACCCGCGTGGAATGAGATGCCTAATTGGAGACCTGTAGACGTTGGCGCCTTCAAACTGAAACCGCTGTTCATTGCCGGCTCATGGTTCATGTGGATCACCCTAGACTTGGGCATGATTGCCGACCGATGGATGAGACACACCGGCCATCTTGCACCAAACACAAGTTGGTTTCAAAAGGCCCTGTCCATTGTCTCCATCATCGCTGCTATTGCTGGCGGCTTTGGTATCGGCTTTTTGAGCATCTTCAACACCTACCAATATCCCAGAACCCACGACAAGCTTCTGATTTTGTTCATGTAAGTTGCCATTGTCCGAGCAGTACACCAGACCAGCAGACTAAGTCTGGTCTCATAGTGTCGGATATGTCGTGTCTGCTATTCTCATTTGCTGGGAGTTCCAGCGCCTGGGTATCCACCACAGACAACATCGGGTCCTGCGCATCTCCTTCTGGCTGAAATTGACCTTCATCATCGTCGAGGTCTGCTTGGCTATCGGTAAGCCCATGCCCGCTCAGCGGCGTTGTTCCTGGCTAACTGTGTTTCCAGCTTTCGGTGTCCTGAACACTGTTTATGAGCATCTCAACCCTGCTGCTGTGCTCGAGTGGATCATCGCCTTTGTCTTCACCTTGTACATTCTCACCTTTACGTTGGACCTGATTCCTGTGCTCAGCACCAAACATCACCACGCCAAGGAGACAATGGTTGAGGCTGGCTATGACGGCCAGGACCAGAACTATGCCAATGGGACTAGCGGTTACTATGGCGGTCAGCCTCCTGTGGCGCAGGCTGACCCTGGCCGCAACTTTTGAAAGACGCAGTCGGAATCAAACTAATGAAAAGAGAAGGGTGGCCAACATTTGAACTTGCATATGCAGCGTTTTAGACTGCTTGTAGAGCCTTTGATGAGACGGTGTACAGTCGAAGTGTCGTGATGGTTTACGACAATGTTCATGACATGCGCAGGCGATTTGGTCCCAAAGGCGTTTGATGTGTAGATATCCAGTTGTATGGTCTTGGGTCGTCGCGATTTTTTCTCATCTGAATGAAGGATTGAGCGGAGTGCATCTCTGTGCGTTGACGTATCTCGACGTGTCTTTTCCCATGGTCACGTGCGCCTGATTCTCACACCTCGTCTGACACCTCCACGCTGCAAGTTCGTCCATCCCTATCGCTGCCAGTAAGCAAACCCTTGAAAATCTCATAATTCGCTGGCCCCATTGTGATCCAGACTTCCTCGCTCTCAATGCTCTGAAGCTCGCCGTGCGCGCCTCGCGCAAAACAGTAGAACCTGCCTTGTCCTACTCCATCCCTTATCCCGACCAGCCCATTTTGTACTGCTGCTCCACTATCAAGTCGACCAAATCTCCGCCCTCCACAAAAGGCACTGGACCCAGCTTCACCGGTTTTACATCAGACGTGGACAAATCTCATCTTTGTCCAATTCTCCACTCTCTTCCACGCCAACCCAGTCAACCATGTCTTCCCCAACGTCTATCCGCATCGATCCTCCAAATCAAGCGAAGGCATCATCAAACTTCCTAACGAAGCTCTTCACCAATCCTATCCTCCTGATTTCATCCGCTCTTCTGCTACGCGCGGGACTTCTCATCTACGGTCATCATCAGGATACCCACTCGCCCATCAAATACACGGATATCGATTATGCCGTCTTCACCGATGCTGCGTTTGCGCTGAAGAGAGGAGAGTCGCCGTATGCGCGGGCTACGTATCGGTATACACCGCTTGTGGCGTGGATTGTGTGGCCGTGTACTTTTGGGGGAGTGTGGTTTGATTTTGGGAAGGGGTTAGTTTTTACTGCGTCTTTTTTGTGGGGAGGTCTTCTGTTCTGATCTGGCTTTCCCCCCGAATTATCCTCTCTACTATTTCTTGGATTTTACACCTGGCTAACGGAAAAGATAGGCTGTTTGCGCTCAGTGATGTCCTCGCTGGCTGTCTTATTTGGCGCATACTGAGGGTTCAAGGTATGGAGAGTCATCGGGCGTGGGTAAGTCTTGCTGCTTCTCCTTGCTCTTTGAGAAGGTGATGCTGATGTGAATTGATACAGACTTATGCTTCAATCTGGCTTCTGAATCCCATGGTGGCGCAAATCAGCACGCGTGGAAGTTCAGAAGGTTTTGTGGTCGTATGGGTGCTTGCATGTCTCTGTGCAGTCTTTGAGGTGAGTTTCTGTTGCATGGCGCAGATTACATACCCGCTGCGAAGGCAAAAGCGACTAACGTCGATACTAGAAACGCTACGTGCTAGCTGGGCTTCTCCTTGGCTTCTGCGTACATCTCAAGATTTACCCCTTCATTTACGCGCCTGCTATCGTTGTCTGGGTCTCACGGCAGCACTTGGCGCAAACTCGCAACCCAGTTTCCTGGATTCTTGGATTTCTTAATGCACAGAGTATTACTATCGCCATTTCTAGCGCGGTATCATTTCTCGGGCTGAATGCGTGGATGTACTCACTGTACGTTTCTGCCTCCTTTTCTATTGCCCATTCCCTTCCCTTCCACTCAGCAACCCAAATGAGACTTCCAAATCTATCCATACCAAACCATTCTTCACCCCAAGCCGATTTCTGAAACTGACCAAAACACCCAAGTTACGGACCCCCTTTCCTAGAACACACTTTCTTCTACCATCTAGTCCGTACAGACCACAGACATAACTTCTCGCCCTACCATCTCCTCCTCTATCTAAACTCCTCGCCTGCGTCATCATCCGCCACATCAGCCTGGCACCCCGAAACCCTCGCCTTCATCCCCCAACTCTCCCTCTGCCTCATCTTTGTTCCGCTACTGCTCGCGCAGCGCAGCTTAGCCGGGGCTATGCTTATCCAGACCTTTGTCTTCGTCACGTATAACAAGGTCTGTACTTCGCAGTACTTTTTATGGTATCTGTGTTTGTTACCACTGCATCTACCTTTTTCATCGATGCTAGGTGAAGATAAGAATCCCGCATCATTTACGCCTGCAAACAAAGAGAAGGAGTCGAAATCGTCAGGATGGAGGGTGAACAAGGGCGTGCTCGCGCTGCTGCTTTGGGTTGCGGGACAGGGTGCGTGGCTGTATCAGGGTTTTCAGCTTGAGTTTTTGGGGATCAGTTCGTTTGCGGAGATGTGGGGTGCTGGGATACTGTTCTATGTTGTTAACGTTTGGATTGCGGGGGTTTTGATTGGGGATATTTTTAGATTATGATTCGGGATATGCTCAGAAATGTTGAGAGGAACGCGGAGAGCATGAAGGTGGTGGGCGATAAGTAAGATATAGGAGGAAGAATCGAAAGGGAAGGATGTGGAGGATGATAAGCCTGATGCGGAGTGTATGATATGTTGATGTTAGATGTATAATTGACTTTTTTTAAGCCTGCCGGCTGGAGACTAGGTAGACCGGACTGTATGATTGATGTGCACTCCGAGCTCAGACATGAGTCCAGGGAAACGAGTACCAGCACATCATATTGGGCTGCTCTGCTTTTCATCAGCCCTGACGCCTTGTCCCAATCTCAACCTCTCATCTTTTCTATTGACATCATCCTGCAGCTTCCGACATGCTTGTCCCAGTCTTCACACTCATCTCGTCCAAGCTCCCAATCAGGCCGAACCAACAAAGCAGACACATCTCTCGTTCCAACCCACCTCAAACCAGATGCGGCGGCAGCAAAAAGTTAGGAATCCCCTCCAAAATCTTATACTCATGCTTACAATTCTGGCATACGAGCGTCCCACTCTCAATATTAGTCTCCAAAAGTAAACGATGCAGCATCTTGTAATCTTCCTCACTCCGCTCAACTTCCATACCCCCTTCCTGCGCTGCCCCTCCCGCCGAACCTCCCTGCAGCGCATCAGACGCAGGAACCTCCGCATCGACATCCATCTCCCCATCGCCGTCCCCGCCTCCCCCCGCCTTCTCACTGCCCTCCGCTACACCCTGCACAACCTTTACACTCCCGTCCTCCTGAGCGACAAACGCATCCGGTACGCGCAGCCCCAGATCATTCGCCGCGGTTTTTAGCGCGCATATATCGACGCGCGGCAGGATATTAGCTAGAAATTCCGGCTGGAAGTCCGTCTCGACTATTTCTAGCTCTGCGTCGCGGATGGCTAGAGGGAAGGATGTGGGGACTGTTTTGCAGGATTTTATGGCGCAGGTTAGGAAGTTGTGGGTTAGGAGCTTCATTTTGTTGTTTTTTGCTCTGTTCCTGCTTTGGAGTGCTGTTAAATTTAGCTTGATTTGCTGTGCCGCTTTTGATTTTGGCTGTTGAGTGATGTCGAGAGTCGTCGGCGTCGTTGCGAAGATGCGTGACGAGGATGTTGGTGGTTCAGGTGCCGAATGCTGATGCTAGTGTGTTGATGGGACTTTCAAATTGCAAGCGCGGTCGTGAACCAGTACTCAAAGATTTCCGAGTGTCAAAACGACGTAGAGATGGCGTATTCGATCACAACAAGCCGAACGCTAGTGGTCCGAGTGTTAAGTGCGTTGCGCGCGAAAGAAAAATACAGGTAGCCTTTCGAGTCTGTAAGATCGCTGCTGATATCGAGTCTAGATTGATAGAGTGCGTTGATCACAGTGTTGGCGCAGTGGTCTGTCCATTCAAAGAATATACAGTCTTCGAAACAAGTTCGCAAAAAAATCTGGATCACGTGTTGATAAAGATTCTGGAGTGACTTGGTGGATGACTAAGCGTGTGGGCCCCATCGTCTTACATTGGCGTCGACTTCATCTCTTGCTTTGAGACATGCTATGTATTTTCCTCAAGCCGCAGCGTATGCTCTGGAGTCCAAAACACAGTAGCCTTCGAAAGTCGATTCACATTTGAATGTTCTGAATTGCGGCTCAAGTCTACAGGTGCGCACTGCGAACTAGCTGACTTGGTGATCAGCGTTCCTTCTGTACAGCCTGGAGCAACGCAGCACGCTCATGCCCATCATTATGATCACTTTCATTCAGTCCATAGACATTTACAGAAGTAATTTGTGGAGGGTCGTCATAATTTGGACCGTGTCCGATTGAGCCACTGCTTCAGCATCGTGACAGAATGCTCCCACTCATCATGCTTCAGTCTCTGGGAAACTAGTCATAATTCTGTCAGTTGAATTTCCGAATACGATTCGCTCTGGATGTGATTAGGAACAAGAAGATCGATGAAAGACTCAGAAGAAGGATCAGCAAGGATGTAGAGAAGAAAGGGATGCTTACGCTCTTTCGCATGCTGGCCCACGGCCGCTTGCGTTGGAATATCTCGCCCAACGGCCCTCGTGGCTTCCTGTATACCTTCAGCTCTTGCCTTGCGAGCCTTTTCGAACAACTTCAGTCGCTCTGGGACTTCGGCCGGCGAGACGCCAGCTGACAGCATCGCAGTCAACGACATGGCGTCTTCAATTGCCTGCGCACCTCCCTGTCCCGTGTCTGAAGCACAACTCTGTCAGTACTCGACAAGCTCAACACTGTTGTCGGCAGTAGAGGTTACTTACGCGGTAGGAAAGGGTGAGCAGCATCACCCAGCAACGCCAACTTCCCTCGTGTCCACGTCGGCAACTGCGCCATATCCAGAAGCTTGTACAGCTTCAGCGTCTCGGGATCGACGTGGTCGAGAAGTCCTTGCACGACAGGCGGGAATGACTTGAACATGTCAACCAATTGTCGCTTGTCCCCCTTGCTATTCCAATCTGCCCATGTTAACACATCGCCACATGCCGACTGGAATCTTGGCTTACCTTCGCCACTAGCATTGTCCGTCAGGTTGCTGTCATGAAGAGCGACGCAATTGATCGCTGTATTGCTCTCGCACGGATACGTGACAATTCGTCTGTCGCTGCCGATCCACATAAAAAACGTGTCGAGCTCAGAGAAGACGCCTTTCGTCCTGGCATCGGCTTGTAAAACCTCTCGCGGCACCATGAAGCGGAAGGCGTTCTTGCCGGATCCGAACGGCACTGGAGAGGTCTGGCCAGACGCAGCGAGCGCTTTGCGAGTGACAGAGTGCACGCCATCCGCGCCAATGATCACGTCTCCCTCAAACTCGATGCCGTTTTCCAGCGTTATGCGGGCATTCTCAGCGTCGACCGAGACGATACGACTGGACACTTTCAGCTGGGGTAGCGGTCCATCTCGGCTGGGTTCGAGAGCAAGTTGTTTGATTCCCTAGATCGCAGAAACGTCAGATTCACTGCGGATGAGTCTCAAGAGGGAGATCAAGTTACCGAGTGGAGCGCGACTCTGTGGATCATATGGAATGGGTGCTTCCACAGATGTCGGGGTTGAACAAAATCCTGAGTCAAGTTGCCCTTGTCGTCAAAGCCCTTTCTCTGTACAAGAGCTTAGCGCATGCCACCTTTTCAGCATAAAGTAAACTCACTCTAAGACAGGGCACAGCCCTATGCTCCTCAGCGAAGAAACCATGTCTTCTCAGCAAGCCATTCGCATTCGGCGGTAGGAAGATGGCAGCGCCCGTCTCGGTAGCAAAGCTCGACTGTTCGAACAACTAGCAAGTATTCGTCAGTCTATGTCCACTGGCAAGTACGTTTTCAAGGCCGCAGTGCCTGCCACGGGCCGAACATGTCGAAAGAGGCATGGCGCACTGTTACTCGATGTCCCTGCGCACGCAGACCAAGTGCAGCCGTTAAACCCCCGATACCAGCGCCTACAATGAGGACGTCGAGAGGCTGCGCGCTCTCTTGGTCTCGGCTAGGCAGGAAACTCCAGACCATGATGCCTTCCCCTTCGCTCTAGCCGTTTCGGTGATGTCGCTTCTCGTATGCGTGTCGTTTAGATGTATGAATGAGCCTCATGCAAAGAGCCTCCTGTCGTTCAGCAAGGCTAGGCTGTCTTTCTAGGAGTATTCGGGTCGTTTTTTTCGTCTGCTTGGTCTCGTCGGCATTTGCATGCCGCGCTAGACGTTTAGTCGCTACATTGGATCCCTCGGATGCGGAGGTCAACGTCACATGTCGTTTTATCTGCTTCCCGTTCGGGTATGATCTTCTCTGTTCTAGCAGATAGTGATTGGGCATCATCTTTATCTATCAATTGTAATGGGGCTCCGAACCTCGTGGTGTCGGCGTCAGGTGTATGCCGTGAAGTGAGGCTCTTAGACAAACGCGCGCGCACGAGGACTTTCAAGCTCTGGGACTACTTCATCCTCGTCTACAGCCTTGCTTTGGTAATATCTGCAGTATCGTAGTCACAAACGATCCGTACGATATTCTCGGAGATACCGAGCGCGTCCTTGTGCTTGACAGACAAGACGATAGTATCGAGCACACCAAGCATTTGTACTCATCGCCCAGTCGACTATGTACCTTGACCATACAACAAACACAACATGCTCCTGTATTGCTCGTTGCCAAGGTCCATCCTCGACATCTGGCTCTCTGATTTCTCTCTACCCAAATCTACAGCCTGCACCCTCTTACTCGACAAACTTCCCCTCAAGCCACCCCTGTCTCTTTACCCCCATCTCAACAGCAGCATTCCCCCAGTCCTCCCCATGATTATGCCCCTGCTCAGCATAACTCAACCCCTCCCCCTGCGCACCCTCCTTCTTCCCACCCAGCCCCGCACGCGTATAAGCCTGCTCCTCATTCAAACACGTCAACACGCCAAAAATAACCGGCACCCCAAGATCAAGCTGAACCCTCATGAGCCCATGCGACACCGCATCAGCAATATACTCAAAATGCATCGTACTCCCCTTGATCAGCACACCCACCGCAATAATCGCATCCAGCGGGCCCCGATTGACATTCTTCTCCCCGGCACGCGCGTCCGCCGTCGTGCTGCTCAAATCAGTGCTGCTGGCGCCCGCACCGAGTAAGTCACTCGCGGCGGCCACGATGCCCGATGCCTGCGATGACGTGGAGGATGTGTACATGCGCTGCACGGCAAAGGGTAATTCATACGAGCCTGGGACCGACTGTGTTATTATATTCTGGGGCTGGACGCCGGCTTTTTCTAGGGAGGCGCGGGCGCCGGAGACGAGGGCGGAGACGATGGGGGTGTTCCAGCGGGTGTGGACTATGCCGATGCGGAGTTTGGATGCTTGGGTTTTATTAGAGGTATTGAAGAGGGGGGGGGGGGGGTTAGGGGGGGTGAGGAAATACCATCGTATGTCTGGGCTTCTCCTGGGCCTTTGTTCATTGTGCTGGTTGTGGAGTATGTTGCCGGGGGGAGAATTCAGTGTGAGGGTCAATGGGCCTGTGTCTGAGGGGGTTCGAAGATTGCTGGAGGCTTTGCAGGTCGCTTCGACGAGACGGAATGTATACGGCAATTCTGGGTAAAGACGTTCCAAATGTCGAATATCAAGCAAATCAACCACCAAAAGGCAAGATGGAACCTAGGCAGGCAGGTAGGTAGAGGTACTGTAGGTAGCTAGCAGTCATACCCGCAGCACTCGGCATCCGACCCCCCCACCACACAGCGCCCGATTCGACCGCTGCGCTCGCGCCATTGAGAGCAAGCACAGACCATTTTTTCTGTCCTTGACGGCAAAACATTTCCCCGTCACCCACAACCGCAGAAACTCCAACGACTCCCCCCATTTCGCAAAGACGGAATTGTACCTTGCTGTCGCCCATCTCGTCTTCATACCTCTCTTTCCCAGCCGTATCACCCGTCACACTACCGCCAAGATGCCTCAGGAAGTCAAGGACATTAAGCAGTTCATTGAGATCTGCCGTCGCAAGGACGCCAGCTGTGAGTTTCTCGATTTTTTCTTTCCCAACTTTGGTAAGAGAGATGGGCATATCGATATTAGAGAGCGCGGATGCCGTTGCGCTGTGTCTATTCGCCTAGACATAAAAATGAGAGTGAGAAAAATACGAGAAGCATACAATCCCGCAGCGCACGGCGCCGTGCAAATACAACAACACAAGCGACTCGACAAGCACAAGCACTCCAGAAGCCAAGGCCGCAAAGGTCATGCAACGGCACGGCGCCATCTGCTTATTTTCTGTGATCTTGCCGCTCAATCCCCAAGTCAGGAGAAAAAAGAAACCCAAGCTAACACATCTCCTTCCCACAGCCGCACGCATTAAAAAGTCCACCCGCACAAATCAGACAAAGTTCAAAGTCCGGTGCCATCGCTACCTGTACACGCTCGTCCTCAAGGACAGCGACAAGGCTGATAAGCTGAAGCAGTCGCTTCCTCCTGGTACGTTTTACACCTTTCCTTTGGGGTCACATTGGGGTGAGGGGGGTTACATTATATCCATGGTGTCTCGTGTCAGGCTTGTTTCTCCTTGAGAAAGTCAGTCATGACTATGGTCGTGGTCGACGTTGGGCGCAAATGTACGAGGGCGAATAGGAGGGGGGACAAAAAGGTGTAGATGGAGACGCAGATGCAGGAAGATCAGGACACGAACGAAGACTCAATGCCTTTCCAACGCAAACTAACAAGATCAAACCAGGTCTCGCCATCACCGATGCCCCCAAGAAGAACGCAAAGGGCAAGCACGTCGCCAAGTAGACTTTTCACACCTCACGACCCAAGCAACGACCCGCAGGCAGGACAAGCAGGCAGGATAAGCGAGCAAGCAAGCAGCGAAGTGAATCTGGATCGAAGCGCAGTTTCCAAGTAAAAGGCAGTACCGGCGCTGAAGCAATGTGCAAATCATGACAGTGCAATCAAGGGCAAACCGTCGTGGTGAACGATGAAGAGTCGTAGAGACTCGAATTGATCAAAAAAGGATTACCTTCTTTTCCTATGTTTCGGCATTAGATGGCAGATGCAGCATGAGTGCTGAGCTGATTGCACGGCGTTACATGTCTCTGCTTTGCACTGTTATGCATTGGAATGAGGAAAATGAAAAAAACGCCGAGAGCGACTTGTGATCAAATTCTGTGTTCTGTCTGCTGTCTTGTGCTTCTTGGCTTGCTGGCTGGCTATCGTCCTGTCGTTTGGACTTATCTTTCAGCTGTTATCCTGATATGACGACAGTTGCAAGCATGGTCCATCAATTGTACAGGCCACAAATGATAAAAGTCAAAGCTTCTCCTTAATCTTCTTCTCTGCGCGCTTCGTCTCGACCTTCGGCGTCTTCTCATCGTCCTCTCCGCCGCTGTCGTCGTTCCAGCCAAGCTCCCTGAACTGGCGCGTAATCTCTTGGCTGAAATCTTCCTCCTCATCCTTCCAGCAGATCAGCTTTTGTTCATGCGTGTTTGACTGTCCGTTCTCCTTGTTTCCCTCGATTCCCTCTACACCCTTCACCCGAATCTCGCGGTCCATTGGCTTGCCGTCCGTTCCGTGTCGAACAATGCACTCGAAGCATGATTCGTGCAACACCATGCTTTCGTGTGTTGGTGGGTCTGGATCTCCGCGCAATTGTCTCTCCTCGTCTAGAACTATTGCATCTGCCAGTTTGCACGTTGCTTCGACGGTGTCAAGTCGCTTCTCGAGAAACACCGTCGTGTCGCGAGGTTGGTAGTAGGGTCCGCGACGACCTTTGGGGGAGGATTTGTCAGCCATCTTTGGCCTTTTGTCGTATTTGAGAAAGACTGAGCAGGTCATTAGCCGATGTTTTGGAATCTTAGAAGCACCAAGTGTTGGGTCTCGACATACATTTGACCGAATTGATTGAATTGGTATGGTCGACCGGACGATGGCCACAGGTCGTGCGTACAAGCCGAATTGGTCTCGAAAAGCCGCTTTGAATAGCTGTGTGCGAGTACCAATTTGGCTCTTGTTGACCTGTTTTTGTGAAGAGTGTGAGGTCTGTGATTGTCAGAATCATCCATAGCGAGAGAGTGAATCATGAAACACGTGGGTGTTATCAAGCCGCAGGTGCTGCTGCTCCTTGACCAAAGTCGGTTGCAAGTAAAGCAACGTAGGTTGATGTACGTACTCTTTGACTTTGATAATAATTGCGAGCTTCTGTGAGCGGGCTTGAGTAGCCTAGAAAGGCTGTGCACTGCTTGCTGGCGAAAAGTGGGGATGGTAGCAGACGTGGTGCCGCTGGCAGGTCGAGCAGAAGACGAGCAGAGAGGAGAGGCGAGGGAAAAATAAATACTCATGGCGAGCCGGATCAAAACAGGAAAGACCGCAGAGGTTGTTGTTCACGATCTCAAGCGTGCCGTACACACGAGAGCGCGACAATCGTGAAATCTGCAGTCGTGGCCGATTACCGTAGATCACAAGGAAAGATCTGGCGTGAACAGCCACGAGGAGCGGTCATGTTGTGATATTCTGCGTGAATATAAAAGTGAGAGTCTCTATTCCAAGGGGTACAGAGAGTTACCTGAGTGTAGTGATGATGAAGCTCGTCGATTCGAGTTTGAGATTGCAAAAGGTTGAATGGCGGAGCGTCGGTGATGGAAGAGAGAACAAATGTCAGCTTGACATGCCGAGTCTCAGCTTGCTGGCTTTTTAGAAGTGACGAAGCGGGTATGACGCAGAATACAAACAACCTAAACGGGCAGGCGAGCTTCCATTGTTGTGTGAGGTTTGTAGGTATGGATGAAGACGCCCAGGCTGTCCAAAGTCAGCATGATGATCACTTTCACGGCGCAGCAATGTAACCTCGTAGTGATTGTAGACTGCGAGTTTCCGAAAGCAAACCGTGAAAACATAAACCAGTGCCAATGTCATCAAGCACCGACGACTAAGATGACCTACAATACCATCAACAAAGGGCAGACAGTAAACGACAGATTCTCAGCATTGAAACGACGAAAGAAGTGCAGGTAGAGACAGAGGTCGAGGTAGGGGTAGAGGGAGAGAAGTATCAACTCATGGCCGTGCACGATACTTACGATAAAGATACACTTACTCCAAGTCCATCGTCCATCATCGAGTCCATCAAGACGCCGACTAGAGCCGTCAACTGAGAGGAGTAGAGCATCAGCATCAGCATTCATCACAGACCTCAGCCCGATCCTCGAGCCTTCAGACAGTGAGAAGAAGCCTAGGTATGTAGCTAGTTTCAGGCTCACCCCAAACCTCACTGCGTATTCCAAACGCAGAAACAGTGCAGTGGGCAGTCAACAGTGCATACTGTAGTCAAGTACAGTAACCCCAGTCTAGATTGCCAATCATCCAGCGTTCTCATGATCCCTACCCACGACCCATCACCTGTCAACCTGCCGTGCCCGCAAGCATCATCCCAGCAACCCCTTCACCCCCTTCTTCACACCTCCTCTCCCATGAAACCTCCAACCCACCCCCCAAAAAACTCTCAGCAAAAAAGAGAAAACGGCCTCAGCGTTGGTGGAGAAATAATCAAAGATCCCGCATAACGCAGAACTTCATACTCTTCCTATCATGATTTGTCTTGTATAATACTCATCATCAGCCTACAAGTCAAAAAGAGAAACACGAGGAAAATCCCTGTTTTTGACCCGCCACAACTTGCGCCAAGACTTTTTTCCAAACGCTCTGATTGCCAAGGCCCCCCGGCGTCAGAATGGCTCTGATTGAGTTGGGAAATTGGGATATTCTCGTCGGTGTAAAAACCAAGCTGTGAAAAATCATACGTGTGGTACCTACCCAGCCCTACCGCACATCGGCGTACCGGTCAACCTAGCCCCCGACCCCCCGACCCGTGAATTTCGTTTATAAGCATCCCGCATCCTCCCAAATTTCCTGCCGCTCTTCGTGCGGCGGATGCAACAACTTTTTCCCCATACCTACAAAGGTAGTTACTGCTTGCTTTGTTTTCCAAAATAAGTCGAGCAAACAGCGTCAGTTGCATCTCAGAAAAAAGACGAATTGCATATTAGACGCCATGTCTCGTTTTAGAGCTGTCCTGCTTGTTCTTTTCCCTCCCTTTTGACTCCTTGGGGAAGAAAGAGGGGTGGAAAGGACATATATGGAGGGCTGGGGACGGTCTGAACATTTTTTCTTTACATTCTTCTCTTTGTTTGCTTTTTCGTCTTCTTGTCTTCTGTCGAGGAGGTGCGGATTTGAGGGTCAGCAGAGGGAAGAACCTCGAGGCAAAGAAGAGCATGGATGATGACATTCAGGAAGACATGGGTCGATGCAGTCAATTCGTATCGACTCTGGACTCTCATGTCCTCCATTGGTCGTTGACCTGCGGGTCTGCTACCAAAGGGGGACTGATGGAAAATAAACAAGCGAACAGCACGGAAGAAGAACCAACTCAATGAAACCAAGGGGAAGAAGACAGGCCGATAATTTAAGCATCCGTTTACTGCATGCTGTGTCGTGCTATCAATACTGATTGCGCCCTCGCGTAATTGCCATATTCCCAAGTCCATCATGTGCATCGTCCTTTGACGTGGTACGTCTCTACAGTCCACAGCCTACAGCCTACAGCCACATGACCCATGCACTACTCACCAGGCTCGTCTCCAATCTTCTCCAGCTTGCCCATGGCCCTCTTCTCGCCCGCCTCACCAATGATCCTCAGCCGGTCCAACCGGACCTTCTCAGCGTCCCCAAGCGCATCTACAACAAAGACAACGAGCGACGACACCTTTTGGAAGCGCACGTACTTGATCTCCACCTTTGCCGTTCCGCTCTCCTTGTCCCAGTCTGCCTCAGCCAGCTCAATCTTTTGCGTAGGCTCAATCTCGCTCGCCTCTTCAAAGCCCAGGTTGTGGGCTGAGTTGACGTACAAGTGTATCGTCTTTGGCCGGGACACTTCCTCGTCGTCGGCAGGCGGCAGCGATGTAAACTGCAGCGTGTGAATCTTGAGCGTCGACTGAAACGGCACGTACAGCATAAGCTGATCGTCCGTGTCGCTTTCCACCCAGTCCTTCTTGCCCGATGCCTTCTTGTCCTGGGCATCCAGCGTGCTGGGCTTGCTAGCCTCAAAGAGCGTTCGGCCGTTGCCGTACTCTGAGTCGTGATTCATCAGATCAATGCCCTTGACGTCCACTTCACTGATGACAGATGCGTATGCGCTGGGGAGCGGTGCGCCGTGCCATACGCCGCCACTGGTTGATGCGGAGCCCGACGAAGAGGAGTCGGCACCCTCGACTTCGCGCGCGACGCGCAAGACTAGCTCTGAGAGTTTCTTTGGGTCTGCGCCGCGGACGCGCTGGACCTCGCGGCCGTTTTTCATGACGGTGAAGGTTGGCATACTGCGGTAGCTTGTTAGTCTCGTTTTGTTCTTCAACTGCCGAAAGAACAGTAACACAAATAGTCCCAAACGAGAATATAAGACTCGAGAAGAGAGAGGCAACATACGCAGTAATCTGATAGGTGCTAGCAATCTCCTTCTGGGCATCGGTATCAACCTTGGCAAAGGTGATTCGACCCGGCCGCGAGAACTGCTCGGCAAGCTTCTCATACGCAGGCGCAATCATCCTGCAGGGGCCGCACCACGTTGCCCAGAAATCGGTGACGACGACGGTGGACGACTGCAGAAGCCGCGCATACTGCTGCGGAGAGGTTATGTTTACTATTTGGCTCATTGTGGAGGTAGGGGGTGTGGATGGATGAGGGTGGATGGAGGGGAGTGAGGGGTAGAAGTGAGTTGATATGAGTGGGAAAAGGTGTGGAATGGCAGTATAGTGAAGAGTAAAATTTGACGGGATTGGAGAAAGAGAGAGAAAAGAAGAGAGGAGAAGGGTGCAGTGCCGTGAGTGCCTATGGTGGCGTGGAGGGATAGAGGTAAGGTAGGTAGGTAGGTGCGATGATGTGTTTGGAGGAGGAGCTCTGAGTTGCTACCTGCCGTGCCTGCCTAGTACTAGGTACTGTAGGTCTGCGTGCGTGGGCTGGACGGCGGCATCGAGGGCCATGGGTACGGAACCTAAGCTGCCACAGACCTTGGGTCTGTAGGAACAACAAGCCAACCGCTATGAATAGATAGATCAGAAAGGCGAAAACCATACAGGCATGCAGTATACAGCTACTCTGCGAACGAGCTGTAATGTACCTTGGACCGACTTGTACCCTCATACTCGACAGTGCAATAACCACAAGAGAAGCAAAAGGACTCGGAAACCCCTCAAACGAAAGACGGATTACATTGTTACTCATGCAGAAACCAGATACAAGAAGCTGACGGCCGTCAAGGTGGGTATATACAAGCCAGATCACGGCTGGGAAAAAAAAAGGAGCGAGTGTACACATGCATCAACACAGCCCAGCAGTCAATGCATCGAAACCAATCGACAACAACGAGCAAGTCTACCTCATGCCTGCGGGGCCTCCGACTTCTCCCCAAATGCCTGTCGCACATGAGGATGGTTGCCCACCAGCGGCGCCACAGCCTCACCAATCTTGTGCGTCTGCACCAGGTTCCCGCCCGATCCCTCCTCTTCGGCGTCCCGCTCGCGAGCCAGCTCGTCCAGTCGCTCTTCGTCACTGCTGCTGATACTGCCGCTTCGACTCGACGCCTGAGTGTACACAATCTGGTTGCGCCCTTGCTCCTTCTTCTTGCGCTGCCGCTGCTGATCCTTGAGCTTGCTCATTAGCTCTTCGTCCTTTTGGCAGTCCAGTGTAGCCACCTTGAGTCCAGGCAGGTTCTTCATGAGGAACTTCCGTAGCACAGGCAGCATCTTGGCGTTTGGTCGGTAGGTACCGCTGTCATTGTCAATGACTAGCTCATAGTAAGCTGGATCCTTTGGCGGCTCCTGTGCCGGCGGTCCGCCTTCAAACACAGCAGGTGGATGCGATTGATCTGGCTCCAGCTCGGCCGTGGGCCTGCCGTCGCGGTTGGACTCGTCTTCTTCCGCGTGATACGCCTTCTTGAGACGGCGGATGAAGAACTCGCCCGAAAAGGCAATGTAGATGCTCGCGTCGCTGTGCATGGTGTGCTTGCTGAGCAAGTCAATGCCAAACTCCTTGCCCGTCTCTGTGAACCTCAAGAGTGCGTCGAGGGTGAGCACGTAGGTAAAGATTCTTCCGCCCTGATCCCAGTGGCACATGTCGAGGAACTTGAGCGTCATCTCCCGGCAAGGTCCGTCGTAAACACCATATCTCGTAGACTGGTTGAAGTTGTAGACGGTGTTGTGCTGATGGTGCAGCGCCTTGGCTAAAATCTGCCCTCGGAGTCCAGACTTTGTGAAGAGAGACTTGATAAAGGGTCTAAACTCGACGTAGCGATGATAGAGCTCTGCAGGGACGGGACCTTGCAGCTGGAACTGATTGGCCTGAAAGTTGTATCGTTGGGCCTTGTTGTTCTGAGCCTTGCTCTTGCGATTCTTGTGTTCCTGCTCGTACTTGACTGCTTTTTGTATCGCGCCGTCGTGCGTCGCCTTCTCCAACTCTGACGGGCCAGGCTCGTGAGCAGCGGCCTTTTCGCCAATGCGCCTAATTTCACTGGGGTCCGCCTCGGTCGGTTTGTCGCCGGATGAAGATGCCGGATGAGCACTGTCGCCGTTCTGCTCCTCATGATCCGGTTCCTTGCTGCCGGTGATGCGACCAAGAAGCGGACTGTAGTGCTTACACCAGTACTGGCGACCGTAAGTGTAGGTCCGACCTCCTTCATCACCGGGACTGCGGCCCAAGACTTGAACGCTGACGTGCATCTCACCGCTCATATGCTTGGCGCGACCAAAACAAACGGCAAAAGCACGCATGAGATAGGCGCGTTTGCTACCACTCCGCTTCTTGATGTCGTAGGCGCGATCAGAGATGCCGGTCCATTTCTCGTCAATGGACCCCACATGCACATGGACGTTACCGAGACGATCGTCGGTGTCGTTGGAGTCTTCATCGTAGATGCGGATCTTGAGCTTGAAGCCAGAAGCCGGGACGTGGTGCAAGATCCAGTCCTCGTTCCATTCCGGCTGAGTGCTGCGCCAGACGGTGTGCGAGCGAAATACAAGATGCGGGTCCTCCTTGTGGCGTGGGGGCAAGGATGTCCTGAGCTCTGCCTTGAGGTAGGGATCCGCGGACAAAGTGCTCAAATCGGCAATTGGCAGCGCGGTGGCACGATGAAAGGTGATGCGGACGGTATAGCCTGGTGGAGCGTGAGGAATGGGCGTCGAGTCAAAGCCTCCAGGGGGGCCCTTTTCCTGCTTCTTCTCGGGCTGCTGAGTGGGAGACTTGTTGTCGCTGGGGGTGTCAGTGGGTCCCGTGGCTGGGGCCGAGGACTGGGCGTCCTGCGCCGGCTTCTCAGACATGGCAAAGGAGGCTTTTCAAGCTACTGTAGCTGTGAGCGATTCACCAGTACACCGTCAGTCTCTCCGGTGATTACAGCGCAGAAGATGGTGATTGAAGGAGATGACGCAGGACTTTGATGCGGGAATTGCAGGTGCAGCAGGTGGTGGTGAGGCTGTGCTGGGGGGGAAGGGAAGAAGGAGGAGGAGGCTGGTCTCAGGGTGATACACTCCGCAGTGACATGCGACAGAAGCGGTAAGAATCTCCGCCGGTGTCTTTGAGGTATATAGAGAGGCCTGAGGAGCGGAAAGCGAGCGAGTGAGTAAGATGAGGAGGAGGATGGTGCAGATTGTGCCGCGCCGTTTTGTTGGCCAAGGTTCTTCCAACTCAAACGGGTCTTGGGTGGAAGGCTTGTTTAGGCTGATCATCTCCCTCTCCAGCCACCACCATCGCCCGCACGACACGCGTCTGCATTAGCAGCTTCATCCTCCACGCTTGCCCGCGAGTCACAGGGCAGTCGACGTCATCCACCCGCGGCAGACTCACCGTGTCCAGGCAGTCTCGTCTGGCGCTGGTGACAGCATCAGCATCAGCATCAGCCACATCGCACGACACCACGACCAGCCGTTCAGACACAAGCCGCACGCTAGAGCAGCTGCACAGACACGACGCCATGCAATTGCAACGTGCCCCCGGCGCATTACCATCTTGTCCGTCTCTACCCTGATTCTTGGCGAGTCCCCGTCCACCGATGCTTATCTCGAACATCTTAGTGCACCGATATGACTTGGACAATTGAAACGACAGTACACGTTCATTTGTATACCTATGTGTGCGCAGCAAGCAACAATGCTCGTTAATCTCAGACAAATGAGTGTGTACAGTTGGAGATATCAAAGCCCATCACCTCAGCCCCACAGTCATGTACTACTGCTGCCGCAACAGCCTCCCCTCTCCTAAGCCTTGGTCTGGAAGAGCTTGTGCTCCAGAGTCATGTCATTCTCAGGCTCCAGGCCGACACACGCCCGGAATATGTTGTTCATGCAGCTGCGCTGCTTGGCCAGAGCATTGACCACGGGCGTACCGGGAGGCGTCAGCGGCGCCTTGAGCATGAAGCTCAGGATGCTCAGCACGCTGTGGAAGCCCTTGAAGTCGGCCGTGTCGCCCTTGACCCTCCATCCGATACGCGTCATCATCTCACAGACCAGCACGAGATCAATGATCAGAGGAGACGCCAGCAGAGAGTCCTCGCACACGTTGAAGATGCTGATCGTCTGGTGACCACCGAGGAAGATCTCGCCGTAGTACTCATCAAGTGCACGTTTGTTGTCGCCGACAGCAGGCATGTACTTGATCACGACGCAGTGGTCCGGGTGCTCCTTCTTGGTCGCGTCATACAGGACTGTGTTTGCCGCGACCATGTCATCGACAACGTTGGACTTGCTGATTTCCTTGCTGCGGAACTGCTTCTGCGACGACAGGTTCATGCCGTCGTTGTTGCCAAGGTGGTTGTACGAGGCAATCGACGTCAGCTTGATGCCGGACGAGATCAAAAAGTCCACAAGCGCAGACTTCATCTTGGTCTGTCCAGACTTGAAGTCGTCGCCGCCAATGAATGCATTGTGTCTCTGGGCAAGCTCAATCGCACCAGGCACAAACGTGTTCTGCGGACTTCCGTTGATGAAGGGGATCCCCTCGAGGATGCATGCAACTGCGAAGACGGTGGATGGCGCTACCTCAGCATGTCCGGACTTGATCGAGGCGACCAGGTTGTCGGCAGTATCATTGACTCCGGACAAGAGGTCGGCGTAGCGCTCGGTATTTGCAGTCCACTGCACAATGACCTTGTCAAGGTTGTTGGCAGCCTTAAAGTCACTTGACACGAAGTTAGCACCATGCGGAGGCCCTAGCATGCACGCATGCATTTCCATCACTCACCGGATATCCTTTTGGATCTGCTCCACGTGCGCCCAGGAAGCCTTGTCGCCAGGCAAGACATTATCGACACGGGCACCCTGATTGGCGGCAATGAAGTCGGGGTAGTAGATGGAAGGCAAGGGAGTCAGATTCTGCATCTCTTTCCTGACATGTGCCTTGAGAGCGGGCTCCAGAACCTGAGCTCGGTCCATGGCCTCTGCCAGGTTCATGCCACTAATGTCCCAACCTCCAATGACGAGATCGTTGGGGTGGACCATGGGCAGCAGATTGTGGAAGGGGACATGGATCTCCTGGCCCGAGTGGGCATCGGTGCCGAGCTTAATGGTAGATCCCATGACGACGGAGCCATAGTAGTTTGCGGCGCGCGGGCCCTCGCGAGTTTCCCAGACGAGGTTGCGTCGGTTGGCGATGATTCCAGCGGTGACAGTGGTGCCATTGTTGCCGCCCCAGCCAACCAGCATGACACCAGTCTTTGGGACGGTGCGCTCGGTCTTGAACTCGTACTGGATCTCCTTGGGAGAGGCGACGAGCGAACCGTTGGCGGCGGTCTTGACCTCGGTGGTGCGGTAGGTGTAGTTGCTCACAATGTCCTTGTCGGTGTAGGCGACATTGGGAGAGTCGACAGTGAACAAGCTTTGGTGGGCAGATTGGCGGGATCCGTTCACAGGCGCATTGGCAGGGGAGTCTTCAGCGTGAGGAGCCATGGTGGGGTTGAAGATGTCGAGCGATTGGTCGATAGCCTTTACCTAACAAAGGGTGCGTCCGACGCGCCTCCGGAGGGAGAGGTACGTTGGCCCGCGAACGGATGGTGCACGCTGTGGAGAGGGCGAGTGTGAATAGGTAGGCTGTGCATGGGAAGCAGAGATGCGGTCAAGGACTTACGAGTTTAAAAGATTGGAAAACGTCTTGACGGCGGGTCTGCTGGCGAGACCCTGGTACTCTGGTTCGGTTCAGATGTCAGTGGAGTGTCGCTGGGTCGGGGATGCTGAGCTGGATGGAGGGAAGGGAAGAGAGAGCGAGGGTGGATGGATGGACGTGGAACAGCCAAGACGATTGGCCGCAGTGGGCAGCTGACTGTGTGGAGGTGCTGGATAGGCCGGAACAGGAGCACAACTTTGCCTCGACAGTCAGTAAAGCGCATGCTCTAGCGTCCACTAGCAGCATGCGCTCTGCTAAATTTTTCCCCATGATTTTTTTCTTTTTTTTTCTCTCTCTCAATGTTTCGCGCTCTCTTGTGCGAAAGGTTCGTCGCTGGACCTCCACCATGGCCGAGACTGCCGCCACGCGGCCACATCAGCATCCATCCACTACCTTAGGTACAAACAATACCTTTGCAGCCTGCATGCGATCATCGACGCTTATCTATGTGCATGTACAACAGGCATCGTGCGACAAGGCCCCCATCTCAAGTGATGCGGTACCTGCAGCAAGGCGGACATGGCAGCATGTGTCGCGTGACTTGCAATGGCTAGCTATCCATCAGGCACATACTTCGACAGGAGCCGGCCACGACTCTATTCATTATTCTGCATCTCGGCTCATGCTGCGCATCGTTGCAAGCTCCTCGTACACCGCCACAGAAGTTGGGAATGGGAGAGCGCACTCATCCGTGAGCTGCCTACTTGTCATCGATGCTTCTCGCTGCAACAGCACAACAGGCCCTAGCCCTGCCACCTCTCTAATCCAACCTGGATCCACCTCCCATCGCTCATGCAAGAAAGCACTGCCAGTCCTCCAACGCCATGCTTGACGCCCATATGCACCCTGACCCAAACGCCTCTCAGAATGCTTGCCATCCTCTGCACACTGGCCTAGTTGAGAAAGCCCTTGCAGAGGTCCGTGCCGCACAGGCAGGGGATTCGGTCGTCGCTGTCTATCTCGCGGTCAAATTTGTAATCGTATGTCAACTCTTCGTCTGTTATCGCGTTAGTCCTGTGCTCCTCATCCCATTCGCGACCTGTCAACACATACCTTGAGCAATGTCGCGCAGCGCGTAGATGACAATGCGCTTGGTGCCGTCCACCTTGATAATCTTTGCCGTGCAATTGGGCGAACAGCTGTGGTTGATGAATCGAGCAATGCCTCCCTTCTTGGTAGCGTCTACAATCCAGCCCTCGTCAATGCGGAAGAGGTATGAACTGCCAACGCCCTGCTTGTCGTAGCGAATCTCCCGAATGTTCGCCACTGCCTGACGCACCTTTTCGCCCACGTACTCGATGATCATGTCGTTCATCTGGATCCGCTCCTCTGCATACAGTCCCCATCCGTGGATTGCTGATCGATCAAACTTCACAAGCTTCTTACGCTTCTGCAAATTGTTGAATCGAATAGCATCACCCGCCTGTCCCTCGGCGCTAGTCTTGGCCGTGTTCAGTGCGTTGATATCTCGCGCATGCGTTCGTTTGCTGGCCCGATTCGATCGCGAAGAAGACGCTGGCAGCTGTATCTTGGCGCCCTTTAGGGAGTCATTGCCAGCATTCGCTCCGTGTCCGGTCTTGGCCGCAGCTTGTCTCGCTTCGCGCGCAGCTGCCACTCGAAGACGGTGTTCCAAGTACTTGGACTTTTCTGACTCGAGAATCTTCTTGCTTCCGTCTGAACGCGCAGCTCCTGTCGCAGTCGGTACAAAGTAGCCTTGGATAACGATCTCGCCGTAGATTGGTCCACGCAGACCGTCGTTGTTGATGGCCTTAATCTCCTTCTGCTGCGCCGCCCATCGGTGCACATCCTTGATGCGTGCAGGCTTGACATTGGCATATACCTTCTTGATCGCCTCGAAATCTTCCTGGTCCTTGACGAGTTCCTGCCAGCCATCGATATCCTTGACAAGTGACGGGTCATCTTCAACCGTGCGTTGAGGTACTGTAGTAGACATTGCAAAGTTGGCCTCTACGTGCTCAACGGTGTCTGCTTCGGCAGCTGCGTCCTCCACATCTGCAGTTGCAACATCATCCGTGGCCGCATCGACTTCTTTGTGCGCTGCCGCCGCTGCCGCCGCTTCTCGCTCGGCTGCCGCGCGCTCCTCATTCAACTGCTTCTTGGTCTTGCGCTTGGGTGCCTTGCTCTTCTTCTCTTTCTTGATAGGCGCATCAACCTCAACGGTCGGCTGGACATCAGCAGCTTCAAGCTCTGCGAGAATACGTGCGTCGGCGTCAGAATCATCCGCCGCATCGGCATCGAACAATCGATCAGTGGCTTTCTGTTTGGCACGGTATTCAATCTCCCGCTTTGCGTTCTGATACCAGATGCTTTCGGCAGGCGTGCCTTTGACTATAGCTACCAGCTCTTGCACGGTCAATGAGGGGCTATCCTTCTTCAGCAGCGATCGATCGAGGTCAGCGGACACACCCTCGTAGTCTTCTGGCTCGCTTTCGTCCTCGGCAAGACCAGACTCCTCTTTGATCAAGCGCTTGCGTCTGCGCGGAGTCGAGTCATCCACGTCTTCTGCTGGTGCGACACTGCTCATGCGGCTAATGGAACGGCTGTCCGGGTCCTTGGTGTCTTCACGCGAACTACGTGCGTCATCGTCAGATTCCTGGTCAGAGTCGAAACCGGCCAGTTGTTGGTGCAAACTAATCGACTTTGCTTGGGTAGCCGGCTTCTTGGCTTTGCTATGCTTGCGTCGTCGGTCGTCTGCAAAAACGTTGACAGGCTTCTTATGGTCCTTGATAAGCGAGACAGATGTGGGACCTCTTGTCTTCTTGAAAAAGCCACCGGCGGCTATGCTACGGTTGTTGGTGGTCCGAGTCAACGGGCTCGCGCCGGCGAGGAGTACTGCAGGTGCGGCTGTAGTCTTTTGCTCAACCGGGTCAGCAATGTTAAGCTTCTTGCGCCTCTCAACGTGATTTTCGGGTGCCATTAGGTCGTGTAGTGAGGGAACTGCTATCCTTTGTTTCACATCAGCAATGATCTTCGCAAAAAGCTCAACGCGGAGCTGCTCCATGGCTGCATGGACGGGGTCAACACAGCGGGCGCGTCTTCGCACTTCCTCTTCTTGGTCCTCGCGCTCTTCTTGCTCCAACTGTTGGCGAACCTCTTGTTCCCGTTTGAAGGCTTGCGCCCTCTCCGGTGATGGACTTCGCACATAGTTGGGGTTGCCCTTCTTTTGAAGCTCCATGAACATGGTGTATGTGAACAGTGGATTGCCGTTGCAAGCGCGAAAACAGCGGACCGATTCCTCTTCACCCTGCTGCGAGTCTTGGAAAACGACAAAATACCCACTTCGATCGAGACGCACGTCTTGGACGTCGTAGGATTTAAGTCGTTTCTTCAAGTGCGGAATGGTTGTGCCCATAACAGGGACAGAAGAGTGAGGAATGAAGATGTATGGCTTCCGTTTAATGTCGCCCAGAACGTTTTCTTCAATAAGAGAATCGGCAGCTCGCGCAGCGGAGACAGGTGCGGGCGCCCCAATGGGTGGTGCAACGGGAGGAGGAGGGCGCGGCGCGTGGGATCGACTAGCAGGTCCCTTGGGCGCGTTCGGCGGAGGTGCAGGTGAGTTTTCACTCTCTGTGTGTTGTTTCTTCGAGCTTTCACGCGCTTTTTCCTCCTGCGCCTCACGATCTCGAATGGCTTGCGCAGCACGGGCAACAATGCGGGCACATTTCCGTCCCACGCGATCTCGTTCAACTCGCAGGGGGCTGTCACCCATGTTGTTCATACGCTGTCCAGAACCCCTCTCCTCAGCCCTTTTTGCTGCATCTGCTGCTGAAACGCCCTCTGAATGACTATCTCGAAATTGTATACGGCAGATTCCCAGCGGTGTACCCGTCATCGGATCGAATTTACTCTCGACGCTAGCCACCTCTCCAAAGCTTGAGAAGTATGTGCGCAGCTGAGTATCAGACGTCAGACGGTTGAATCCGACAACAACGATCGCGGTTGCAGGACCTGGGCCAACCGAGGTGTACTCAGACCAGGTGTACGGAGCGAGTATCTGGGGAGCATGTCGCAGCTTTTGTTTCCAGAGCTTTGGGACTGGAACAGACGTTTGATCAAGGTGTCCATCTCGGTATCCTGGAAGCGCAAGGCGCGGATCCGGTGGCGGACGAAACTCCTACCCCTTTAGTCAGCTTTTCAAAAGTTCTTCAAGTCAGCTCATGACAAAAGGGTAGGAGAAACGTACCGTCGCACCAAATGGTCTGTATGTAGGTTTTGAAGGTTTGTGTGCCTTGTCTTTCGTTTTGCCGCAAGGATCGACAATAATCTTGCGTCCTTTGACTTCGCCCGGGCCAGGTCTAGCACTAACACGTTTTGCAATAGGATCTGACGAAACAGTCTTGTTCCCGCTTGCGCCGTTAGATTCGAAAGCATTATGTTTATTGCTCGCAGCGTTTGCATCGGTTATCGAACTATTCATCTTCGGGCTGTGGGATGTTCGCATCGGGGAGGAATCATGCGTAGTCAGTGGCGTGTGGGTGACGAGGCCGGTGCCTGCGCCATTTGAATGCGACATGGTCGAAGAGTTCCCGTTGCTCGGTATGGGTGAAGCAGTACTGCTGGCACCTTCTAGCCAGTCTCCTGAGTGTGGTATGTGTTTGTGTGTATCATAGCCCTCTGCCATTATTTAGTGACACGAAGGGCCCTAGATTGAGACACAGCTTGTGCCAAGTCTCATGGCGTGCGACTCGAGTCAAGGCGAGGGGAATGCCAGGTCTCGAACTGGCGAAGGCGGTAAATTTTGTGGCGGAGCTGAGATGGCCCAGCGGATCGCAGCTAGGTGTGGTTGTAAGCCCACTAAAGTGAGAGAGGCAGTTCGTGTGTGGAGTTATGGGTCGTCAAGTCCAGTCAGGGCCAAAGGGCGCTGCGACGGTGGATCCTGACGCCGGAAGCTAGGCCCGCGATTCCTCTAAGAAGAGCGGAGGACGTTGCGAAGAAACCACGAGAAAATTCGTTGATGCGAAGGGTGGTATGGATACAGAGGGTTCAGGTATCCGGAGCGCGCAACAGAGGGGTGCTCGCGGCGGTAGGAGAAGGTATGGGACAAGGGGGGATAGATGGACCCGGGATGCGGTGAGGAGCAAGGAAGATGAGGCGTAACACTTGAAAGTGCGTGAAAGAGAATGCGCCGGGCCAGTGCGGAGATGTGGTGAAGGGGGGTGATGGAGTGAAAGCGAGGGTAGTGATGGGAGTTTGCAGTCGGAGGTGAGGTTGTCGACCAGGTCTTGGCGACGCCAGCGCGTCGTGTAAGGTTGTCTCGCCTAGCGTGTTTTCCCACCATCCATCGCTTCCACTACCTGCTACCTGCTACCTGCTACCTTACTGTCTTGCTTGTGATATTCTGCCCCGCTTGGTCATGTCCAAACGGATCGACCATCGTCCCTCGCAGATGCTCAGATGCGCCACATCCTCTACGTCGATCCATCTCGCTGCCTGCGATACCCATCGAGACTGGCTCGTGAACAGCCCGTGGTTCGCTATCGCTGTTCAAGCCCACTGCACGCACACCCGAATACATAAAGCTGGGCTTCTCGCGACCCGTAACATGACAGAAGTCGCAGGGATTTCCCGCAGCGGTCCGAAAGGCCTAATAGATGAAAAAAACACGCGTAAAGAAGTCTACAATGTGCTATAGCTGTTAGACACAATCTCATCAGGTATATGTCTGCTTCGCAAAATTGGATCAGTCTCCCATCCGAATGGCGCTCGATGCCGCCCCAGACCGCTCCTTCGGCCTCTGATACAGTAGATCAGTGTTTGACACTCAAATGCATTCCGATCATGGTCTGCCCATCCATGTGCAGCTCCTTGTGATCAAGACATGCTAAACCCTACAAGGAACCGTGAACAAGCATCGAATAGGCAAACATTACTTTGTACGGGCATGACTGTCAAATGCTTCGGGGAAAGTACAGAGCGGGATTGCTTCTGCCTCTGCCGTCAACCATTTCAGGTGACCCATAGATTCACTTACTCTTTCGAGCGAATCGATATTCAAGGTTTGCGGCGGGAAATCACCTTCGATGCACAGTCTTGTGCAGGGAAGAGCCGGTATGGGGCTCTTCTCCACCTCTTGTACAGCATCAACTGTCCTCTGTGACAAGGATGCTGTTGGTGTATGTGCTGGCGACATGTTCACCTACCTACTATGCTTTGTACCGCAGTGTAATCTTGCTTCATCGAGACACGCAGATCCGCGAAATCTAGAGGACACAAAGTTTGCCACGTAGAGTCAATTGGACAAACACAAATACACGAATCATGTTCATTCATCAAAGTATTACGAAAAGAGGGTATCAGTGTCAACTTTCAAGACTCAAGCAGTCAAACCCCACCAGGTACTTGTAACATCAACCAACCGTCGATTAGCTTCATCCGCCTAAAGTCATTCCTAGGTAGGTACGCAAGGGCCATCTATGCTCACTTCAGACGAAGCAGCATCAGCGAAGAGGAGCACCATTAGTAATCTTTCCATAAGGCTGAGCGCTGTAGTTGCCATTGCAAGCATAGTTGTAGTCGCTCAGGGCATACTGGTTCTCGATCGCCTTGAGGAAAGCGCCAAGCTCACACCAACCATCGTCACGGTAGACACACTGAGGGTAGTTGGCGTGCAGAGGGACTGTGCGCTGCGAGATCAAGATGTGAATGTACTGCGTAGCAGCACCTGCGGCAACTTGACGAGCATGTAGCTCCTCGAACTCGCGGGCGATTTCAAGGTCACGGCCGGCGAGGTGGTAGTCGTGGATGGAATCGCGCTCCTCGTACATGGTTTCGTCCTCTTCGACGACAGCACGTCGAGCCTTGGCAGAGGTGGGCTTAGCGCTGCCTGTGACGCTGCCGGAAGCACGGCTCGAGACACGCGTAGGTACTGTCGATGGAATGCCAACAGTAGAGGGTCTTGCAGCGGAGCTGCTACCGCCCACACGTCCGGAAGAAGTAATCCGAGCTGTGGAAAGGGTAGAACCGTGCTTTGGTGTCGGTGCAACAAGGCGTCCCGACGAAGGAGTGTAGTGGGGACCAGTGCAGTTCTGGCCCTTGATCGGGCAAGCACCACCAACAGACTTGGCTGGAGTAGGGGCACCAACAGTGGCCTTGGGAGCAGTAGGTACGACGACGGTAGGTGCTTTCGATGCAGGGACCGAGGTGACCCGACGGACTGAGGACGAGGCAGAAGCGCCGCCCTTACCTGAACCAGCGCCGGCACCAGATCCACCGCCGCGGCGAGCCGGAACAGGAGAGGGCGCAGTGATGATTTCGAAGTCGATGCGAGCACCGAAGGGAGTCAGGTGCGAAATGACAGTAGATCGGTTGCGGAGGATCCGGTCAGCAGGGAGAAAGGTAGAGAACTGCTTCAAGCCCAGTGCGGTAATGTCAGAGAAGATGTTGGTGTCGTGACTGAAGTCGAAGTAGAGACTCTGGTTGAGCGGGAAGGTGACCGCGTTGTTGTCGAGCGTGGTGTTGATCTGGCCAACGGGGGAGGTGAGGTAGTGGTGAGTCAGGCGCGCACGGAACTCTTCAACCCATCCAGTGCCAACAGCACGACCGGTGGGAGACTGGAAGCCGTTGTTGCCAGAGAAGGACAGGTCAACAGAGTATTCGTAACCCTCCCACTCCTCGTAGGTGAAGAGGTCACAGAATGCAGAGTATCCGAGAGCAACAGTCTCGTAAGCGCAAAGACTTTGCATGCCGTAGACATCAGAGATGGAGAGGTTCAAGCCAGTAATCTGAGGCTGTAGGCGCTTCTGGGCATTGGCAAGGTAGATGTTTTGCCAGGTTGTGGAGGCATTGCTGCCACCAGTGCTGCGAAAATTGTTACTGTTGTTGCAGCGGTAGTAGCCGGCGAGAGTGTCGTTGAATCCGTTTTGCTCAATGATGAACTCAATAGTCGCATTTTGAGGCTAGCAAAGCTGTCAGCTGGACCGATCTACGCCGTGTTCTGTGTGGAACATACCCATTGGAGACCGAAGAAACCCGCCATGAAATACTCTGCAGATTGACGCATGCGATCCTGGGTAGTCGAGCGGGCGATGATCTTGGTGCCCTGCTTGTAAAGGTGACCGTAGTTGTACTAGATGCTTATTAGGTGCTTTTCTCCGATCTTTTTGTTTCAACTCACCTGGTGGAGCACACCAGAGTCGAAGAGCTCTTGCTTGCCAACAGGGACCACTAAGAACGTGTTAGTTTAATGGATCTCGAAGGACGCTACCAAGACAACACGGAAACATGATGAAAGAACTTACAGATTTCCTCGCCAAGCTTGTTGGTCCAGCCGTTGAGGAAGGCGAGCTTTCCAGTAGCCTTGTACTTTCCAGTATTGTTGGTAAAGCGCTGGATCACAGTAGGCGTACCGGTTGTAGGGTAGCGCGAGCCATGTCGGCTCAACATGTACAGCTGCGTGATGTTGGCTCCGGCCGGCAGAGGGTACTCGGCGACACCAAAGCCAGGGCCAGGGAAGTAATGGCTCAACTGGCCGTGTAAATGGTAAATGTTACGTCCATTGGCTCCAGAAATCGGCACCTGGGTCTCCAGAGGCTCATTGGGGATGTACGAAACACCTGCAAAGGGGGCAGGGTTGGTTTGAGCCAGGAAAGCAGGTTTGCCAGTAGGAGTGGGACCTGCGCATGTAATTAATTAGCTGGTGCAAACGAACGCGCCGGCAGGCATTTCATGAGTATTCCAACTCCGCAATTGATGTGAGATTTCACGCGGGCTCGGCGAAGGCATCGTAGCTATCTGCCTAACGCCTGCTCGTCACAGTAGTCAACACTGCGTTCCTTCAGCGTCACTAGACAAGATGTCTGGTGTGAGACAGCAACCCCCCAAGCAGAGCCCTGCGATCTGACCCACGCCGAGCGTGACCCATATGGCTGAGCAGAGTCTTCACTTACCAGCAAAGATCTCTGGAGTAGAGATGAAGTAGTCAGGAACACCAGTCTGAGCAGCAGCTAGACCGGCAAGGAGCAGGAAGTTGGACAGCATTCTTGCAACCTCTTCGATTTTTACAGTATGCAATGGAGGATACCAGCAGCCTGCTAAAGATGCAGGCGGGACTAGAGAAGAATTAAGAAATGAGCGGGCTGCGGCACGGCAGTAACAGGATGATGATGGTCAAGGTCGAGTCAAGCTGCTGTCGTCACACACACGAATCGCAAGCTAGCATTTTAGTCAACGTTGACTTAGTCGACTAGAGGCGCGGGCCGGTGCCATTGGCAAATGCTTGTGGTCGCTCTTTCCACGTGCGAGGCTCAGCTGCATCTAGAAGTCTGACAGGCATTGACGCAAGCTCCCGACGTCTGCCAGCCATTGCTGCTCGTGTACGCCAAAGTGACGATCCAGAACTCGAACGAGGATGCCGTCGCTTGCGGTCCCCAGACATTGCGGTTGCCTTTGCAGTAGACTCAGGCTAACAGGACGTGCGGCTCGAGCGAGGTGCCTGATCGCGAAGCGACATGTCGGCTGGCTTGACTGAGAATTGGAAAAGATGTCTAGCACGTTGCTGTGAGAAGGCTGCCCGTTCGGCCCCAAGACAAGGTGACGGCTGAATCCAGACTTGCATGGCTGGCTGGCGTCCGGCACACGTCCCGAACGAGTCACACTGCCTGGCCATGCATGCCGTTGAGAGCAAATGTCACACACACTGCTTGCGCGTAATGTGCAAAATGCTGACGGATTGTCTGAATAGCCTTAAAGGAAAGTGATGGAGATGCTGTAGAAGTATAAATGATGGAGTTGGCAATCGATCAGACGTCGTCATCACATGAAGTCGTCTATCGTTACCTTATTTGGTTAGCGTCGAGGTGTTTCAGATTCCAGCCGATATCTCACTGACAACATCCACCTCAGCTTCTTCACACAGTCAGCGCAGAGACACTGGAGCAGCACCGCAACAATGTCGCCTCGGTACGAGACGGCGAGAGCAAGCTGAGCGAGATCTGCACACCGCACGTGCGAAAGGTACCCATCAAAGTGCTTCGTAAATTCGTCACGCAGCTAGTATTACAGTCAATCCATCATACAATCGTCCCTCGATGCATCACATCAATCCACACGCTGTCGAATGTGAAATGCTTCTAGAGAATCTCTTTATCCCATGTCGTTGCACACGCACTGCTGTGCTTGCTCTTCCATGCCTCGCTGCAGAGGCCCTTGCGCCAAGAAGAGGAATCCCAACAACGCCAATCAGATAACTAAGTCCTCAGCTCATAGCAACACCTAGTTGCCTCTTTCTGTACTCGACCGGCGTCGTAGATATTTCGATCCCATAGTCACACCATCGTCTTCCTCGTCGCTGTCGTCTTCATCGTCATCTGCACTTTGTCGCGACCGTCCGCGATTCTCGCCCAGTCCCCACTGCTGCAGCAATCGTTTCTGCTCACGTTGCCGAGTGGCACCATGCTCATTCTGTATCCTGCTTTGCGACGTCGGCGATAGAGGCTTGTCGTCGTCGTCGTCGTCGTCATCGTCGTCATCTCCCACGTCAAGCGGTCGTCGTTCCTTGGCCTCCCTAGTCGTTTGCCGCCGGAGCGATCCTCCAAGCGATTCGTCGTCGTCTTCAGCCTCATCTTCAATGCCACTGGGCACACCGTCTCCTTTCTCGTCTGCCGCTTCGGTCTCGGATGCCCTTCGTTGTTTCTCGGCCAGTCGGTGCGCCAGCGTCAGCCGCGCTCGAGACGGCCCAACTGAAAGAGGTGCTGGCACGGGTGCTTCGCCGCTGCCGTCGTTGCCAGTGCCGGCTTCGCTGTCGCGTTCGGGCTGGAGGGAAATCATGTTAGCAAGCACATTCTTTACATCCGCAGGGAAGACAAAAAAAAATCACACGACAATGGCATTCCCTCTCTTCACGTCTTGCTCCGTATTTGATATTCGTACATTGATAGGTATGCGTCGTAGCCTCCCAGTCAAGGGCGCGATGGCAAAGGACGGATGCCAATACGATCTAGTAGTAGTACAAACCGCGCGGTTGATGCAAGCCTGTACAGGACCGCGGGTTGGATAGTTGATATCAGGTGATGTACAAGATTTGTTGAGGCGTCAAAATCCAGAGCAAGACGTTCAGCGGTACTCCATGTCAATGTCGTCAAAGGAAAGTTCACCCACTTGATCTTCATCGTCAAGACGACGGGCGCGGCCAGAGTCGGTCGCTGTATTCTCAATCTCCTCCATTTCTTCGTCATCTTCATCGTCGGAGCCACCAAAGCCACGGAGAAGACTGCCACCATAGTTGGAAACGCCGGCGTTTGCAAGATCCATGCTGTCCAGTCCAGAGCCACCCTGGCCACCAAGACCAGCATTGGCAAGTGCCGATGACCCAGAATTGCCAAAGCCGCTCTGAGCAGCGTTGACAGCATTGAGCACGGCTTGTCGAGGACCGCCAGCAACGTCGGGTCTCACGCCACCCAGTATCGCATTGTCTCGGTCCCTTGTCTCGGCGAGAACATGCTCGACATAGTGGGTCCAGTCGGGAGACGTGACCTTGTCGACAAGCATCTGTGAGAGATCCTCCGGGGGCTGGCGGTCTGCAAACTTGACCACTTCTTCAGCAATCAGTGTGAGGTGGCCCATGTAGCCCAGACGCATCTTCTGCTCTTTCTGGGCCTTGTCGCTATCGCGTTGACCTTCTACAATCTTCTCTGTAATGCGACCAGTTGCGAAGACGTCGAGGGCTAGGTGGCAATTATATCCTCTGTCCATGGCGCCGTTGAAAACTTGCTGCACCACATCATACACCACGTTGTGGAGAAAATTGTTCCAGGGGAACCGGAAAAAGAAATCCTGTGAGGCGGTCAGCATAACAAACGCTCATGGTGGGAACCAAGAGCTTCACTGACCAGAATCGTTGGAACAACCTTGTGTTCGACGAATCTAATCTTTAGCAGATCTCCCACGACTGGAGATCCGTCATTGTCTCGCTCGATCAAAGGGAGGTCGCGCCGGTCGTTTTGACTGAGCTCATTGTGATCGACCTGACCGGCTTCGTGCGCAGGGCCGGGCGCCTGGTCCGGGACGGCTTGGTCCTTTTCATGCTCGGGCTGTTGAGGTTCTGCAGCCTGGCCATGCGGGCGATGCGCAAATAAGGGTGCAGGTGTTGCATCCGACTGAGACGAAGCCGCTGACGTTGAATCTGGTGCATATCTCAGTGCCTGTCCTTTCTCGGCGTCGATCTGTTGAGTCAGTAGGGAGACCGGCTTACTCGAGCTTGAATCAGGCGTATCCTGACGTTCAAAGCTGCTGATGGAGTTACTGTCAGTGCTTTGAACATCTTGCATCGCATTAGGTGACGATGCGAGTTCATTGTCGGAACTCTTGGCGGGCGACTGTCCTGACACTTCAGACATGTTGACCTTTTCAAACTCTTCGTCGTCCGCGCTGTTCTGCACCTCCAGACGCTTGACAGTCTCAGGCGATTCACCAAGGGGTGCGAAACTTTCTGCGTGATGGAAACCCGAACTGTCCACGCTCGCGCTGAAATCCTGGTCTGACATGGAAACATTTCTACTAGAGGCAGAGAAGAGTTTGCCTTCCTCTTTGAGTCGCGCGCGTTGCTCGTCACGGAGTTTGACCATGTGCTCTGACCCCTTCTCGTTGAGCAGGCCCATATTGCTGCAGTGAAGAAGTTCAGCCATCAACTCGCAGGTCTTGAAACGATCGAAACCGAGTGGTTCAATCTGCTTGCCCCAAGCCGTCTTCAGCTGCTTCCTCTCAACCCGTTGCAGGCCTTCTGGAGACATGATGCTTTGCTTGGAACTCAGGATAAGTTCCATAAAGTCGATGATGTGGTTTGAGAAGATGCGTAGGAGCGTGCCGAGGAAGATTGGATCAGAGCTTCTAGGTTCAGGGCCAATTGCTGTGTCGGCATCGTAGTCTGAATTGTTCTTTCGTATGACCTCAATCACAATTCCCACACCTACGGTCAGTGGGTTCCCACCTTTGAGCATCTCGCCTACAAGGCGCTCAACGCATGGCTGGGAGACAAGCTGCCGGGTCAGTTCGTTCGGTCCTATGACCGAAGTATCCTGGCCGGTCGCGTTGGCAGAGATGGTGATGACAGCTTTGAGAAAATCTCCTGCTGACGTTTGTGTGGCTGCGGGATAGTTGGGGCTAATGTATGCCAGTAGGTAGCCGATCAGGTCCTGTGATTGCAGCCAGTCGACGATGCCCTGGGCCTCGGGTTCCTTTTCAAGGCTGATGAGCTTCAGGAGAAGGTCCATGACCATTGGACAGTCCACGTGCCGCATCATATCCTTGACCACGTTGTCAATTGATTTGATAAAGGCAATCATCTCTTCAGTCTTCTTCTCTAGCAAAGCCTCATTGACTCTTGTGAAGTAGCCAGCCTGCATAGGGTCTAGCGGTGGCTCTGCCTTGATGTAGTCCCAAAAGGACCGCAAGGTTTCAGGCTTCTCCAGGAGCGCATCATAAACAGATTGGACTTCGGATGATAAGACCTCACACGCGACATAGGCATGCTTCAGGCGTTTCTTGTCCGCAAGCTCGTAAGCTTCGCGATCTGTGTCGCCCGACTGATCTGATCGTGGCCGCGCTTTTGCAAAGAAGCCCACAGTGGTTGCGGCAGGAGGCTTCTTCTCCTCGGCTTGCGCATCGCTCGTAGGTTCAGGCAGCTTGGGTGCTATGACTATTTTTAAGAGCTTATCAAGGACATCGTCGTCGCGCAAATACTCGATTAATTTTGCGTTTTGCTGTTTTGTTTCTTGAATCAAGTCGCTCTCGTCGAGCAGCTCCTCCAAGGTCAGATCGGGCTTATCAAGGACAGCTTCCAAAGTGCTGATGGAGGTGTAACCGCCAAAACGCCAGAACATGCTGGGCAGATGCGACAATCAGGTAGAATTGAAACAATGTATGGTGCCAGGCCTCGGCAGCGCCCAAAGAGAAGAATGCGCACAGATTGGGAAGGAGGTCATGCGCAAGCTATTGATGATGACAGGCCGGGGCCAGCGGGGGTATATCGATGAAGATCTGGGGGTGGAGAAGGCACTTGGCACACAAGCGATGGGCGTGAGGAGCGTGACGGAGTGTGAATGCGATGTGTCGGAGGAAATCTCCAGTAATATGAGCAGAGGGAGCGAAAGGTGGGCGTCGCAACGTCGTGCAGGGTGCAGAGCAGGCTTGAGTGAAGAATGTGGAGGCTGGTGGGTATGGATGAAGGAGAAGGTTTGGTTCAGACCGAGTGTACAGAATGCGTGAAACAACGACAAGAGCAATGAGGAGCGTTGAATGCCAAACGTAGTGAGTAAGAGGAGGGGGGGGAAGGCGGGTGAGGTTGCTGATGGACAGCACAAGCACGACAGCCAGCGTGCCAGTGTCGACTGCCAGGGCCCTCGAGCGACGCCAAGCGGGCCCTGATGATCCCGGGCCGCCGTGTGAGTGAGGTGTGAGATCATCTGCTGTATTGCCTGTCCACTGGTACGACTGTAGTAACTAGCTATCACAGGCCATCTCTTCCACATTCTGCTCTCTCTCTCTCTCTCTCTCTCTCTCTCTCTCTCTCTCTCTCTCTCTCTCTCTCTCTCTCTCTCTCTCTCTCTCTCTCTCGGCTACCTGAGCGACAATTACACGACCTGTACGCCTGTATTCCCTTGGCGAACACCAGATCCTGCCTCTGCCCGCCACGCGACATACTGTAGTGGGGTCATACGCGCAGGCTACAGCAGCAAGCAGAACACACGACAGCCCGACAACATGAATCGCTTGTTTGGCGCAAAGAACACGGCTCCCAAGCCAACGCTGCAGTCAGCAATAGCAAATGTCGACACTCGCATTGAGTCGGTCGACGTTAAGCTGGCGAAGCTGAACGCAGAGCTCTCCACCTACCAGCAGCGCCTCTCAAAGATGCGCGATGGACCTGGAAAGACGGCGCTCAAACAAAAGGCCTTGAAGATACTGCAGCAGCGGAAGATGTATGAACAGCAGAGAGATCAGCTGCAAAGCCAGAGCTGGAACATGGAGCAGGCCGGCATGATGCAGGACAATCTCAAGAACACTATGACCACCGTGGATGCCATGAAGACCACCACCAAGGAGCTCAAGAAACAGTACGGCAAGGTCGACATCGACAAGATTGAGCGAATGCAGGACGAAATGCAAGATCTTATGGACGTCGGCAATGAGATTCAAGAGAGCATCAGCAGGGCGTACGACGTGCCGGAGGACGTTGACGAGGCCGAGCTGGACGCTGAGCTGGAGGCCCTCGGAGAGGAGAATGAATTCGAGGCACTGGGCGCAGACAGCTCTGCACTGCCTGGCTTCCTCAACGACGAGGTCTCAGCAGCACCGCAATTCATCGATGAAGCACCCACAGAACAAAAAGTCAAGGAGACTGCGACATGAGGCAACCCAGCGACAGATAATGCTTAATGCAATGCAACAGCAGTCTCTCCAACCAGTCAACCGCCCACGTCTGCGATCTTGATCCGCTGTATTTGCTTCGCAGTCGTCTCACAAACCTCGTCGCTGCCGAGACCAATCTCCATCTTGGGCCGGTTCTTGTTGAGTCCCTCCAGCAGCATGCACGCCTTGCAGATTTCCTGGCTGGAGAGATAGCCACATCTTTGGCATTGGCCCATCTGCTGCCTCTGGATCTTCTTCTTTGTCCGGGCTGGCCCCTTCGGCTTCGTCGCAGGCTGGGGCGTCTCGGCGCCGTTGGCAGCGCACGCACATTCACCCCCGCAGGCCTTATCTCTGTCATGCCGTTGGCCATTGGTTTGGGTGTTCGTCGCGACCTCTACTTCTCTGTCGGCGGCTGTCTCGTTCGCCACCAGCTGCTTCTCCATGTCTGCCATCTCGCCGCCGCTGCTCCGACCCTGTGCACTTCCACAGCCACCTTCACCATCATCCTTGGGCGCCGCGCCAGATACTTCAGGCGGCACAAGCCGCGCCATGTCTTCGCCGCTCCTCACGACGTCCAGAATGGAGCTCGGCCTTATTCTCTCCAGATTCTTGATCAGAGCTCTGGCGCTGCCCCTAAAAGCCTCGGGACTGTAGATGCACTCGGTAGAGAAGTAATCAAGCTTCTTGTGATGCGCATACAGCACAATCTCCTTCTCATACGCATACTTGAGTGGTTTACTCCTCTTGATAGGACTGCTCGCCGAAGCAGTGACAATACTCGTCGCGCGACTCAACCGCGGCAAGTCCCCCCTAAGCAAATTCATCATGACCGTCTCCGCCACATCATCCGCATTATGCCCCGTGACAACATGTCTGATATCCAGCAGCGCAGCACCCCGATCCAGCGCCTGCCGCCGAAACACGCCGCAGTACGTGCAATTCCCCTTCTTCCCCACCTGCGCCACAACCTCGTCCATGGTCCACCCGTAGAGCTCCTTGTACCCTACAATCTTAAGCGGCATCCCGTACTGCACTGCATTGCGCTTCACCGTCTCGAGACTGTCATCCCGGTACCCAGTGATGCCCTCGTCCACACTGAGCAAAACGAGATCAAGCCCGTAGTTGTACCGCTCATTCAGCGTCTTGAGCACACTAGCGAGAACAGTCGAATCTTTTCCGCCAGAAGCGCCGATCGCAATGCGCTCGCCGGGCGAGAACAACGCATTCTCCGTGATGGTGGCGTGCGTTTCCGCTTCAAAGGCGGCGATGAAGCACTCGCGGCAGATCTTCGAGTGGTCCTTGGGCCGCAGGATGACTGCTCGCGCGGCGTTGCAGAGCTGGCATGTCGTTGGCGGCATTGCGTGCCGGAGGGTCGGGTAGTGAGTTCGTGCGTGCGTGCGTGAGTGCGCGCTCGCTGCTGTGGTGAAAGTTGCGAGGGGAAATGTCAGAGTCCGTCAAGGGATGGTTATCGATAAGCTCAGACGAGGGTCAAGACACCGCACTCGCACTCTTGGTGACTGCAGAGACACTCCTGTCAGTCGGTGTTGGCTGCCGGCGCTAGTTTGCAAACGTCGGTCTGGCGTGTCTGGATCCGACGTTGATGCTTCGTGTGCACGGTATTCTTGCACTCTGAGATCATGCGCTAGGGCAAATACAGGAGGGTATATCAGTGGTTTCATGAGGTTAATCAAGAGAAGCTGTCAGTGTGAGGAGAAGAGTTCGTTTGCTGATGCAGGGTCGATGACTGTATCCTTGCTTCACAAGTTCACGATTTGGAAATCCAAGAGCGATACTTGAAGCATTTTCAAGCTTCTATCTTCTAGCTGTATGTATGGAATGAGAGTGCAGAGTCACCAGTTGCTTAGAGGTACAGCCCAGCCCAGAACATCCCCTTTTAAGAGGTAAAATTTCGTATAGTTGCGTCAATTGCTCAGTGACAACTGACAAGGTGTACAAATGGGTATCAATAGTGTGCATATCCACAAAGAATCGCTGTACATGAGCCTCACATCGACTTACGACCTCCATCCATCCTACACCTCTCCTGTCCAACCTCATCTCTCGCCTCTGCCCGCTCCTCCGCCCATGGAAACACAGCACCCAACCTCAGCATATACTCATCCAGATCCTGGTTCCCAATGAAATCATACTCGGCCTCCATGTGAGCATATGCCTGCAACTCCTCCTTTGTGAACGTCCTGTCCGACTCGACGTGCGTTTTCCAGCAGAGGTCGTGCTTCAATTTACGCAGCGCCACCCGCATTTGAGCCTCCATGGGCGTCAGTTGCCGCTGAGCTCGTCGGCCGCTGGTCATGGGCAAGGAGTCGAGGAACTCCTTGAGCTGCATTGTGGGCCGCTGATCGAGCCACGAAGGGATGTTCTGCTCCTTTCTAAAGGCCACGGCGATTTCAAAGGGCCGGAAAGCGATCTTGACCGCTGCTAGCTTTTCGTCCCACTCTTTTGAGCCATAGGCTAGTACACTGAGCTTGGATCGTGGCTTCAGCTGTGGCTCCGGCGTTGACTCAGGCTGTGGCTCCTGGTGTGGCTCCAGGGTTGACGGATGCTTTTGCTCAGACTTGAACTCAGACTCAGACTCACGCTCGGGGCTCGGAGTGGCGGAGCTAGGCGCCCATACCTCTGAAAGCTGCGGGCGCAAAGGGGGATGGTAAGGGCACGTGGGAGGTGCAGACGCTGTGCGCGGTCTATCCGCAACAGATTCCATCCTCTTCAGCCTTGGCTGATTGTAAGTCCGCCGTATTCGCCGTGTGTCTTTAGAGTCCGAAGATAACAAGGTTGTCTCATCGTCTGCAGGGACCCGCCGAAAGGGTACCTCCAGTGCATATTTACCGTCCATGCCGACGCATTTTTCGCAAATTGTAAACATCTTCAGAGAGTCGTCCGCGCTGGATTTGGGTTTCGTAGTCGCTGGCATTAAATGTAGTGGATGACCAGGAGGATCAGTTGCGTCCTGCGCCTGACATTTGTACCCTTTTCCAGACGACGATCAGAGCGCATCGCTGCAACAGTCATTATTCCGTCACTCAAAGTGCAGCCCGTCCAGACGAAGGTGAGAGCATGGCGGCCATCATAGGCCTGAAATGCACCTGCAACGAAGATCAACATTGTGTAAAAGGCGTCGATGACGGGCAAGCAAGTGCGTGCAAATGTCCGACCTGGCAGGCTCGTGCAGCGTCCACGACATAGAAATCTGGGATGTGCTGCGCTACGCATTGCTCCAATCGAAAGGGCAGGAGCGATGCATCTACATAGAGATATTTGAAATTTTCTTAAAGCGGCCTCGGAAGCACAGTCGGACCATGGTGGCTGCTGAGTGTTGGGCTCAGCGTCAGTGAATTCTCGTCTTGTTCTCCAACATCGTCATATTTACTAACACCATGGCCAAGGTTTGCGGTACCTGAATAAATGCCCTCCAGTTGAGCTCACTCTAGACGACAAGATTGATCCTCGGCTACTCGTCAAGGAGTCGAGATCTTGCGTATTGCGGAGCATTCATAGATTATGTTTGCACCTCTCATATGAAGAGTCCAGGGCTGTGGAAATGCTTAGAGCGATGCTTAGGTACGTAGCAAAACAGGCCATGGTAGGCGAATCAAGGACTTGTGAGACCAAGTAGTATCTGGGTGTAGTAATCTGAACTTGAAGTTCAACCCGCGTCCTGACGGGGCAGTGTGATCCTGCGCTCTATTGCATCCGCTGGCGACCCTCATGCATTGGAAATCAATGACCGGCGAGTCGTCCATCCTCTAGAGCACATACCCGCCTGAGCTGAATCGCCCAGGGAAAGGCACGTGGCGGGAGCAAACCCATCGACGCATCTGAGATACTCTCAGAGCACCGACCTCCGCTCGAGAAAAGATGGAGCGGAAAAACGAGAGGCCAAAGGAAATCGAAACCACGTCCTTGGGAGGTGTTCAATTAACAACGTCAATTGAGAAGGCAAAAGCAAGCTTCAAAGCTCGCACCAAGCATCAGATAGATGCAATGGCTTCGCGCTGTACAGGCGCAGACTCAGTGCCAATATCGCTAGAGAATCAATGCAGCAAGCCTGGGGTATACGCTGATCCTGCCCTGGCACGTAGCGCGAATAGTTTTTTGGTCTGGTAGGCAGACGACGAATGTCTGCATGCAAAGGCACGATTTTGCAGATTGAGGTCAGCATGAACCCCATGCACGCTTTTGCCCCACGCTTTTGGGCTCGCTCAGCCTGATGTTACTTCCTCCTTCTCAGATCACTGCTTCCTTCGCGAGCCGCAATCTCTGCCGACATCTGGAAATCGAATGCGTGCAACTTTCATCCCCGCTCGTCAACATCATCAAGTGTCATAGAATGTCAAGTCGCATTCGGCGTCGCCTATTAGACTTTGACAGCATTCTCCCCCTTTTCTTTACCGGTAAGACTTTTTCAGGAATCTGCTGCTAATTATGCAGGAGCATCGGGTACAGGGTCATCCTTGACTAAATCGCTCATACGCATGCGCTTTGAAAGCTGGTCTTCTGGTTGATCTCGGACATTTTCAAAGGTCTCGTCAGAGATGGAGTCTTCTGCAGGGCGTTTGTCGCCCGTTTGAGAGGAGTTGCTGGCCGCAGAGGGAGCAGTGGGCTCGCTGTTGGTAACGTGGAGGCTATGTCGAAGTTCTTCAATCTGCCGTCGGCTGTCTGCATCTGCATGCTCGAGCTCGTTGACGCGGCCTTGGAAGAGGTCGTTGATCACTTCTAACTCGCTGACCCGTGTCCGCAGCCGCTTGTTCTCTTCCAGTAGCATTTCGTACGAGAGCGGTGCGGAGTCGCCGTTTGTAGGTGACGGCGTGTGATGACGGTGCGTTGGCGGCGCAGGATGTGCTGGGTAGTGACTGAAAGTGTTGTTGTCGAACATGTGCTGGGGCGCAATGCTTGACGAGTGCGACTGCACCGAGATTGTTGGGGTGCCAGCACGGGGACTATTTTCACTGACGGATCCACGGTGGCTAGCGTCTGGGTGGGTTGCCGACAAAGGGCCAGGAGCAGGCGAGATGTTTGGCTTCTTCTTCTGAGGGTTGGGCGGACCTTTTACGCGATTGCGACTCTTGATTACGTCTGTTTTGAGGCTGATGGGTCGTGCGCGGCCATGCAGTTTGAGGAACAGACCGCATGCATTGCACAATACGTGGCCATCCTCATCGCGTCTCCAGAGTGGTGTATTTTGTGTTGAGCAGTTTTGACAGACGGGCTAGCGAGAGGGTGTTAGCAGCTGTGCAGAGTCAAGTGACGAGCAGAGTTGAGGTGAGGTGTGCCTTGTCGATAAGAGCTTCAGATCTTTCAGATAATCGGGGGAAACGGCTTGCGCAGGTGCAGCGCAACACTTACAGGACCGCTGGGCTGACCTCCGAGATTCTGGCCAGGCGCACTGGTCGCGTAGCTCATGGCAGCGTGCGACTGCGAGTATTGTTGTGGGGTCTGCCTGTTGCAGCGCGTCAGTGAGCGGCGGAGGTGGAGCGCGTCGCGCGCAGGGCGGCAGGAGTGAGGATTGTGCTTTACCTGGAGTCGGCAACGTCGGACGCAATAGAGGCCAGAGCAGCCAGACCCGGCAACTGAACGGAACCGTGGCGATGTGGCAGGGAGGAGGGATCGCGGGGGTCTGCGCTGGTGGGCGGGGTACCTGTGTTGGAGGACGAGGAACGGCGTGACGCGTTATCGTAGATGAGCGGCGAGAGCGAGGGGCCGTCGAAGGAGGACTGAGGGCGAGGCAAGGGCGATACGGCGGTTCGGTAGTCGCTGAGGCCCGGCGATGGGCGCGCGATGGAGGTGGTCATGGACGAGGAAGGGGAGTCGGGAATTAGAGATTACGGGCGCGTTGTCAGGCTGGACTGCGACGGGGGCTCGCTCTGTCTCTGCGGAGGGAGTGGGAGGGCAGTGGTGGAGGTGGGCCAGAAAAAAAAGGACGCGCGACTCAAAGACATAAGACAACGCGCACTGGTGGAGCTCTGGCAGGCGAAGCGGAAAAAGGAATGGACGGCCCTGATAGAGGCCCTGGAGCGATAAGGAGAATGTCAGCAGCTGGAGAGCGGAGGAGTGCAGGCAGGCAGGCAGGCAGTGGAGGGACGAGTGGGTGTCGTGGGTGTCGTCCAACGTCCCCTTTACGCACCGCATGGAAATTGCTATCGATTATTAGCGCAGCGCTGTTGCTGCTCCCACTGCTACATCAGCCTGACGGGCCAACCCCCCCTTGGCATTGCCCAAGCTTGTCCTGCGCCCTCGCCCTGACTGGTCCGCCGGCCTGCGCGCGAAATGATGCTCTTTTCCCCAAATGCCGTGTCTGCAGCAGGGTGTCAGGGCGAGGCACCGCGACAGATCAGGGGCACGGGGGGGATCGACGTCAACGGCAGCGGCTACCAGATGGGTGTCAACCTTACTCTCACTCTCTCCTTCAACGGGCCATCGTCTGCTGCCTGTGCCTCCACTCTGTACAGCTCTCGCCTCCCCATCTCGCGTCCATCCTAGGTTGACGCGCTCGACGCTCGCTATTCATTTGCTTGTTCCATCCTCCACCGCCCCTGCGACACCGCCATCCGTGCTTCTCGCTGCTGCCAGCGCCCATCTTCTGCCTCCGCATCCAGCTGCCCTCTGCCATCAGATCCCTTTGTCCATCTGCTCACACCATGCCATAATTCCTCTCCCAGAGACACTCCCACAATGCCACGTGGACGTCCTGCAACATCGGGCTATGCCCGCATCGCCCAGGCCGAAGAGGAGGAAGAGGAAGACTACTTTGACGACTCGGGTGACGAGACAACCCATCAGAACAGACTCTCCCCAACGCAGTCCCATGGCTTTGCATCCATACAGCCAGGCCCCTCTTCGTCAATGTCGAAGCCGAACGGCGTGCGCAGAAAGAAGCATGGCCATGGTCGAACTCGGACGAACTCCGGTGTCGACCTGAAAGCCATCAACGCCCGCTTCGAGCGATGGGCAGAGGAGATTGCTTCCAAGTTCAAGATGCGCCGCGTCAAAGGCAAGACTGAAGATGAAGAGCGACTCGAGATACACCACACAGTCTTTCAGCCACCCGAAGGCATCCGACCTGCTTCGCCCCAAGCCTTAGCTGCCAGTTTCGCAAAAGACGCCGAGAATCGCATGACCAAGCTGGAGTTTGACGACCTGATTGAAAGTGTAAACGTCGCAATTGAACTGGGCATACATCCCAAATTGATCACTCAGGGTTCGTCTGGAAGCTACTTTGCGCGCAACAGCGACGGCAAGACCGTGGGTGTCTTTAAACCCAAGGACGAGGAGCCCTACGCCTCGCGGAATCCCAAATGGACCAAATGGATCCATCGAAACCTCTTCCCCTTCTTCTTCGGCAGGGCCTGTCTGATTCCAAATTTGAGCTACGTCAGCGAAGCTGCTGCTTACACGCTAGACGTCCGCCTCCAAACCAACATTGTACCATATACCGACATTGTACACTTTTCATCCATCTCATTCTTCTATGACTTTTGGGAACGGCGAAACTATTGGAGAAAACGGAAGCCACTGCCGCCAAAGCCTGGCAGTTTCCAAGTATTCCTCAAAGGCTACAAGGACGCCACAATATTCCTGAGAGATCACCCTTGGCCCGATCAACAATCGACGAGCCTGCCTGCATCATCTACAGACAAGCGGAAGCGACGACGCCGCTGGGCGGATAACTGCAGATCTAGCGGTGACGGATCTGACGAGGAAGAGGAAGGGGAAGAGGCTGAGCTTGGTGGCATTCCAGGGCGCTCAGAATCGTCGCGCAGACGCGCTTTTTGGTCTGGCGAACTACAGCAGTCGCTGAGAGAAGAATTGGAGAAGCTTGTCATTCTCGACTACATCATGCGGAACACGGATCGCGGCCTGGACAACTGGATGATTCGCGTGGACGAAGACTCAGGAGAAGCATCAATTGTCGCAGAGTTCCCAAAGAAGACCGCGAGCGAAATGCTGTCAGATGAACCTGGGACCCGCAGCGAAGCCATGAACATGGACGATGCTGAGCGCAATGCTCCACAACGGAGCGCAAAAATTGGCGCCATTGACAACAGTCTGTCATGGCCCTGGAAGCACCCCGACGCAGTGAGTTTTTGCTCCACTGTGTACTTGACGCATCGACTTGCTAACTTTTTGACAGTGGCGAAGTTATCCCTTTGGCTGGTTGTTCCTGCCAGTGTCGCTGATCGGCAGACCATTCTCGGAGCGCACGCGACAGCACTTTCTGCCGCTGCTGACATCAAAGCACTGGTGGAGTGAGACCCAGGTAGCACTCCGCAAGGTCTTCAAACAAGATTCTGACTTTCAGGAACGAATGTTTGCGCGCCAAATCGCAGTCATGAAGGGGCAGGCATGGAACGTCGTTGAAACCCTAAAGACGGCGGACCACGGGCCGTTGGAGCTGACAAGGAGAGCGCGTGTTTGCGTCTGGGACGATCTCGTCGAAGTGCCAACTGTGGTCCCCATGCGCTCCACTCCAAGACCCTCGGACGACATTGCGGATCAGACGACAGAGGATAGCTTCATGCCCACCTCGAATGGACTGCTCCCTGAGATACGAGCACCCAATAGGTTCAACCTGTCACGCGAGGCCAGCAGCGAGAGTGTACCTCAGCAGACGCTGGAATCCCTCAAATCGCGTCTCGAAGACGTGCATCGACCGTCAGCAACGCGAGCAAAGACGAGATTGAGCTACGATGTACCGCGTCCTATGCGACCCAACGTATCGCGACACGGGCGCAACTTGTCCTTCTCGGCCAGGAGAATGAGCGATCACGACGCAAGCGACGGGGATGGGGACCTTGGATATGCGGCAGCCCAAGAGATGGAGGGCAACCAGAAGAAGGTGATCGTCGAGAGGCTAGAGACTGTCAAGGGCAAGCCTCCGGTGTTTACTTGGTGCTGATGTCGTCGATTAGAGTATGGCGCACACGGAACGGTAAAAGGATACGGCCTGAGACTTTGCATTGAGCGGAGGCGTTTTGACGGGTTGTGGCACGATACACGGCCGCCTTTGTATAACAACCGAGGGCCTTTACAAATAACAGACCTGAAGACATTATGACCGATGGGACTCTACCTTGTCTGCGTAGATGCGAACGAGTCACATGCCTCGACGCGTACAGGTCCGGGGTCGGATTTCTCTCTCGACTTATCCGACCGCGCAGCCCTGACTTCATCCTCAACACCAGAGACGCCTCTCACATTTACTTTGCCCTACAGTCTGACAAGTCCCTTCTCTCGCACATTCAGATCTCGCCTGTATACGCTCAAAAGCTGTCAAACTCCACTCTGAGTCTCTCTCTGCTCTCTCGCGCGCTCCCGCTCTCGAATTCATATAGATGTTGCCTCGCCTCTTCTCGTCTGCCATCTTCTATACCTCACGCTGACTTGGTCCGCCAACGAGGATACTCTGAATCGAAGCTGGCTATATCTCTACTGGAGGCTCACTGCTCCAATTCTGTAGTGTCTGTATCCTTCCACACTCTCGATTATCCTCGTGCATTCATGCGTTGAACGAAGGCGGAAGCTCCACAACTGCTCTGGCTTCGCCGGCTGCCATGGCTACCCCTTTCTACGATCCAAAGGCTTTGTTGGCGCCGAAAGCTAGCATACGCTCTGCCTCTGCTTCTACCTCCAATACCGCGTCGAGCTCAAGCCAACCCGCGCTCGCTCGGTCTCAGAACACGACCCCAGTAAACATACAACAACGCTGGAATGACAACCCTCTCTACAACACGAATGGTTCTACGAGCGGCGCGGCCTTTGCTATGCAATCTGAACCATCACAACCTTTCGCTGGCACAGCCTCCATGGTTGAACGCCTCCATAATCTTCAGGACCGCTCTCAAGCGCCCCGCAAGCGACAGAAGGTTGACCACAACGCCGATGACTTTGACGACGAGATGAGGCCAGCGCAAAAGGCAAAGTTCAGCTCAAATGTTGCTGGTGGTGGTACGCTCGGTAGAGGCGTCAAGGAAGAGAAACAAGCGGCAATACAACGCGCAGGCGCAGACGTCGTCGTCGACCTCACAAACGGTAATAGCGCGCCCCCGATTCGTTGCCATCACTCACTAATAACCACCCTAGAGGAGAACACCGAGGACAGCACCGAAGACGATGTCGTTGTGACAAAGTCCAACACCACCTATGATCAAGAGGTCTGTCTTGGTCGAATTGACAACGCCCGTGTAACCGCACACCAAGTTCCTGCACCCCAGATGAAGGGCCTCGCATCAACACAAGCGAGGTACTGGCCTGCGATGAGAGTCGAATTACTCCGTCGTCCTGGTCCAAACACGTCGATCATAGGCGTCCGCGATCCTTGTGGCAAAGATTTCGGTACCATAGACGTTCGTACTGCTTCTGTGTTGGCTCGACTCATGGACTCCAAAGCTGCTAGCATTCGCGTTCAAGCGCGTCTAGACATGCGCCAGCGCAAACCTTTTGAGGCTCCTGGCGTGCAGACATCAGACAGCTACACTATATCCATTAACGTTTATGCTCCTCGCAAAATGGTCAATGGCATAGGCAAACTGTTTAGTCAAAAGACTGTCTTCTTCCGTGATCCGCTGAACCCAGATCGCGGCATTCCCATTGTGAATCCCCACTTACCCAAAGACTTTACGCCGAATGCACCTGTGAGGCCGCAACGTGCATCGAGATACACAGCTTCCGGTACAATCTCCCGGACTCAAGAAGAGATCAAGCAAGATGTGGGACGCATTTTCGATAGTCTCAAGACGACCACTGAATTGCCCGAGATGGAGCAGCCTTCTTCCGTCAAGACGCCACTCTTGCCACACCAGAAACAAGCCCTATACTTCATGATGAACCGCGAAAAAGATGAACGCCATGAAGATGCTGCTGAAACCAAGGAAGAAAGCTCTCTTTGGCAGCCGTCGTTGGATGGTCGTGGGAAAACTTGGTACAATGTCATCACGGGCCAGGAAGTTAAAGAGCGTCCGGCACCGTCTCGTGGTGGTATTCTGGCGGATGTGATGGGTCTCGGCAAAACACTTAACTGCCTATCACTTATCATGGCCACGCGTGAGGAAGCCAAGAAGTTTGCGGACGAAACTCCGGAAGTGCCACAGTATGAAGAAGACGAGACCGAATCGGACGTCAAGTTCAACTCTGGCGCGACTCTGATTGTTTGTCCGGTTTCCACCGTGTCCAATTGGGAAGAGCAGATTAATCGCCATATTAGAAACAAAAAGTCTCTGAAGATCCACATCTTCCACGGTGGCAAGCGTACAAACGATGCTGAAGATTTGACCGATTACGACATCGTTTTGACAACATACAGCACAATTGCCTCAGACTATGACAAGCGCGCCCGAAATCGACCCAACAACCCACTTGCAGAAATCAACTGGTTTCGAATTGTGCTCGACGAAGCGCATCTTATCCGTGAGCAAGGCACACGTCAGTCAAAGGCTACCTGTAACCTCACTTCCCAGCGCCGCTGGGCTGTCACAGGCACACCTGTTCAAAATCGCCTGGATGATCTTGGGGCCCTGCTCAAATTCCTCAAGATCAAGCCTTTCGACCAACCTCGAAATTTCCAGCAGTTCATAATCACGCCCTTCAAAATGGCTGACACCGACGTGATTGAGAAGCTGCAAGTACTCGTTAACAGCATTACCTTGCGCCGCCTCAAGGATAAACTGGATCTGCCAAAACGCCTGGAAACGATTGAAAGATTAGACATGAACGCCGCTGAGCGCAGCTTCTACGAGTTCTTTTCGCGCGACTCTCAGGAGAAAGTTCGTGCCATGACTGCCGGCAAGTCGAAGATCCAGGGTGGCACAATGGCGCATGTGCTTCGGGCTATAATGCGATTGCGACTGCTCTGTGCACATGGACAAGATCTTCTCAGCGACGATGACTACGATATGAGCAAGGGCTTCAGCAGCTTGAACGCCATCGACTTAGAGGATATAAATGACGAGACCCCCGAAAAATCTCCTCGTCAAGCCTTTGAGATGTACCGTATGATCCGCGACGCCACCGTACACAACTGCTCCAAGTGTAGCAAGGTTGTTGCGCCGCGCGAGATCACCGATTACGATCTTGAAGACGAGGATGAAGACGACACCTTCGGTTATCTTACGCCATGCAATCAGTTGATCTGCCCCGACTGCATGAAGAGCTATGTGGCAGACTTTCGAAAGGCTGCCTTTGAGGATCGTTGGGGATACTGCCCTATCTGCGAGACGTACATTCGTGATTGTTCTTGGTCGCGCTTGCGGTCCAAGGAGATGGACGCCGACGACCAAGCGATTCGTGAGATTCGCGCAAATCCCCGTCTTGCGAAACATCACGGTCGCTACAGTGGACCTCACACCAAGACTAGAGCCTTGATCGAATCGCTGCAACAAGATGCGGCGGTCTCTGCTGCCGAGTGTCCGGACCAGCCTATCAAATCCGTTGTTTTCTCTACGTGGACTCAGCACCTGGATCTCATTCAGATTGCTCTGACTGACGCCAAGATCAAGTTTGTTCGCCTGGATGGGTCCATGGCACGTCACCTGCGTGGTGAAGCTCTCGAAAAATTTCGCGTAGATCCAAGTGTCACCGTCTTCCTCATCTCGCTTTCCGCTGGTGGGCTTGGTCTCAATCTCACGACAGCGTCGCGCGTCTATGTTATGGAGCCTCAATTCAACCCTGCTGCTGAAGCCCAGGCTATAGAGCGCGTACACCGACTAGGTCAGAAGCGCGAGGTACGCATCGTCAGATACATCATGCGCGACAGCTTCGAAGAGAAGATGTTGGTTCTGCAGGAGAAGAAAAAAGCTCTTGCCGACATGAGCACAAGCCGTGAGAGAATGAAGGGAAGCAAAGAAACGCTAAAGACCAAGCTGGACGAGCTGAGGGAGCTTTTCAAATAAGGACTTCGGCTTGACCTCCATATCGGGTATATGGACAGCAAAGCCTCTGGCTACAGGGAGGAGGTTTATGATGACAGTTTTTCAAATTTCTTCGAAGGTGGCTGTATCAAGCATCTGAGGAAGACGAGATCACGACATTATGATATTGATACCCCGGTAACAGGTGACGAAGAAAAAAGTACATCGACTGCGACGCTTGGGTGAGAGCAGGTGCTCGAGATTCATGAGGCCAACAGCCATCAGTCTAGAGCCTATTCCCAAAGAATGCATTTCCCTCAAGCTAGCGTTGTTTCATGGGGTATCTTGCGAAATGAATGCTGACCATCAGCTCATCACTCGCTGTAGCAGAGGGTAAGTAGTCGCTCATTTCAAGCCCCCTTAGATACGCTTATACCCTCCTTACACTCAGCATTGCATCCTCGACCCGCCTCACCAGACCCGCCTTGATCTTCTCCGCTTCTCGGAGTTCCTCGTCCATCTGACCCAACTCTTCCTCCAGTTCGCGTATCCTGTTTTCCTGTTGTTCCTTTGTCGACCCTATCCCAGGCAAACTACGAATCAACAACTCAATCTGCTTTTGTTTCTGCACAAGATCGACGGCCAACTCCTTCAATTCCGCATTAAACGTATCCGGACTATTCGGTCTCCGTAGACTCTGCGCATCCGGTTCATCGTCCTTTTGTGTTTGACTCTGGGCTTGTTTTTGCTGTGGTGTCGACTGAGCTTGCGATGCGCCCTGTTGGGCTTGACTCTGCGATTGGGACTGCGCCTGTGCATTTGTTGTTCCTGGCTCAGTCTTGACGTTCGCATCGGCCTGCGCCGCGGCGGGCTTGCGCGCATGCACGTCGGGATTGTAATACGGATCTCTGGGATCGGGAAAGAAGTTTTGCTCGTGGCCCCAGGGGATTGGCATGCCTTGTATGCGGGGCCAGGGGTGTTTTTGCGAGATGTAGTGGAGGGAGATGAGCATTTGAAAGGTCAACTGGTCTAGGCAGTCTTGAAGTTGGGTGAGGCGGTCCGCCATTGTGGTGTGCTGATTTGCTGTATGATTTGAGTGATCTCGCTTAGACAATGGACCCTTCGGTGATGGGCTCGAGGAAGTGCTTGAGAGTTGAAGGATTGCGAGAGCATGGATGCCTTGAGCGAGGCTGGAAGGCCAGCGGGACGATCAGGTTGCGGAGCGTTGGCTAATCGATAAGACTTGGCTGTATTGGGCCTTGAGTGCTTTGACGCGGGCCGCGCGCGAGATCACGTGTAGTTCCGATTTGACAACTGACCTTCGGCTTCTATGACAACGATGACTTATACAAGCCGGCCTTTCGATGTCCGTGATGCAAAGGCTCCAAGACTCTGGTGTTTCTTTCTCAATCTCGAAGCTCTCGGGAGTAAGCACTAGGCATGCGCCGCACTTTCCATTGAGGGTCGAGCACACTCGCCTGTCCAGACTCTACACTGTCTTGTCCCAAGCCCAACCCACTATATTTCAGTCTGGTGGAAGTCGCCGGTCCAACCAGAATGTCGAGATGGCTGCTCGCAAGGTCACGTCTTTGTCCAAACTCAGAGTTGATCAACCAAGGAATCTGGAAGAGTTCGAGCGCCATGCCGAGCTCCAGGGCGCGAACAAGGAGTCAACAACTTATCTTGGCAATCACTACGAATACGTAGTCATGAAAGCATTTAGTAACTATGGTATGATGTTGACAAAGGTCGGTGGCAGAGGTGACAAAGGTGTGGATGTGAGAGGAACATGGCATCTACCTGGCATGCTGGCACCCATCCACATCGTCATACAGTGTAAGAGGCATGCTGCACGCATCCTTCCAGCAGACTGTCGTGGTCTTTGGGGCACAATAGAGCATGAAGCGAGCTTGCTGGGTGTCTCAAATGACCCCGTGGTGTCTTTGGGCGTGCTCGGGATCATGGTCTCACCCATGGATGCCTCAGATGGAACTTACACTGCCGTCACTGAAGCCAGACGGCCCATGGCGTTCGCACAAGTCGATACGGATGGGTCTTTGTGTCAGTGGCATATGAATAGTCTTGCTCGGCAGATTGGACTAGAAGGGCTCACACTGCGAAAGAGGCACGGGCTGAGTAACCTCTCCACTCCTCGAATTTCACTCGCCTTTGGAGGTAGACCCCTGACCGGACGGAAAAGGGCACGACCATCGTCTACAGAGTCATCGTCCACAGGTACTACTGACAGCGACTAGAATCTCCATCTGGATAATGGCGCCGAAACAGATTGGCCTCCTCAATAAGGAACCGCCGAGCCAACAAGAGGCACAACGTGGTGAACATCGCCCGGCCAGGCTTTGGCAGACACAATATTGTTGGAAGAGCGCAATAGCTTTATTATTGCCCGTATTAAAGCCTGCAATGGGACGCACGACAAAGCCATCAGCCGCTGGCTTTATTCGGGTAGAGTGTAGCACATCGAGATGTTCTACTCGGTGCCTTTGTCAGGTATCGGAGCAGGGCAACAAAGGTCCTGTAAACACAAGCTCACTGGAAAGGGTCTTGTAGGCTGCACTCCTCTCTGCACGGAAGTCAAGCAATCAGCTTTCGAAGCGCTGAGAGATGCTGAAAGTTGTGATGCAAACGGCAGTGCTCGCGGCAACACTGCTCTCGTTGCTGCCAGTGACGGTGGCCCAGATTGCCACAGACTGTAACCCTCTCAAGACGAAAAACTGTCCTGCTGATCCTGCATTGGGCGCTACATTCTTCTGGGACTTCCGCAATGGACCCAGCGATGCGTTCAAGACGGACAGCTACTGGCTTCCCTACATATCGTACGACAAGGCCAATGGAGCCACATTTACCATCCCCAAGCAGGGTGTTGCTCCTACTCTCAGCACCATTTTCTACATCATGTTCGGAAAGGTCGAGGTCACTCTGAAGAAGGCGATTGGCACTGGCATCGTCTCGGATGTGATTCTTGGCTCGGACGACCAGGATGAGATTGATCTGGAATGGACTTCGTGGAACAGCGCGCAGGTTCAGTCGAACTATTACTCTCTCCGAAACAAGTTGAGTTACGAGCAAGGATTGACCTACACTTCGAGCGCAGACTTGGGGAGCGATTTCCATACGTACTCGATTGACTGGAACGCGGATCGCATGATCTTTGGCTTCGATGGCACTTCATTCCGTACAGTGACTTCTGGTAACAATAGCCAGTACCCGCAGACCCCGATGAAGGCTACGATTGGCCTCTGGGCTGGCGGCGATGCTAACAATGCTGATGGCACGAGATACTGGGCGGGAGGTCTGACCGACTACAGCAAGGGACCATTCAATCTGACTATTCAGTCCATCAAAATCACCGATTATTCGACTGGCTCGGCGTACAGTTACGGCGATCAAACGGGCGATTGGCCGAGCATCCAAGCCCAGGGTGGCAGCGTCTTTGGCCATGGAACCGCAGCGGCAAACCCAAAGACGGTATCCACATATATTGTGCCCGCCAGTCTAGCACCAGCAACCTCTACGCGTGCTAGCTCGACTAGCTCGTCGCCATCTGCTGTTCCTACCGACCTGCCAGTGAGCGGACCTTCAGTGGGCGGGTACTGCGGCGTGGGGAACGGTAGCTCAACATGCCTAGGCACCCCATTTGGTGACTGCTGCTCCCAATACGGTGCATGCGGGAAAGGTGCGGACTACTGTGGGACGGGATGCCAGCCCTCGTTTGGCAACTGTGATGGCTACCCGTCGAAAAGGTTGACTCTGGGAAGCAGCACAGTGACTGCGTCTAGCGTCATATCTACAACAGCAACAGCAAGCGCAACAGTCTCGCCGGTCTCGGGAGTGACGACTGATGGGACCTGCGGAACCAAGAACGGGACTAGGACCTGTAGTGGGTCCATTTGGGGCGACTGCTGCTCACAATACGGTAAGCAGATATGGTGCTCTCAGCAAACGTGTGTGACGAGGCTGACTTTGATGTGTAGGCTGGTGTGGAGATTCCATCTACCACTGCGGAGACGGGTGTCAGTCTGCGTTTGGCGATTGCGGCGGATATCCTTTTTCGGGTGCTTCTGATCTTGGATCGTCAACGTCTTCTACGACTTCGCCAGTTGCTTCACCTGCTAGCTCCACGAGATCAAGCCAGAGTTCCTCTGCGGCCTCATCTACGCCATCTACGACACGCGCACCGACTAGTTCTTCGACTAATCCGCCAAGCAGTTCTTCGATCAGCTCTCCAAGCAGCAAACCCGCAGCGCCTGCACCGTCTGCTACGGTTGCTAGCGTCTCCTCTTCAGTGTCACCCATCAAAGTAGCGACAACGGCTTCCCCATTGCCAACGCAGTACTTTGGCGATTGCCCGGCGAGCAGCAATGCGGCATGGACAGCATCGAACTCGGTTGTCTTCACGCAGCTGCCGTGCGGCACAAACTACCCTGGCGGCGACATTACCAAGTTCCAAGTGGATTCGTTAATCCAGCCGTGCGCAGAGCACTGCGCAACGGTCACGGGCTGCAAGCAGGCGGTTTGGGACTACTACGAGGGCCAGTGCTATCTCAAGTCAACGGTGGCTACTACGCCAGGCATTGCTGGTGCCTCTCATGTACTGGCGTTCAACCTCTTTACCAGCGGCAGTGGGAGCAGCGCGACGTCTACTCCTCCGACGACTCCGACATCTACTCCAACGTCGACTCCTGCAGCGCCCTCTGCAACGCCTCTGAAGAGCTTCTCGTGCCCCAAACAGAACAACACGGTCTATCTTTCACCAAAGAAGAACGCGTGGGGCCTCTTCTGCGACACAGACTTTACTGGCCGCGACCTAGGGTGGTCACAAGGCGCGGACGTGCTCGACTGCGTGGCGCAGTGTGAAGCGAAGAGCGGATGCGCAGCTACAGTATGGGCTGGGTGGTGGAAGGTGTGCTATTACAAGGCTGGAAAGTATGGAGGCACCGGGGCAGACGCCATCAATGGTCGGAGGGTGGCGAACGCATACGGGGCATACGCGATCCTTCCTAGCGCTAGTGGCAGTGCAGCTGGGCCAGCAAGTGCGACGAGTGCGACGCCAAAGGTGTTGAGGAGGTGGTGGAAGGGGCGGGATGGGAATGGTCATGGGCATGGGTTTGGCCATGGGCATTGGGGACGTTGAATGCTTTCTGTCTTGACGTTTACTAGGACCGAGAGAATGTACGTCTTTACCTATTCGTCAGGTCCAGTCTCGCTTGAGTGAGGAGATGGGCGGCAGCCAGAGTCCGCGATGTCGAGGGAAGGCAGGTGCGGACAATGGGGATGGGGAGACTTCTCGCCTCTGCACTTGACTCGTTTCTCCTCCACTCTCAAGCAACTCGCCCTACTGCGTACCATCGTCGCTCGCAGCGCCTGCACAGCCTTGCCGTCCTCACGTACCCCTACAAAGCAGGCAACCATCTCCTCTTAGCAGTCTCGTGGCTGAAGGAGCCTATCTCCATGGCGTGCACTTCCCCTTGTTCTTCACCTGTCCCTCTTCTTTATGGGCTTATGCTCGCTAGTCCTAGTACCGCGGTTTCGCTATGCCAGATGTCCAAGATCCGGAAGAGGGCAATGGCCGCAAGGTCCATCCCTCGATCCAGGAGTCGATAGTGGCTTCAACGTCCACCTGCCCCCCCAAGTCCCAAGGCTGCATTGAACATGAGCACCCGCGACAACCATGCACCTCAAGTGGGGTTTAATAGCGGCACCGTGAACAGTCACATCACCAACAATCATGGTAGGTCTGCACAGTCTAGCCATGTCAGCATATCACTGATCCAGACTCCTGCAGTCTCGAGCGACGAGCCTGCGTCCAAGTACTATGAGAAGCTCGGCCCCATCGTCCCGCAGGACCATCGGCAAAGAATTCTTGCAGGCAAAGGCAAACTGCTTCCGCACTCTTGCGACTGGGTGTTTGAAGACCCGTCCTACCAGCAGTGGATCTCTACGGAGCACCAGGGTGCCGTCATGTGGCTCCACGGTCACCCTGGCAAGGGCAAGACCATGATCATATCTGCCGCCATCGAGCAGCTACGCAGCCAGATCAGGGCGCGTCAAACGCCCGCCCTTGTTGCCTCGTTCTTCTGTCAGCGTCAGGACTCGCGCCTGAATACTGTCGTCGCTGTAGTCAAAGGCCTCCTCTATGACCTTCTGCAGCAGTACGAAGACCTAGTGCTACCAATCCTCCGCAGCAAAGGTGATTTTCTCGTCCATTCCTATCTCGATGGTGAATCATTTTGGTCACTACGCAGCACTCTACAGCATATTGTTACAAGCCTGTCTAGCCACGTGTTTTATCTTGTTGTCGATGCCCTTGATGAATGCGAGCATGGCCAAGAACATTTGCTCAAACTTTTGAACGAGGATGATCTCGCGCAGAATAAGAATGCGCGATGGCTCGTGTCGAGTCGTAATGAGCCGCAAATCCAACAACGTCTCCTTCATGCCAGCAAGGTCGTACACACCAGCTTAGAGGTCCATTTCACCCGAGTCGACCTGGCCGTCAGCCGTCTGATAGACGAAAGAACCGCCGAACTCCGGAAAACTCACAAGTACAACGACGAGATGTATCACGCTGTCCGAGACTACCTTTTCAAAAATGCGGAAGGTACATTCCTCTGGGTGTCACTAGTCTGTGCCGAGCTGAAGCACACTCCACGACGAAGGACTGTGGCTCAACTCTCCGCTTTCCCTCCCGGGCTCCAGGAGTTATATGCTGTGATGCTTCGCAAGGTTGAGAGTTTAGACAATACTGCTGATCGTGAGATATGTCTGCAGCTCTTACGATTAGTAGTAATTGCGGAGCGCCCACTAAGTTTGTCTGACCTTTGCCATCTCGCGCGTGTGGAAGACCAGTATCAGACTGAGGATGTTGCTGACTTGATCGACCTCTGTGGAGCCATGTGTGTTATACAAGACGACCATGTCAGCCTTGTCCATCAGTCTTCGGCTGACTTCTTCCAACGAGGTTCGGGACAGCGCATATTCCCGAAAGGGTTGCCAGGCGCGCATGAGACTTTAGCGCACTCTTGCATGCAGATTATGCAAGGTTGTCTTCAACGGGATATTTGCAGCAGCAGACCTAGCAGTCGTTACTACGATGTGACTGAAGAAGAGCTTGCTCTCCATATTTCCAATCCTCTGCGTTACGCTTGCCGCTACTGGTACTCCCACGTCCAGAAGGCAGAAGTGACGCTGACGTCTATTGGTCTCCTGGGCTTTTTGAAGATGCACATCTTGCACTGGCTAGAGGTGATGGCCTGGTTGAGTCAGATTTTTGAAGCTGAAGTTCTGTTAGAAGATGCGGCTTCGCAAGCTGAGGTAAGTCGCCCCCACAATCAATGTAAGGGTATATGTATTGACAATTGAAGAGTCTGAAGAAGCTGGAGAGACTCGAGCCTTCATCACTGATGCGTTGCGTCTAGTCGAAAGATTTCAAAAACTGTTCGAACATATGCCCCTGCAACTATATTATGGTGTGCTCGTCTTCATTCCTTCGCAGAGCCTCGTGTATCAGGCTCTCAAAGGAGAGTGCCTCTGCCCTGAACTTTGTCACCAGTTTCGCCCGAGAGACTGGGAACCGGATGCTTGGATGAGGGAAGAGACTGCCAACAGTGTTGCAGGCATGCTTTTTTCTCCCAATGGTTTGCGACTTGCATCAGCGTCTCTCAACGGGACAGTGCAGTTATGGAATACGTACTCGGAAATGTGCACGCACACGCTAGATGCTGCCGAAAAACATTGGTTCTGGACAGCTTTCTCGCCGGACGGGTCGAGGCTGGCAACGTACCGTGACAAGCTCCTATTATGGGACGTGCAGACAGGAAGTTTATTACTGGACCTGGGCTCGGAGCATGGATCCGGAGTTGTGAACGTGTCATTCTCGCCAGATGGTTCGAAATTGGCATCAACAACTCCTTACGAGGTGCATATATGGGATTCCAAGACAGGTTATTGTCTTCGCATATTTAATGTCGAAGGAGACCCCATTCAAGCAGTATTCTCACCAGATGGAGCAAGGTTGGCATTAGCATCTGACGAGGATGTATTGCAAGAGTGGGAGGTCCAGACTGGCAAATATTTACAAACGCTTGAGAAGAAGCTGCTAGACACTGACAGTGATTGTCTAGTCTACTCGCCTGATGGAAGAAGCCTAGCAGCATTGTTAAATGACTATGGGACGATGGCAGTAGGAGTATGGAGCATGCAGACAGGAAAATGCATACAGATTTTGGAATGCTTTCGTCGGCCACATACTCTTGTCTTCTCGCCAAACAGCTCCAGGTTGGCGTGGAAGGCCTTCGACCTTAGCGTACAGATGTGGGACTTGCGAATTGGATGGCTTATGGGCGAAATTCGCGATGTCTTTGGGCGAGTAAGTTTCGACGGCAAGAACAACCTATGTGTGGACGGTAGACGCATCAAGTACCGCGACCAGCTCACGCCCAAAGTGCAATATCCTGTGCTAAAGTTGAGAGTAGAGAAGCCTGAAATGATAGGAAGTGGTGTTGAAAACTATCCAGGTTGGATCTTCAACAGCGAAGGCCCATGGATCCGCCTCCCTTCAAATCTCCCGGTCTCCGCATCAGCCTCTTACGGCAACTGTCTTGCTCTGGGTCTGGGATCCGGTGAGGTCAAGTTCATGCGGATTGATCAAGCACGAGATAAAACTTCAAAACGAAAAAAATACGAAGAGGAAAGTATGGAGGAAATCAAACGCGCACGGCATAAGGAATAGCATTTACGCTGACCAATTCAATGCGAGAATTCTTCTGTCTAGTAATCTGCTATCTCTTCTCCTATGTTTCTTTTCAATTCTGTCCCGCTGCCCTTTCTCCTGTCCTTCTTCTTCTGTGTTTCCTTTCAATCATGCTTTCTTGTCTGCCTCTATACTCCTCTCCTCTTCTCTTTCTAGTAGATCTATTGGATATACTCCGTTCGTGTTGGTCCTTCGTTTCCTTCTGTTTTCTTGACACTTTCCCTGTTTCTTGTCGCCTCTTTGATTCCCCACTTATTCCTTCTGTTACATCTTTCCTCACACATCTCTCGATACGAGGTATATACCAAAGTACTAGCCTTCGAAACTCGCGTACTATTTCTTCTCTGAGCTATCAGCTAAACAGCACGGCGATGTGCGTGGACGAAACAGGTGTCGCAATGTATTCACGTAAGATTCGACAAGCTTCATTTTGATCATATAATGTAGGGCTAGACTTTTATAACTATATAAATTAGGTAGACGCGCAGGTAGGCCATAGTAGAGCAGAGTAGGGTAGATTGGGTATTCTCTCACCTCTTCCTTTTTTTCAAAAGTAACTGAAGCTTATCGAAAATGCTTCTTGGTGAAGAGTGAAATTTATCACATATGACTCAAATTAATGTACTAAATAGAGTATACCAAACGTCAAGTCAAAGCCGAAAGGATACTCGGGACAAAAATCAGGAGCGCTACTGGCTTACCTACCCATCCATCTTCCTTCTCAGACCTCGACTAGAGCTAGTCGAGACTTGATGTGCATATGGTTTTGGTCTAGTCTAATCACCGGCTTGGGTGGGTTCCGGGAATAGTATCTGGATGTTCATAAGACACACTACTAATTACATGTGTACAAATTACAGCATTTAGCCGTGTGCAATTATTTCTCACTTGATCCGAGACTTATCGGTGCTGTGGCGTTGCATTCCAGTCAGGGGAAAGGTGAGATTCTGATTGATTGTTGGTCAACTTGTGATGTACAATCTGCAACCCTCCGCCTGAAAGAACAATTTTGGTAGTTGAAGTGTAGACTTGCGCAGGTGGATAGCAAGTGATTATTGATCAACTACGCGTACATCTAGACTGGAAATGTTAGGACTACTCTACGTTACCCTCGTGTTCTACTCGGCGAATGTGTACTGGTAAACTAGAAACTTTGAGCAGTGCTTGATTCACTTTAGCTATATCTCGACCCCTGAACTCTTATCTTTACTAAAGAATGAACAGCCGTCACGTCCGACTGAGCAGCTTCATATGCAGATCTCGCTCAGCGGTAATCAAACCCCAAATCCTACTGCGCAACAATCCACCTCCAAATCTTACTGAATAATTCCTTGTCCACGACTTGAACGTGGGCTAGAATTGAACTTGCCTCACTTGTGAGTTTTGTGCTAAATATTCGCTCTTTCTGCTTTTCTTTCTCGCTGCCTCCTTGCTCTCTCGTCGCCGAGTCGCTCGGGTCAGACGTATACGCTTCCCGCCACAGCCCAACGAGTTTTCGTGCTTCGCTTACGTCCTTGTCTGTTGCAGTGTCGTTGCTTGACGATTTTTCCTTGGAATCTCTACTCTTTGCAGCGATGCTGGAATGTGAACCCTCTTCTGAGCTGGAATTAGGGTCTTCGATGCGAGCGAGAAATGTACGCACATCGACACTCTGCACTGATCCGTCCGTCAGGTCGGCGACCCATGTTAGGAGTGATGACCAGGGTGTCGCCGGGCAAGTGTTGTTTAGAACATGATAGATTTTCGCTTCTCCCTTGTCTGCTTCTGCTTCCCCTTTGCTGTCTCCATACTCTCCTGCAGTCGGCGACTGGTTATCCGTCCGCCGCGTCGCGGCGCCAAACAAAAGATCAAGCACGCCTGCTGCGCACGTATCCACTGCTAGCCAGTCTAATTTCACGTTGGGTAAGTCCGGTAGCACACCGAGCTTCGCACCCGCGGCAAGCATAATGGGCCATGCTTCTGTACTGTTCCAGATTCCGTGGGTGGTGTCGCCTGTTAACTGGCCTATGCGGAGGACTGCAATGTCATTCACGTTCCTCCTCTGCGCTCGTGACCTTGATCGCGAGTGCTGTTCCGTCTGGTCATCATCGATGGATGTGCTCACGTTGCGACTCTCAACTTTGTCTCCCACACTTTCTGGCTCTCCATTTTCGTCAGAGGCGTCGGGAAGCGCAAGGGACTGTGCAGCACGCCCACAAATGCGCTCAGCGACCCATTTACTCCGCGCGTACCCTAGCGGTCCAGAGTCGGACGGAGAAATGCTGATTGCTTCAGGTACTTTGATTTCGTCTACGCTCGAGACATCTGCAGCAGGAGTAAACGCGGCGACAGACGCCACGCTGGAAGCAAAGAAGAACGCCGGTCGAATCCGTGAGTTGAGTGCTAGCGTAAGCAAGTACTGTGTCCCCGCCAAATGGTCGCTGAACGATGGCAGCCGCAGACGGAAGTTGACGGCCCAAGCTGCGTGGACAATGTGCGTTACTGACGCTGAGAGGGTCTTGTAGGTTTGCTCATCTAGACCTAGCATTGGCTCAGAGAGCCGGGCGTTCAAGATTGAAATCGTGTTGCTTGACTCCGATGAGAGTCCCGGTAGGGCACGGGATGTAAGGGCCTTGTCAACGCGCGCATGGGATGCCTGAGGTGTGGCGCCGCGGACTAGGAGGTATACCTGCGCTACTTTGGGATCGTTGCGGAGGGTATGCAGAATGTGCGCGCCCAATGAACCAGTCGAGCCTGTTAGCAGGACAGTATGCTTTTCGTTTGGATCGTGTGGCTCCACGCTGGAAAGGTCGATTGGCGATGTAAAGACTGAGTGTTTGTCCACAAGCTTAAGCATAAGGTCTAGATCGTCATCTTGATCACGCATGGGATTCTTCCCGCGCCGGACATCTATAATATACTTTGCGAGTCGGGCTGGCGTGCCGCATTCTTCCACTAAAGTCAACGAGGGCTCAGGTACATGGCCTGATGGCGGCGCAAATTGAGCAACAAGCCTCTTGGCTAGATGTCGAAGCTGGATGGATGCGACTGAATCGACGCCAAAAGCAAAGAGATCTGCTTCTGGATCTGGCCTGCGGGATGTACCAATGATGGATCGAATGCGATCTAGCAGAAATTCTAGAACGTGCTCGTCTTGGATTTGCTTCTCAAGTCTTGCATCGACCTTGGTGTAGATGTTCTCTATGTCCTCCTTGTAGGTTTCTACAGCTTTATTTCGCAGGAGTGTGCCTTTGCTACTCTTCTGCAACTTGTTCGAGTCGTGGGCCATGGGAATGAGCATGTTTCTAGCTAGCCGAGCATGATTGGCGCTCTGCTGATTGAGTGCCTCCACTGCAGGACCGAGAGCTTTGATGAGCTCGTCGTCGGACATGCCAGCTGCCTTTTGAGATCGAAAGAGGAGGGCGCCAGGAAAAGGCTTGTCGTCGCCGAAGATGAAAACATCGTCCAACAGCTCGGATGTTGCAATCGAGTTCTCGAGCGGTGAAGGATCGAATTTCTTGCCAGTGATTAGCGTCAGCTGTGCATCCGCTCGAGAATGATATCTCCATGCGTTCGCTATTGAGGAGTGCGGAGCCAATAGATCTGACGTGGCAAAGGATCCGTCGTCTCGATTGGTCTTGGCCTAGAAGCATTCAATATCAGTAGCGTCTCATTGACGTGCTTGGTGATAACTTACGCGATGAGGCCATGAGGGAAGCACAATAATCTCTGAAAGTCCATCGTCCTTCTTCTCGAAGCTCAGTGACTGTGCTCCACGACTACTGCGCAAGTACTGCCATTCTTTGTCCTGCTTGTAGTCGCGATGCGAGGACAACAGGAAGCCGCATTCTGCACTGCCATATCTTGAAACAAGGCTGACGTCCTTGTGCACAAGATCATTCCCAACTTCAGCAGGTAGAGCAGCGCCACCAACTCCTACAAGGTCCATGCTCTGCAACCGCGCTAGTCCCTCATCTCCAGAAGCCATCATTTGCAGAATATATGGAACAGATGAAAAGTACTTGATTGAAGGCAAATTCTGGTCACTGCTCTCTGCAGCAGTGAGACACCTGCAGACATTGGGCGCAGTGATGGGTCTGTCCCTGTTCCAGAAGAGCCAAATCAGTGCATCACTGGACCATGCCCTGAAGCAGTCTGCCACGCCACCGTGATATAGCGGCGTCGTGGAGAAGGTAGCCTTGTCCGAGCTCTCCGTTACACGAGCCAGACACAAGAGTGCTCCACTATGGCTCTGAGGAATGGGTTTCGGCAAGCCGGTTGATGTTCCAGACGTATGAAAGTAGAAAGCAACAGTGTCTGACGTGTGGCTTGTCTCTGTCGAGCTAGGCGGGTGCTTCTCGCGCGCATCCAAAAAGGTCGGATCTTGTACATCGAATGGGACGCAAGTGATGTCGATAGGCTTGCCCTTCTGCTCGCCCATGATTCGGGAAGCTTGCTGTGCCAGATCTGCATAGACGTCGTCGTAGAGGAGCTGCCTTACGCTGCATACATCGCACAGATGGGCAATGGCTGGCGGTGCATTCTGCGGAGCGAGCAACAGAACAGTGAAGCCCAATCTCATGAGCGCCAGCCATGTGAGTAGAAACTCTGGAGTACTTCTGCATAACAGCGCAACTGTGTCAGCTGTTCGATCCAGCTTATCCTGCAGCAACTCGACAGCGACATAGGATGAGCCCCGCTCAAGGTCGCCGTATGTGTATAACACTGTTCGAGGGTCCAATGATTCATTCCCGGGGTCTGCAAAACCGACAGCTGGCGCATCGGGATTGGCTCGTGCTTGGTTGGCAATGAAGCCGGTGATTGTGTTGGCCTTGATCTGGCGAGAGGGGTCCTGCTGACGCAGCTCAGCCGCCAGTCCCAGTGTACAGACGAAGTAATTGAGGTCTGACATTACGGTAGCGGTAGTCCTTGGGAAGAGCAGCGGGCCGCCAAGACTAATATGAAGCACGAACGAGGTGGTTACTGGTCAATTATAACGGGAGCAACTTCTGCAGAGGAGCACAAGGTACAGGGTGGGTCATGATGTCAGCATCCGTGAACAACACGTCAGGCCGGATCAGGGCCTTTCATCTTCTGTAATGGCTACCTAGTCTTAGCAGGAAAAGCAATTATCAATGGAGTCACAATTCTTGTAAGGAGAGTTGCGGTTGGAATCGCTCAACGACCTGTGCCAGGGTATCTCGGAGTAAACTCTCGCCATTGTCACGTGCAGCAGGTTCAGCATCCCATGATCTTAGTCTTGACTCAACAGAGCGCAGAATCATCAGGCCATGTATATTCATAACAGGGCTCGGCTCGACTCAACCAAAGAGGAGCGCGTAAGGTATCAGATTTTATCTTGTATTTTATCATCATCATCGTCGTCGTCGTCAAACGCCTTGCCCCACTATCGTGTACATCGGACAGACATCGACCAGTCTAAGCCTTGATGCCATTAGCACCGTTCAGCTTCAGACCAGCGACGTCGTCCTCGAGAGCGGCGTTGTGAACAGCCTTGTCGTAAGACTGGGCCTTGCCGTTGACGTGGCCATTAGCACGACCGTTCTCAACGGGCTTCTTGCCCATTGTGTAACCGCTGTGGCTCGATTAGCTTCTGTCTGAGAGATATGTTCAATGGCGTGCTCTTACGTGTCACTGGCATCGACGAAAGCCTCTAAACCCTCACCGTTGCGGGGGTAGCTCTTCATAATCTCCTTGTGGGCCTTGAGGGCATCGACCATTTCCTCATAGCTGACGTCGTTCAAGAAGACGCACTTGCCGATGGGAGAGGGCACAGCGGCACGGAGAAGACCATCACGGGTCTTCAAGATGGCCTTGGTACCCTTGTCCATGATTTCCTCATCGAATTGATGGTGGTCCATGGACAGACCAGCCTTGGAGAAAAGATCCAAGATGCGCTTGTGCTGGGTATCATCCAGCAGACCACGACGGTTGGCAAGTGTAGCAGAGTAAGCCATATCAATGGAAATGGCGTGTCCGTGGCGCAGAGGAACCTCGGGAACCAACTCATGCATGGGAGACCAGCTGTTGCTCTGGTCAGTCGAGGAGCCGTGGCTGAAGTACTACTGGGGACTTACGTGTGGCCATAGGCAATGACACGGTCAAGACCAATCTCGTGCAAGTTGGGAGTCTCAAGCTTCAACATCTCGTAGATACCGTTCCAGTTGATCTTGTCAGAGGCCTTTCGGACCTCGTCAGACGCGGCATCGGTACGACCGAAACCGGTCTTGATGATTTCCTCGCAATGCTTCTCGAGAAGCTCAAAGGTCTCAAGGTGAGCACAGGTGGAGATCTTGATGAGTTCAGCGAACCCGTTACGGATCTGAGCCTCGGGGAGAGTCCTCAAGAAGGTAAAGTCCAAGATGGTGTGCTGAGGAGCGTGGTAAGCTCCGAGACGGTTCTTGTAGTTGCCATAGTTGACGGCAACCTTGATGGAGACTGAAGCATCAATCAAACCAATGACCGATGTAGGGATGCGGATGTAGTTGGTATTGCGACGGTATGCAGCACAAGCGAAACTAGACGGGAGACATTTCGTCAGCTACTGCATTTCGGTCGAAGCGCGGCGGGTGAGCGAGCAGCAAGACGGGCAAAATCGCAGGATCGGTAAGTGGAACAAGGGACATTTACCCGGCAACATCAGTGACCAAGCCACCGCCAACGGTAAGGACGGGTTCCTGATCGGACCGGTTAGCGTCTGGCAGCTGCGGGGGGGGCAAGCTTCGTGCAGCTGAAGGTTGTGAGCTGTACCTTGCGAATGATACCAAACTCCGTCATCGAGTCAACGATGCTCAGGAGCGTCTCAATAGACTTGGCCTTTTCGCCAATCATGGTCTTGTGAATCTTGAGCTCCAAGTTGTAGTGCTTGAAGTAAGCCTCCATCTGGTCTCCGTAGAGGTCGTAGATGTTCAGGTCCATGACGGCAAGGGCACGACCCCATTTCTTGTACAGATCGGCCAAAAGGCTGTTCTTGGTGTCGAAGACGCCATCGAGGAAGGTGAAGTCGTACTCAATCTTCTCCCAGCCCTCGACGTGGAAGCCGTTGGCGGTCTTGTCGACGTGGCCCTGGAGGTCAGACATGGTGGTTCAAACGTGGTTTATAGACCAAAGAAAGGGTCTGTAAAGGACAATCGCAAAGGAACGAAAAGAATCGTTTTAGAGAAGGGGTAAGCGGAAGAGGGCAGAGGTGTGAAGCGCGCGAACACGTCCGTGGGGCTCACTCCATCTTATAGCGGGCTGGCGTGTCGAGCCAATGGCGTGATGTAAAGCGCGGCGCGCATCCACGGACAGACGAGTGGCGTGTACGCTCGCATATCACAATGACCAGCGGAAACCCTGTCACTGGAGCTTACAAGAGACGACCAGGGAATAGGCAGAAGCCCCTCTCATGCGCGGGGCATTGGTTGGCAGAGCACGGGGAGGGCGCGGTGGGTCGGAATCATTCGGTCTACCCTGAAGCAGGGACTATCTCGAATCCGAAATAGCAAATGCGCATGTTGCAGGGAAGGGGAAGGGCGATGATGTCTTCGATGGAGGGGCAGCGGCAGTTTGTGGGTAGTCTGAGTGGAGGGTGGGTCTGGCAGCGCAGGCATCGCAACCCATGGCGTTGAAACGTGTATAGGATCTATGAGATCTTAGCGCGGCCGGAGTGAGATTAGGTTTTGCGCTGTACCAAGGCAGGCGTCCGTCCGCCTGGGAAGCCCCTTGATGCTCGTCCGCCGCAGACAGAGCCGTTGCATGCTGAACGGATCTGTTCTTTCTCTCTTTTTCGCGCTGTCTGCTGTTCACATCGTTTGGCTTGTCAAAGAGCGTGCACCGATAGTCTGCAGCGTCGTTGGTACTGTAGCTTTGACGCTTGTCAAAAGCAGACTGGTCCCCAGTGCTGTCTCAGGCAGCGTGAGGCCAGCGGGTGGTGGGGATGCAGAAAAGTCCCCGCATGTATTGCCAGTGGCAGAAGCGGCAGGCGCAACAGAATCTGCCACGCTGCAGCATGGGTCGTAACGGCGGCTGGAAAGGGTGCCAATGGGCGAGTCAGGGCCAATGGGTCGAGATCGAGAAGCAACAAGTCGCATGTGATGGGCAGGCGATCGAGTACGTCAATACTCTGTTTGACGGATGTGGCTGCATTTTCGTGCATCTTGGACCGCCGGCGCAGCCCGAAGCGGAGCTGCATAGAGCTGCGACGTCCATTGGTCTTGAAGGTGTGCGTGTCAGTGGAGCAGAATTTTCCGGCTGTCGACAGGATCAGCCCAGGGCAAATGCGGTGGTGGGCAGAGGGCGGAGGGTGTACAAACAGTAGAGGCGAGTGGGAAGGCGATGTCGAAGCTGGCTTTGCGCTACGCCGCTAGCGTACCCGCAGTCGTCGCAAATCGAGTGAGAATCCGCATAGTGCTTGACAGCTGGACTGATGCGTGTCCAGCAGACTCCAGCCCAGATACACGCGGTGTCCGTACCACGGTCATCGTGTCCACGACTCGCCGTGCCAGTGCAATTGCCATGTGGGCGAATGCGGCTAGCGCGTATCGATACACGGGCGTCATGTCTCACGCTCATCCTTCTTCACACGGCTGGAGTTGCAGGGACATGACACCAGATGCCCATTTGCTGTACTCCGTCGATTTTCTTTTCTGCGGCATTTGTTGCCCCTTCCTTTGTCACGTCACCGTCAGCCTGTCAACCTCGACCTCGACCTCGAGCGAAAGCTCATCCATTGGTGCGGCATCTGTTCTTTGCTCGCCATCCGTCCATTCTCTCAGCAGGTTGCCGCGACGAGCCTCGCACGCCTCCACGCTCACCATGCTCGGCGCTAATGATTCGATCCTTTGGCATTCTGCCCAGAACTTGGCTTTGATCTTCCTCAGCCTACTCTTTCTTCCATTGGACACCTTCATTCTAGCCGTTGCCCTTCTGTATGGCTATGCTCGTCCTCGACCTGCCTCTACATCCGCTCGGTCTGAATCCAGCAAGGATGAGCGCTACAATGTTCTCGTCACTGGCGTCGGCATGAGCAAAGGCCTGATCCTCGCCCGCGTTTTCAGTGATGCAGGTCACACCGTCATTGGCGCCGACTTTGAGCGAGGAGCTGCGTTGGTGTGCGGCCGCGCGTCAAGGTCACTTTCTCGCTTCTACTCCATGAGCAAGCCTGACCCCAGCCATGGCTCTGCCTGCTACGTCCAAGATCTTGTTCGCATCATCAAGCGCGAGAACATTCACCTGTGGGTGAGCTGTTCGGGTGTGGCATCTGCCATTGAGGATGGAGAAGCCAGGGAGGCTATCGGGCAGCAGACTTCATGTAAATCTATTCAATTTACTGTCAAAGACACGGCTACCCTTCACGAAAAGCACTCCTTCATAGAGTACGTTCGATCGCTAGGCTTGACAGTCCCAGAGACGCATCTCGTGACGACCAGAAGTGAAGCTGAGCAGATTCTGCTGTCAGGCTCAGAGAAGAAGTTCATTCTGAAATGTGTTGGCATGGATGATTCTTCACGAGGCGACATGACGCTGCTGCCGCTGTCATCCGAGCGTGCCACGAAAACGCACGTATCTCGTCAGAACATTTCTGCTTCGAATCCCTGGATTGTCCAGCAGTTCGTCCAAGGCAGGGAATACTGTACCCACTCCCTCGTCGTCGCAGGAGAGGTCAAGGTCTTTACAGCATGCCCAAGTCTTGAACTCCTCATGCATTATGAGGCTTTGCCTGATGATGCACCATTGACTCAAGCCATGCTCAAGTTCACCAAAACCGTCGCAGCCCGCGGCGGTCGCGACTTCACCGGGCACCTATCCTTTGATTTTCTGGTTGAGGACGAATCTCCGACGAACCCAGACGACATTATCTTGTATCCAATCGAGTGCAACCCCAGAGCACACACAGCAGTAGTTCTGTTCAGCAGAACTCCAAAGATGATCGACGCATATCTTGATGCGGTGAAGTCGAGGCCAAAGTCGAATAGCCAAAACAAGCTAGTGACGCCTGTCGACCCTGGGAAATATTATTGGGTCGGGCACGATCTAATCTACAACGTCGTATTACCACTGTGGTCCGCAGCGGGTATGCACCAAAGCATGGGCCAGCTTTCGAAAGACTTGCGGAACTTCCTTGACCATCTACTCAATTGGCGCGACGGCACCTTCTCCATCGACGATCCCGTGCCATGGTGGTGGTTATACCACGTGTACTGGCCGATGAAGTTCTTACAGTCCATCTTTGATCGATCCAAATGGAGCCGCATCAACGTGAGTACAACAAAGATGTTCATGTGCTGAAACTTTGCCTGCAAATTGTTGCATGCTTTTGCTTAGACGGCAGTCCCAGTCGCGGGCAGCAGAGTCAATTCATCCATCTCTTTCAAAGTGTACTCGACCAGGTAGCTTTCGTCTATCAAGTCCTCCATGCGGCGGTAATGACGGTCGGTGTAGGCCTTGAGGGCGTCCAAGACATCCTTGACGCTGCTGCGTCTCAAGTCTGGCGTACTTGCCTTCAAGTTAGTGAGTCGCGATGGAGGGTAGCTCTTCAACAGGGTCCACAAGATCTTCTGAGCCACCGGCGCTGACTTGGCGTTTGTGTTCCAATCACGTAGACGAATCAACAGGAGCAATAGTTGCTCATCTGCTAGACTTGCAAGCACGTCATCAACCGCTTTGACGCCACACAGGCTATCTTCCTCTGGAGGATGCTTGCCCACAACGGCTGTGAACAGGCCCAGAAGCCGTTGTGGATGATTCAGCTGTAGTGCCAAGGTGATTGCAGATCTGTATGATCCGTTGCGGATGTAATTCTGGAGTTTCTGATCTTGCTCAATCCTTGCCGTGGACTCGGCGGCCGCAGCTGCATTGGTCGATGTTGTGGTATCCGTCCAAAAGGTGATGACAGAATCACCACCACCCGAGACTAGGGTACCGTTGAAAGGATGAATTGCAATTGCCCAAATTCGATCCGTGTGATTGTCAAGTGTAGTTTCGAGCTCGCCTGAGTTGAGGTCCCAGACTTTGACAAGACCATCGCCTCCTGCACTCGCGGCTTGTACGCGCGATGTAGCCTGTCTTTCATCCTCTGGATTCGCTGGTCTGAAAGCATTGAGCCACGCAACTTTCAGGACGCTGTTTGTGTGGCCTTCGAAACTCCGTATACAAGAGTAATCCGCAAGATTCCACAGCTTGATCGTTTTGTCACCGCTGCCAGTTAGGACAAGACCTCGGGCACTGCTGACCTGCGCACCGTCCGCTACAATAGATGGCGTATCTCGCGGAGAGAATTTAACGGACCAGACTCCTCGCTTGTGACCACGAAGAACGCCGACAGTTTCTCCATCTTCGACCGACCAGATCTTGACCGTGCGATCTTGAGATGCTGATGCAAATAATCTCCCTCTACAGTCTATATCTAGAGCATTGATCTCTTTGTCGTGGGCCTTGCGGGTATAATGAGCTCGAGATGCTTTGCTGCCGCCATTTGAAGATTTTACAATGTCCCATCTTTTCACGGTCTTGTCTTGCGAGCCGGTCACTAGAAAGAGAGGTGGATGACCAAGAGGGTCCGTGAATGCTGGCGTACCTGACTCGGGAGGGATTTTTGGGAGCGCAATTGCGCCGAGCGACTCTGCATGACCTGTGAATGTTGCGTAGCATTCAAAGGACCTATTGACTGTGTCCAGTCGCCAGAGCTTGGCCGTGTTATCTTTCGCTCCCGTGGCCAACCAATGGCCTGACCAGTCAACGTCCAAACAGATGATGATATCGTCGTGGCCTTTCAGCTGCCCAACGTCCGCGCCAAAGTACCCCGGTCGAGACTGCGTCAGATCGTCTGCATCATCGCCATTCTCCCGGCTGAGAACTGACAGTAGACGAATCTCTTCAAGATTGGCGGCCACCGCTAGGATAGTCTTGTCTTGTCCTACGTATGCGAGATCAATAATGTCATCATGCGTTCCAGTAACTTGTTGGACGATTGGTAGGGGCCTGACCAGATTTGTTGATGGTGCTGGCAGGGTTTCGGGCGCCAATGGCAGACAGTCATGCACGACAATGGTCTGATCCGCATGCACAGTGACGATATTTGATCTTGATCGCATGCAGAGGCCCTGTACAATGCTCTCGCTTTCGTTGCCGCTTTCCTGCGCCTCGGTGAGCTCTTCTCCACTTCTCAGATCCCATAATCGAAGGCGCGCATTCTCGCCGCCCGTGTAGATTACGTTGTCGTTTGGTGAAAAGCCGGCAGCCTCCAAAGTTTCCAGAACGGGGATGGTGCTTCTAGACTTCCAGGTTGCGGCGTCCCAGAGCATGACGGTGCGATCTCTACTAGCTGATAGTAGCACCTGCCTCTTGTCCGAAAAGTCCAGAGCCCGAACAATTGAGACATGCGCATCTAGAACGGCTGCACATTTGCGTTTTTGGAGGTTCCATATCCTTATCTGACCATCCTCACTTGCGGACGACAGGCGGTGCCCAAACGCAATGTCATTCTTATCGTCTTCTTCTATCTGATGCTTGGACCGCCTTCGCTTCTTACTGTCAGAACGGCTAAGCTCACCGTCTCGCATCGACTGTACCTCGAAGAAGTGTAAGGCGGACACAACACCGCTATGGCCGTGGAGGGTGTGTGTTGTGAAACCGCCGCGGATGTCCCAAACCTTTACAACACCATCAGCGCCGCCTGTAGCCAGAAGAGTTCCGGTCTTGTCTGTAGCAACAGTAACGACAGGGGACGCATGCGGTTTCAGAGACCGCGTCACGTCGATGGACAGCTCTGCACTGTTCAAAGATTCTCGGTCTATCCGGCAGATTCGCATTGTTGATGATCTTGAGCAGATGATCAAATGAGCAGCATCTGGCGTAAGGGCAAGGGCAGTGATTGCTTCGCCATCGCCTTCAATTCGAGCCAGTCGCTTCCCCGTGGTCATGTGAGTGATGATTGCGTCCTCGCCGGCGGCACTCGCCAGAATCTCGCCATCCCGATCCAGAGAGATGTTGCCTCCAGTGTAGATTGGCTCGATAGTATCTGCGATTTCGAATGTAGTTTTGAACGACATGATGGGAGCCATGACGACAGTGCAGTGCGAGATGGGTTACCAGGACAGTCTCAGCGTGCCTGCAAGGAGAGGCAGCCAGGTTGCCAGTACGGAGAATCTGTTATAAGCACCGTCTCCTAACAGGACCTCGACTTGAGCAGAGATAGAGTGTGAAGCGCAGATGAGCTCGATTGCATGTGCCAGCACGGCCAGGCACGCCAGGGCTGCAGAAAATAAAAACTTCGCGATACGCGGATAAGCAGAGCCGCACTAATCCCAAAGTAGGTAGATCAGATCATCCACGCGCGACATCTCAATGTCCGCAAAAGTCGGCAGGGCAGCAGCCATCTCCAGCGGAACAAAGGCGCGAAAGGACCAGCGCACATCAAAGGCAGCCCCCTGTTGCCTTCGCTGCGGCTGCCATGGTCGTACGAGGGGCATACGGAGATTCCGCAGAACGCGAAACACGACTGAACCCGCCACTCATCCTTGTAATCCTCTCATAATACCTACCTGGTCGCTACGGTCCCCACGTCCAGTATAATCCCCTCTTCCGACTATGCAACTATCCATCCCTCCCGAGGAACACGATGCATTTAGCAGGTGGCTTGAGCTGCAGCTCGCCTCCATCGTGCCCATCGAAGTCGTGGAGACCCTTCTTGCCTACATCATATCCTATGTCAAAGTGTCTGATAGCATTGAGACCGACGAGCTGGCTAGGGACATGGTAGATTTCCTAGAGGATGAAGCGCCGGCTTTCGTTGAAAAGGTCACCTGTGCTGTCCAGAGCAAGGCATACGTCAAGAAGCGTCGCGCCGAAAGCGACTCTGATACTGGGTTCAATCCACCCAAGCAGCCAAAGCGCGACCGCGAAAAGAGCATACCCACCGGTCCCGATCGCGGTCGTGCTGGAATATTAGCACAGAACCTATCGCGAGGCACTACCGGTAGAGGTCGTGGAGTTCCAACTCTCAACGCAAATGCGCCGCCCTTTCATCCGCGCCTGCCGTCCATCTCAAAGGACTTGCCTGGCGGCAAGGTGAAGCCAGATGATGCTACCGTTCTCGCCAACATCCCGTGTATGACCAAGCTTGTCTTGGGACAATGCGTAGCGGCGGGCTGCCCCTATCTGCATGCGGGCTCAGGTACACCTCGCGCTCCCCGTGCCATGCTTGCACCACAGCTTTACTTACGCCATACAGTGCCATCAACCCCAAACATATCAACTCATACAAGTACCAACACAGCAAGGCCCCGATTTAACTCGCAGACAAGGAGGCATTCTGAGTTTGCTGCATTGGGACCAACAAGGGATCCTAACAACACTACCCTGGTAGTGGAGAAGATCCCACACGAGTCTACCAACCGCCAAGCAGTCTCGGCCTACTTTTCGCATTTTGGACAAGTCACCAACGTAGAGCTTTATCGCAAATCACACGTCGCGCTTGTTAGCTTCAAGGACAATTCAGCGGCGGAGAAAGCCTACCGATCGCCCGAAGCAGCCTTCGGCAATCGATTTGTGAAGATATTCTGGAGAAAGTCAGATTATCAGACACCCAACGAGCCGGCAGAGGCTGCCCCGAGCGAGGAGGAGGTCAAGGCTAAGATAGCCGAGGCGCAGGCAAAATATGACGAAAAGCGGCGCAAGCTTACGGAGAAGGATAAGCTGGACAAGCGCGTGCTCGAACTGGAGCAGAAGCGCGCTGAGCTCCTCTCGAATTTAGCAAAAGACGGCAAGACAGAAGCTGAAGCTACAGAGGATCAAAATGACGCTGAAACCACAGCTCTACTCGCCCAACTAGCAGAATTGGAGCAGAAAGCAGCCAAGTACGGCATCGTTGAGGAGCATGGAGAGTCAGGTACGGCTCCTCCAGCTAGCTCTCGTTATAGAGGTAGGAATGCAACTTGGACGCCGGCACATGGTACCGTGTATGGAATTCGCGGTACATCTTCCACAAGAGGAATTCGAGGCTCTGTCCGTAGTCGCGCTCTTGCCGGACTTACCCGCGGTCGCAGTCGCGGTCCTGTAGCACCTGGACGAGGGGCGAAGACTGTATGGTTTAACAATCATGCTTCCATAGACTATGGCGAGGCCGACTCCGCCGAGGATCCCGGTATTGATCAGGGTCCCATCAGCCAAGACAAGGAAGCTGCACCAATAGCTCAATACGCTGAGGCCGAAGCTGTCGAGGATCTCGACCTCGATGTTGCGGACGATGAAGATGACCGGTGGATGAAACGGTAGCCCAGCCTTTGCATTATTGACAGAGGACTGGCAGTGGCTCCACGAGTAACGCTTCACGAACTTCATGATCAGATACCCCACAGGTCATACAAACGGGTTTGGGGCTGATTGAGGTTCACAACCACGGATGTGCAAGGACGGCTTTGGCGTGAATATAGTCATTAACTAGTCGTACTCAAAATGTTTCGTGCTCATCGCAGCCAGCGAAGCACAAAGTAACAAAATATGAAGAAAATAATGACACCGCAGTAGAAGATCCACTTATCCTGCTTGGCTCTTCGTTCCACCATCTTGATCGTGTCAGTTGAAACGCCCAACGTGTTGGCAACGCTGTAGAGTTTCTTTTGTGTGTTCTTCAGCATCTCTCTCTGCTGGCCCAGATCCCCAAGGACGGCACGACCTCGCTCGAGAAACTCATCGAGCTGTGCATTCCCTTGCGCGAAGAAACTCTGCTCACGGAGAGCGTGTGTCTCGCGGGTGTAGTCTTGTGGGCCAGTACCAAAGGCAGAACTGCCCGAGGGACGGAAGGGTCCATTTGCGGCAGCTATTGAGGCTGCATTTGCGTACGGGTTCTCGGGCGTTAATGAATTGGGGGCTTGGTGTGGGCGTCTTCCCAAAAGCTCGCTCCGCGTTTGGGTCGCTTGCTGCGCGACTTGTCAGCGCTCACACCCGTCAAGCCTGCACACAAGCACTCACCGATTCTTCGCGTTCCTGCTTAATCCGGCTAAATTGCTCACGATAGTCCGATAGCTCGGTGCGGAAGTTCTTCACACGACCATATGCCTTTTCCTGCTTCTCTGCAACAATCTCCTGTTTCGCAAGGTTGTTGTAATCGTCAATGGTCCGCGAGAAAGAAGTCAGGGATGCGTTGATCTGGCCTAACGTTGAAGCATTAGCCGACATTGTACACTTGCAACTTTAGTTTGAGGCCTTCCCTACCTTGCACCGCGGGAGTTGCTTCTCCAGGGGAGTCAGTCAGGGAGCCCAATTCCTTTCGAATGGAATTCGACTGCCTTAGTGCAGAGTTGAAAAGGGTATTCTGCCATGGTTTTAGCTCGAAATGGCCCTCAAAGCAGAGCGCATGGATGGACTGACCATTGTGTGAGAGCTTGCTGTGGTGAGCGAGGTGGTCGGATGTCGCGCTGAGGTTCGGCGTTGGACCTGGCAACGTCCGACACGAAGGACAGACAGAAATGCCTAAGTGGCTTCAACAGACTTCAGCAAAGACTACACACAGGCTACTGTGCGATCGAAGAGGCACCTCTGGTTGGACACGTGTGATCACAAGTCAATCCTGCTCTGAAGGCTCCATGCCGTGACTGAACACAATCTGCGCGCATCGTCAAAATATGTGGACTCCATACATGTACGCAAGCAGCACAATGCTCATGGATCCCTTCACAGGTGCGCTTCTCGTTGCTCTCCGGCTCATGCTACCTGCTCCAGCCTTGACAGAATCTCCGTCTTGATCATGTCGGGCTTTCCAAATATACGATATACTATTTTCTCATCCACATCCACGCAACAAGCTCCGCCTACCGCGTCAATCCCATTACTCTTGACAAGTTGAAAACTACCGTAGAAGGATCCAGCATCGTCGAGCAAGATGGTTCCTGGCGCAAAGCCTTTTGCTTGCCGTTGCTCGCGGCTGTTAGTTTGACTGACTAGGTACACGCCTATTCCGTGGCTCTTGCCCTCTGCGTAGACCTCCGAGAATGCTCGAAGATGCGCTTCGACTATGCAGCCAGTCAGTACCCTCCCGTGAGTCAGCAGATTCCAACCATTGTAAGCCTTACGATCAGGATGGCCCACAGGTGGAAGAGCCCAAAAGATGACATCTGAATTGCTGGTCTTGATCATGGACTCAACGGACCGTACGCTGTGCGAATCGGATTCGCGTAGAATGGACGCCGTATGCCTGGTTCGCAGCTTGCTAGTCGTGACGCCAGCTTCTGGGTCTTTGCTGCTGCGAAACTTGCCTGTTCTGTTTACCATTCGCGTAAGTACTGGAGCATATTATCACCTAGACAGATCATCTCGTCAGTTGCTTACAATCTGTGCTTTCTTCTGCTGCTCTTGCCGGAGCTGGTGAATACATGGGGGCGGCTTTCAATTACAGCAGAGCCAACCTCTGCTGCTGCCTGAATCGCGACTTCTGCCACGGCCACAGCGATCTCTGCCATTGTAATCGGTAACTGTTATGCGTCGAGCCTGCGTGCCTAAGACAGAGCAAGGCATAGTATTACTTCTCTGCAGTATTATAGATGAGTGGTAAGACAATCAAGCAATGACGTGGTAGCATCTGGTCATGCATGCATGCAGTGCCTTGTCATGAGGTGCCTGCTACGCGCTGTCCAGTCACGCCAGTACAGGCTTTGGACCCCAATCCGAGAGAGGCAGCATGGACACACACGCACAACACAGTGCAGCACGAGCTGTGTGTGGGTAGCTAAGCGCATGGCCAAGAGTGGTAAAGACACGTTATCGTGAAGATTGAAGCATTATGACTGGTTGGGTACTTTTGCCAAAGAAGGCAATGATAATGTAACAATGCATTCAAGAATCTCAAGTGCAGTCCGCGAGCCCGTCTCGATCATATGCACATGCTCAAGCAACATTTCAAGCCGTTCCGCGTATCCTGTCCCAACGCCCACAATGCAGATCGTTAGTCATACAAAGAGAAGCACAGTCTCCAGCAAATGGGACTAGAAGGCACTTCGTTCTGTCCGCAGCGTCTCCGAGCTTTGACGTGGTGAAAGATCAGCAATGCTGCTGTCAGGTGTGACGTCTGTCCCGCAGTTTGATCTTGCAAAGTTGCTATACTGTCTCATCTCTGGATGGAGGATTGGGTCAATCTCTCGATAGCTCGGTGGACGTCCCAGCGATCTGCCTGTGACATTTGAGCCAGCGCGGCTGCGATATGCAGGCAGGGGATCAGATGCTTCAGCATGAGTGCTGGCATGCCCTTCTTCAGCAGCGCGTACCATGTCGGTCACAAGTCCATGTGCGTTGGCGAGCTCGACAATCTCTTGTTGCATGGCTGCCTCGAGAATGCTCTCCTGCTGCAGGATCATGGCACGCTTTTCTTCGTAATCTGTAGACGCAGGTCTTGTGTTGCACCTAAGGCGCGTTTCCCACCAGTCACTCCACGCCTTTTTTCGAGCGAGACACCGATACTCGCGGCGCACCCGGCGTTCCTCGCGGCGTGCAGCGCGCTCTGCTCTGGCTCGGGGGGAACAGCATTTACGATGAAGATACGTCGTCAAGCAGGTCAAACAGATGAAAGCTGCCACAAGTGCGAGGAGAGTATGGAAGTAGTGCGTAGTATCCAAGAAAGCCGGAAGCGGACCAGCGCTTGCGTCAGACCCGGAAGTTGATCCTGGAGCAAGTCCATTAGACGTGGCAGGTTGATTCGCGCATATCGGCCTGTTGTACACGATAGCGTCGATGCGCTCGTCGCGAGTTGTCGGTAGAACGCAGTCCCGACCAGAGCCGGTGACGGCTTTGGCGGGTCGAGGGCCATATTTTGCGTACAAAACGTGAGCACATGACTTAGCATTGCTTACAAGCGTGGTTGCGAGGCAGGCAATGTCGCGGCCGCATTTCTGCAAGGCTTCCCTGCCGCTCGAACTGTTTTCTCTGGTCAAATCGCCAACTAGGACGCGTTGCTTCTCGATGACGGAAGCGAAGCTGGCGAAATCCGCCTCGAGATCTCGCAGCTTTGATATCTCCTCGCTGACGAGCTGCTGTGTAGTCTCCAGAGTGCTGGACGATGTCGATTGGGCCGCGATTTCCCGTACAGGCCAAAGTAGAGACGAGGTAGGCACGTCATCGGTAGCCGTAATGGCTCTTTCCGACTGGTCGTAAGCAACCGTGAAGCCAGCAAAGGAGCGTGCAGACTCTCCATTGATGTGTGAGAGGCGAAGAGAGGCTACTTGAAGGGCAGAAGACTTTGCCTCGTTTGAGGGAGCAGAGATTCTTCTCTTGTTGTTGACTGGCGATGGTGCGCATACAGTGTCGACCAAGACCTGCAAGGAGCGCCAGCCGGCGGTGTGGTGGAAGGTGTTCACAGCGAAGGAGGCTGAAGTGGACCAGTTGCCGTCTGTGTTGCTCCACCGAGCATGAACCTCGTGATCATTGACGGAGAAGTGCGAGGAACCGCATGGCGTATCCTCCTGAGGCTCAAGAACCTGGAATTTCAGTTCCTACGGGCACAGTCAGCGCTGGCGGCGGTCAACAAGGTCGCGTGCTCATACAAAAGGCTCTGGATAAGCTTCATCATGCGTGGCAAGGACATTGAAAATGGCAGTGTCCTGCCGCGGATCGTCTGATGTGTGGGTCAGCAGCCTATCGGATGGGACAGCCAAGTTGTCAACGGAGCAGACCTGAGGAAATGGTGCTTGACACTGCTGGAGACTCCAGCGGGTGGCCTGCTACGAAGGCGGCTGACAGGCTAAGACACAGTGACAGGGCGAACAGCTTGTTCAATGTCATAGCGACGGCAATGGAAGGTCTCCAAAAGCGCCCTGGGGGTGGCCAGAGCTGCCAGTTTCGGGCTATGGGTCATTGAGTAACAGGAGAGGCATTGGAAAGGGAGACGGGGCGTTGCGTGGCTATGTACTGCTGCCTAGAGCGACGCGGCAGGATGTTATTCTCGGAGGAGGGGCCAGAATGCATAGTGCCGCCCGAGCAAGGAACAGCTGCGCTCAGTGTATCTCGAATTTGCAGACGTGCTCGATAGCCATGGCCAGCGGCAGCTTGCCTAGAGTCTTGTAGCAATGGATGCTTGTGCGCGTGGAACGTTGGGGATGAGCAGCGAGTGTCTTCTGACAGCCGTTGGCACTCCTCGCCGCGGGTGACGTATCATCATCTGCGGCCTTCAGTTGCACTCGATTCGAGCTTCACCATTACATCTCCCGCCAACTTCGCGAGTGCGCACTACGATACCGCCTGTTTCTCATCGACTTCACTGCACATCGTCCGTTGCGAGCTTTCGATTGATCTTGATTGACCCACTTCCGGCTCAACAGGCTCAACTACACCAGGCTGAGCCTGTCAAGCACGATTGGTCATAGTCAAGACACGAAAAGCTTGCGTCGCGCATTGTCCGCGCATACGCAATGGTACGCACTTTCGCAACTATGACGCGCTGGATCCCTGCTTTTGACTTGACACTGACCGCTCTCGAACATAGCTGCCTCTAGGACTCCTCAATGCCGCCCAAGGCCATCCCATGCTCGTCGAGTTGAAGAATGGCGAAACATTGAACGGGCACCTTGTTAATTGCGACACATGGATGAACCTTATACTGCGCGAAGTCGTGCAAACTAGCTCTGATGGCGAGCATTTCACGCGCCTGGCAGAGGTCTACATAAGAGGCAACAATGTGAGTGGACATTAGAGGCTGCGCGTGTCGGGACAATTCTGTTGACATGGGCACAGATCAAGTACCTACGAGTTCCGGACGAAATTGTCGACGTGGTCAAGCAACAGCAACAGCAACAGCAAGCCCAAGGTGGGCGTGGTGGACGCGGTGGAGGTCATCGTGGTGGAGACAGAGGGGGACGCGGAGGCAGAGGCCGCGGAGATCGCAGTCGTGGTCGTGGACGGGGTCAGTAGCCACGTAATCACGGCTGTCCTTTCTTGCTCAAGGTGGGACGGCGCTCGGTTTCGATCTTTCCCCTTCGAGAGGATGTCGGTCCGCCAGACCGTGGGCTTGCAATCATTACAGCTGCTGAAGGTTCAGGCGATACCTGATCTTTTGCTACCTGGTCTTGGCGAAAACACTCGGCAATCCAGAGCTAATGGGATCTTTGGAATGATATAGCGAAAGCATCGCCAGCAGACGGTTTCAACGAATTGGACTGTGCAGTGCAAGGAGAAAGCTTGCAAAGTCCACAAAGCTGGAACAAAGATTTGACGTTGGACTCACCAATCCTTCCGAGGACCAGAGGCGTCTCATGACATTGACGACACATGAAGAAATACGTAGCTAGATGATTGTCGATCCAGTCATTTTCAATATGTTGTCGCTGCTACTGTGCTTGTGTACTGAAGCGTCCAGAGTCGTGTGAGCGCTGCGGTTAGCGCGCACTCACGTGATTCGCGGCGAACTTTAGTCAAGTGCTCGGATCTTCGAACAGGAGCAATTGGGATCAAGGTCATCTTGCACAACCTCCCACTTCATCAAGACTACACCCACAATGCCTCTATGGCGCAAAAGACACCGATTCCACGGTCTCAAGAGACCCAAAATTCGGCAGGATATGAAGAAAGAGTAAGCGTCCAGCCGTACCGTCGTGGAAAGCTTTTAGCTGACGATGCATCCTAGAAATTTATACAACATATCACGAATGACCGTGCAGAGAACCAGTCACCGCACATTTTACCAACAGAAGTGGACCGCCAAATCCCTCACAAGAGCCTATCATGGAGAGCAGATACGTGAGGGTCAGTGGACACGCATGTTCGACCGAAACACAAATGCTGTTATACCCATGAGCCCAAAGTACCTAGCAACGCACACTGGCGTGGACCAGTCCGCAGGTCGTGGCTCGGGTCTTGAGCCGCATCCTGATGCAAGAATAGTAGAATTTCCCAAAACGCCCTACATGCAGATGGTGTATCATCCCACAGAAAGAAGATTAGATACGGCCATCTTCAGGGCGCTTTTCGCGAGTAGCGCACGACAGGCGCGACAGCATGTGACACATGGCCACGTGAGAGTAAATGGAAAGTTGGTAGGTTTCCCAGAGGCGGTGCGATTGCGTCCCGTCATCACATACTGACTATGCGATCCAGATACGACACCCAGGATACATGCTGAACCCGGGAGACATGTTTCAAGTTGAGCCAGAGCGTGTCATGTACTCGATGGGTGCACCAAAACCTGGAGGCATGCCAGCTTCCGAAACGGAAAGGAGTGCAGCTGCCGGTCAAAAAGAACAAGAGGCGAAGGCGGAGACGACAACACCAGCCGCTGTGTCATCGAGCGACCAGGAGGCATGTAGCGAAGGCGACCTAGCTTCCGAGCTCGACTTGCTGAGTCAAGCAGAAGTACCTGCGGATCCCGAGAGTGACATTGGGAAGCAAGTGCGCGACCAGCTGAAGGAGCTACGCAGCAAGACGAAAGATTTCCTCGAGGTGCCATCCGGGAAGATGAGCAACAAGACGAAACAGGAACTGCGCGCTTTTTCTAAAGAGCTTCGATCGAGTATGGGCAAGGCGAAAAAACTGACTCCTAGTGAACTGGACGATCTTTCAGCTCGCATGGAGGATCTCACAATGAAAGTCAACGCTGGCCAGAAACAAATTGAGGAGGCTGTAGCTGAGAATGATGGCAACAAAAAAGCCGAAGATGGCAATTTGCAAGCAAAGCTCGATAAGGCGCTCGAAGAAGCTCGCGAGAATCCGGTGGATCACAGCAAACCCTACGCAACGCCATGGAGACCAAGAGATTTCATGTCGGCTTTCGCATTCATCCCTCGATATCTAGAGGTCAACCATAAGATATGCTCGGCAGTGTACCTGAGACATCCGGCTTGTCGTCCGGGTATTGCAGAGGTCCCTACCCCATTCCATCCGGAGACTGGTCAGCTAGCATTTAATTGGTACCTCAAAAGGCGGTGATCTGCTGGCAAACATCTGCGCTTGGGTCACAATTCTGTATACTACTGTACAATATGAGCTGCATCACTCAGCGAGGCCAGACAGGACAGCAGTCCATTGGAGACCTCTAATAGAAATTGTTCAACGTAATTTGATCCTCAGAGTAGGAGAAGGTGTAGCCGAAACAATGAAAAGACCTGCAGATGTCGGAGTCCAGGCGCGCACATTCCACACTGCCTGAATTATAGAGGGCAATGCAGCCTGCACATTCTATCATCTGTGTCAGGCTCAAGTAGTTGGGTGGCAGCGGCAACAGCAGTTCATGCTTGCCTTGTACTAGCCTGGCGAGGAGTGGGCCCACTGATGCCCGCCTTGATCCCGTCTACACCATCCTCATCGCTGTCCTCAACCCCAAGTGCTTGGTCGAGGACGCCGCGTGCAGCACCTGGCAAGGATTTGCCCAAACTTTCTTCTCTTGTATCTTCAATATCAGACGCTTTGGGTCTAAGCCCTGGCTGGCTTGCGACTCGCCCAGATTCGTCGCCTTCGGCGCTCTCTTTCCCTTCTTTGACCTGATGGCTCTGCTGCCAGTCCGCAGCCGCTCCGCCTTTGATGGGCTGTCCCTTTGCTGGTTCAGTAATGATTGTCGGTGGGTGTGATGGATCCTCAGTAAAATTCGGCAGACTCCAAACGACCTGAATCCGATCAAAAGACTTGCTGCCTTTCCGAGCGGAGCCCTTGATTCCATCCATTGCCTCCCAGGAGATCTCAAAGACGCCCGAAGTCTTTGGATGCGCTTCTTGAGTCCCTTGATCACCCACTTTCACGCTTTCGGGGCCGTCGCCCTCAAAGTATGCATTGAACCAGACGTGCGCGACGCTTGTGACAATCGTCCATCCAGCGCCGGCTCTACTCCTTCTCTCCGTAGCGATGTTAACGTCTCCTGTGGGGAGTAGGATCCGCTCGGTAGGCTTGTATACTACGTTGCGCGTCTCTTCTGGCTTGCCGTCGGGTTCCTCTTTCCCGAGTCCCCAGTCCCTTCCCTTACGCATCACGTCCAAGACAACCTCGGCGAGCGTGTTGGTAGTCTTCTCCTCGTTCAGGTCATCGTGTAAGCTCTGCTCCTCGCCCTTTTCGTCTCTATCTGCCTTCTTGAAAACGTGAAATGTCTTGATGACCCGGCCTTTATCCACGTAGCCCTCTACAGCTAGCTTGACACCATCTCGTAATCCCCATACATGTAGTTCTTTTACCTCGACAGATCTGTCAACGTACAACTTGTGTCCTGTCCTGGCCCACCGTTCGACATACTGCAGCCATCGCAGCTGGCTGGGTATACTCACACCTTTACCCATCCCGGGTCTCATGCGTCGGTCAGTGAACCTCTGTAATGCATCTTCTCTCTTCCATCCCTCTTCGCTCATGAGGAAAGAGCAGGCCATGCTTCCGGTGCGGCCTTTGCCCGCCTTACAATGGCCCACCACTACTCGCTCCACTCCGTCCACGACACCGACATGAACGCCGTCCTTTTCGATTACTTGCACGTTCCGTCCCTGAGTCTCTGCATCCTCGGCGCGCAGCCATGCTCGCATTGCACCCATAATTTGTGGGACTAGCGCAAACGGAGGTGGGTGGTGGTCTGGCCACGGGAAATGGTATATGCGATCCTCGACAAGGTGATCAGGATAGCCAGTGCCCTCGGCACGGTATTCGAAGATGCGCCATTCCGTGGAATGCTTCTGTGTGAGAAATTTGGTGAGGGTGGGAAGCGGGTTTCGGTAGGCTCGTTGCGGGTAAGTGGCGCTCGGCCCTGACGTTGCGATTACTGCAGAGATGTCAATAGACGTTCAACGGGAGGCGCATCCTCTTTGACAATGGCCAGGCGGAAGGTGCGAGGCGAATAGGGGACAGCTACTGACTGTTATCCGTAATGTATGCAAGGTCTAGATTTGATTCTTGGTGACGAGCTCGAGGACCTGCGACGATGGAGCGAAGTAGCGACTGTGCCATCGCCGATAAGTGTAATCAAAGTGTCACCTCATGAGTATGATCGCAGGTTCAGACTGCCGGATATGGAGTGGCATGCGTATGCCTGCACCGTCGACTATCATTATTATTGGCATGGAGCAGCTACCTGCCTGCATACGTCACTAAGCACCCGCATTTGGCGCAAAGTTGACCCATGATTGTGGCACACAGAGCAGTGGATGGCCTTCCGTTGTCCTGAGTTCAACTGCACTGCGCAGGCGAGCAGTGTCAAGGGCCTCCAATCGACCCAGCTCACGCTTCGCACAACAAACAGCGTCACGGAAGGGTGTCAATGAGAGCTGCTTGCAGCGTGTCGTCGAGGTCGAGGGCAGGCAGCAGGCTTCAGGACACGTCGCTAGCCCGCCGGCCAGCCAATCGCTGTGCCACACTTTCTTCCTCCGTCTCCCTCTCAGTCTCCGCTCCGACATTCCACCTCTCCTGTGTCAGAAATACTTGCAATCAGTCTCAGGCCTTTTGCATCGATCGATCCCAGATGGACCCGCCCATGGCTCATCCTCATGAGCAGCATGACATTGATGAAAGTGTCATGGAAGAGGACGAGCCCGATGCCTCCCTTCACGAAGATGACCATCTCGATGTCCACGACTCTGACGTGCCCGCCGTCGAGAACACGGGAATGATTGATGCCTCGACCCAACAAACGTCGCAGTCGCCAACCAAAGAGGACAAGCACGGTGTCGACCATCGCCTCGATCAGCGCGTTCGCCTGGAAATTGTGCGTCGCCTGCTCGACAAGTATTGGAAGCCCGATGGCATTGCGCGAGACCTGAATGTCAGCATTAAGACTGTCTATCGTATCAAGAATAACCTGATCAAGTATGGCTCCGCGGTTCCTCCCCGCGAAAAGACCCTCGGCCGTCCCAAGGGCCTGACCAAAGAGGACGAGGACTACCTGCTCGAGCGCCTGACGCGACAGCCGGACCTAAATTTGCGTCAATTGTCCACGGCCATGAAGGAGGAGCGCAATATCACAGTCTCGCGATCCACCCTATCGCGCGTCCTGACTGCCCGCCGCGGCCCCTCTGCCACCGCCTTGGCCATGAAGGAACGCAAGCCGCGCAAGTCGAGCAACAACCTGAACGACTCGGAATTGGCTGAGCTCCCCGGCCAGCAACAGCAGCAGCAACCGTTGCCAGAGCCAATGACTGCGCAAATGACTGCGCCCCCTCCCCCCGACCTCAATCCCAATATCGACAGTAGTCTTCTCGATGTCCCTGTTGATACCTCTGCATTTGCGCAGCACGAATTTCAACAACACCAATTCGCACAGTTGCAGCAACACCATCAAATACCGCCGTCAAATCTGCCGTCGCAGCCAGCGCCCCCACCGCAGCAGCACAACCCACATGCATCCGTCGGTAGCTCGGGCTTGATCGGTTAAGCTGGACCATGTAGCATCTGGGGTTAGGGCGTCTGGGGTAAACGTTAGCCGAGAGCTTACATGTGCAGCTCCACATTGTGTATTTGAACTAGCGGGCATCCATCGCTAGCCTTTTTATTTTGCGCATTGCATATTTGAATCTGAGAATTGCAGGCTTTGGACTACACATTCTTGCTCACTATCTTGTTGCGTCCGAGATTACAACGTGTGACCTTTGTCCGCTTCCTCGCATAGCCCGCGCCCGCATCCAATCCCCTGCCAGTCGCTCCGCGGAATAGCAACCATGGCGCAACCCACCCTCACGACGCCGCTCACTGAGCTGCTGGGCATCAAGCACCCCATTATCCTCGCCGGAATGGCTCGTACCTCTGGTGGTCCACTCGCCGCAGCAGTATCGAACGCAGGTGGTCTAGGTGTAAGTTGTTGCCACACACTTTATCTGTTTCGGTACACTACTCCAGGCATTTTGCTCACACACGAAAACATCAGGTCATCGGTGGCCTAGGCTACACGCCCGCCCAATTGCAAGAAATCATCGATGAACTCAAGGCAAATCTCTCCTCGCCCGACCTGCCCTTTGGCGTCGACCTTGCTCTCCCGCAAGTCGGCGGCTCCGCGCGCAAGACAAATCACGACTACACCCACGGCCAACTTGACGACCTCATCACCGTCACTATCAAGAATGGCGCAAAACTGTTCGTCTCGGCAGTGGGGATCCCGCCTGCACATGTGATTAAGCGCCTGCACGACGCCGGCATCTTGATCATGAACATGGTGGGACACCCCAAGCACGCGCTCAAAGCTCTCAAGGCGGGCGTGGACATTGTATGTGCGCAGGGCGGCGAGGGCGGCGGACATACGGGCGACATCTCGGGCGGGATTCTCGTTCCCGCGTGCGTCGACGTAGCGAAGCAATTCACCAGCCCGCTGACGGGGAAGCCGGCCATGGTCGTTGCGGCAGGCGGCATCTACGACGGTCGCGGACTCGCCAGTGCGCTGATGCAAGGTTCGCAGGGCGTGTGGGTTGGCACGCGCTTCGTTGCGTCAGAAGAGGCGGGCTGCAGTAAGCTACACAAAGAGTCGGTCGTCACGGCTAGCTTTGAGGACACGCTGCGCACGCTGGTCATCTCAGGCCGCCCGTTGCGCGTGAGGATGAATGAATACATTGCGGGCTGGGAGGCTAGGCCAGAGGAGATTAAGAGACTGTGCGACCAGGGCATTGTACCCCTAGCACACGACATGGACGAGGGAAAAGAGGATGTTGATATCCCCTTTTTGATGGGTCAGGTTGCGGGTATTATCAAGGATGTCAAGCCTGCCCGGGCGATCGTGGAGGAGATGGTTAAGGAGGCCGCGGATATGATCACGACGGGAAACCAGTATCTAAATACCCAGAGCAAGCTGTAATATTGCCACGGTGCTGAGTAGGAGGGCGCTGCATGTATGCTACTTTATGACTTTTGTTGAGCGAAGTTGCATCGTCAACATCTGCCCTTTCCCGAGTTCGAAGGCGGAGTTTGAGGAGAAAGAGGGACTAGCCTCTCATGAGTACAAATGGATATTATTTTTCACATTCTCTCTTAGCAGCAACTTTTGCAAGTTTTTATTTATTTGCCAACAGCGCTCTTTACTTCCTTGGCCGCTTCTTTGAGGCCCTTCTCCGCACCGGCTTCTAGCTGTCCTACTCGTGTCTTCGCAGCCTCTGCAATTTCGCGACCGCCCAAGTGCCAATAATTGGTGTATCGGTAAAGTTGTGTGACTTGTGCAGAGAAGTTGACGGCATGGCAGCCGAACAGCAAGTAGTTTATGGGTGTGACTGCAAAGGCGTAACGCATGAAGACGCTAGAATAACCAACGAGCGCGACGGTCATAGGACCTGAGATGCTACAAGTGAAAACATCAGTCTCATTCTGTTTCCGGAAGGAGGATAAACGCAGTTGTGAGACGGAAGTCTCGGACAGAACAGTTGACGTGAGAACTACAGTGGACGTACACATCAGGGTCTTTCTGCGTGTCCATGACAGCGGCGAGTGGAATGCCAAAGTTACTGGCAGGGCCCCAAAAGTCTGTGTACGGCCGTCAGCGCTTCACCCCTGGTCCAGTCTAATCGCTTGAGCGTGCTGCATGGTCACAGCTCCATGCACCAGGTTCGGCCCAGTGGAGGAGATTTCAGCTTGTGGACAGACGTACGGGTTGAGCAGAAGTAATCCAGGGTAGGGTTGGCCCTGATCTTGGCATTCAAGGCCTTTATAGCAGCCGCCATCCTGGATCGATATGCGCGGCGAGGATAGTGGGAGGGTAATGGGCTAATAGAGGGACGGGCGCAAGTCGGACAGAGGTAGTAGAGTGGAGCTTCGCACTCACGGCACTCAACTCGCAGCATCTTCGGCGCACCCGGCGTCATTGGCCGTTGGGAGCCTCCCGTCGCTCGCTCTAGCCAAATCCGGTAAGGTCGAGCGACTACCTAGTGTGTACCTACATGTCCTCACCACATCACTTGAGCTTCCTTCTTGAGCTCAAGGTCTCCGACCATCTTCTACGTTCGTTTTGTGCATCTCGCACGAGCTCAAGCGGCGCTGCAATAAGACACCGTGACGTTCAGTCTCTCATAAAGGACGGTCCTTTCAGAATAATCACCACGGTCGGCACGCGCATAGGTGTGGCTCCTTGTGTTATGCCTTGCAATTAATGCACCTAGGTATCAATCGCAATTTGAGTCTTGTTCAGAAGGGCTTTCTGTCAGCAACCTTTGCACCTATTCCGCGTATATACATCTGACCAAGATGTTTTGCTGTGCAAAGCTCTGGGCATATGAAGGTCAAGTCGCCCAGCTGTATCCACCTATAACCATCCGATTCATCGAGCCAGAGTCTCATACGCTGACAAAAACTTCGCCTAAATCGTCCGAACGCCTTCGAGTGTTGTATGCGGCAGAACTAGAGCCCGTCTCAATTAGTGCTGCACATACTGTGGTCATCTCCCCCGCCTTAGAAGTCCCGGGTGCGAACGACATTGTGAACTTCCCTGCTGACTAGTCTGCAGCTTGTCGGACTTGTCATTGCATCAAAGAATGTTGTGCCTATTGACCACCATTTTTGGGAAGAAGCGGATCGGCTCCGTCTGGATTTCTTGCCTCCAGCTTTGGGACATTTGGCCTCAATGACACGCATTCTTGACAAGCAGTAAATGCAGACTTTCTTCTGGCAAGGACGGGTCACCGAGCGTTACAGACTCCGCGACGGCTTCTTAGGATGTTGCTATTGATCTGTACAGATATCTGTGCTGTTGCAGGTGCCTTGCCCCTGTGTCGATGCGGATCCCTATTGAGTACCAAATCGGTCACTCACAAAGGCCAGGTAGTTGTGCTCGAATTAGAGCTCTGCCTCGAGACTCGACCATTTGGAACAGACCCTTGTCTATTGAGAGATCAATGTTCATTGACTCATGCCAAATAGGCTCGCCTCCATCATGGATACCTCAGCTATATTTCCTTGCAGACCATTCCATATCAAATATCTGTTCGTCTTGTAGCATCTTCAAGCTCACCGACGATACAATCGCTCGCTTTGCAGTCCGTTCGAAACAAGACACCCCGGAAACATGAAGTTCAACACTATCCTCTACGCCTCGGCCCTCGCTATCTCCGTATCTGCCAGCGCGGTTGCCCTCCCGGAGCCTGAAGCCGGGGCTGAAGCATGGGACCACTGGTGCTGGAGACCTGGCCAGGCCTGCACCAAGGTCAAGCGCGCTGCTGAGGCTGTTGCTGAGGCCCTTGCCGAACCTTTCCCGGAGCCCGAAGCTGGCGCTGAAGCGATTCAACACTGGTGCTGGAGGCCTGGACAGGCCTGCACCAAGGCAAAGCGCTCTGCCGACGCTTTGGCTGAAGCCGTTGCCAACGCCCTCGCCGACGCCCAACCAAACGCGCATGCTAAAGCTTGGCAGCACTGGTGCTGGAGACCTGGACAGGCCTGCGTCAAGGTAAAGCGCTCCGCTGACGCTCTGGCTGAGGCTGCGGCCAACGCTCTTGCGCAGCCCTACCCGGAGGCCGACGCTGAAGCGATTCAGCACTGGTGCTGGAGACCTGGTCAGGCCTGCACCAAGGCCAAGCGCGCTGCTGAGGCTGTTGCAGAGGCTCTTGCCGAGCCGATGCCAGCACCAGGGGCTGGCGCCGAAGCCGAAGCATGGTGCTGGAGACCTGGCCAGGCTTGCACCAAGGCCAAGCGTTCAGCCGACGAGCTCCAGGGCACCGTTGACGAGGTCCTTGGTGGCTTGTAAAGCAGCCCAGACTGACCTTGGCTCTGTCAGAGATTACTCAGGCCTTCGCTGACTTGTGCTCTGTGCGCTGGTACCACGTGTATGGTTCCAACAACTTCATGTCCTTTGTATCTCACAAATAGCCCGTATCTATCAAAACAGCGTCCCGACATCTTCTGTTGCGTTTTTTTTTTGAAGATGTTTGAATAGGGCGTGGTCAGACGTCTGCGGTGGGTCGAGCGGCGGGGCATACCTATGAAGCTGTGCCTTTGGCTGAATTATGTAAGTGCCTGAATGGAATTATCTTTCTGCTCATATGTGTTCGCACCATGCTGCCGTTCTCGGTATGCATGGCACAATCCATAGTTGATCTCCACGTCGAGTCCAGAATAATGATGCGCAATGCGGAAGCGACAACCTGCTCGTAAGATTGTGGACGAGGATATCAACGTCAATCGCCGCATGGAATTGCGTGCAGCTCAAAATCGGATTTTTCGTTTTCTCCCCGTGTATTTCGAGCTAGCTTTGACAACTTTGCCCTTTTTCTCCATTTGCTCTTTCTTCCTGAGAATCCAGTCCTTGCTGCCTTTGACATCGCGCATGTTCATCCGTCTCTTATTGTCTCGAGCTGCTTTGCGCGTATCTTCCACGTCGACACCTTCCATGCCACTGACGACATTCGTGACGTCCCCGCCGCCGACGGTACACACTAGGTACTCCTTGTGGTTCTTGGTGCCTCCATCGTCTTCAAGTACGCCAGCGCCAAAGCCGGCCCTGATGGCTGCCTGACAGATCATCTCACGTTGCCTCTTGTCTTTTGGGTAGAATTGCAACACTGCTTTACCACCTCGTCTCAGGGATACATATAAGCTACCGAAGAATCGTTTCAACCTGCGCTCAGGTAGGTCGTTGTCATGGGCACTCTCTGCGTTGCATAGCCATTGGACTGCGGAGATACTAATTGCTGCGTCGAATGAGCCGGGACGAAACGGCAGGCCTTGGCCCATATCTCCCAGCATCAAGTCGCCTTCGACATCTCGTTCCAGTTTTGCTACGGCCAACATGCTGCTTGATATGTCGATGCCTACCCACGTATGCTTCGGGTCTGATTCTGACAGGATGTCGCCGGAGAGACCGGAGCCACAGCCAATATCTAGGACGTGCGAAGGAAATCGAAGATCGAGGAGATCAAGGGCTCTGTTGGTCATTTGTGACTGGATGTGTTGTACACGCGATGAGGTGGTGTAAGAGCGTGCTTCTTTGTCATTGTAATACAGCTCGGGAGGAGCCGAGTCCTCGGGGCGCGACATTCCGAGGAGCAGCAATGTAATATATTTTCGACGGAGCGTCTTCGTCGATACGATCAGTAGCAGAAGTAACAGTAGCAGCCAAGTCAAGGTGGAACGAAGTCGACCAAAAAAAAAGTTGCGGGGCGAGTGTGATGAGGAATTCCGCGGGTGTCCGTACCGCAGTGATGCACATCTGACTCTCGGAGCATGTTGTCTGCGCTTCTTGACGACGGTCAGACTGGGTAAACTATTTCTTTACAGACGCTTTCCAAAAGCAAACATGCCCCCCAAATCAAGTGTCAAGCACCGATTTTCTAAAACAAGTCAGAAGAGCATCCCCTCAGCCCCTCGCACGGCAGCCAGCGCAACGCCAGCCAAGGTTCGCCGTCCTTTGCTGTATACTATTACATTCGCTGCCGTCACAATAATGGGCACCTATTACGGTGCGGGACTCAAGATGAAGTCGGAGCACGAGCAGCAAAGGGCTAAGAGACGGGAACTTCCAATTGGTGAACGGATCGAGGGACTGCTGCTGAAGAAGAAGGAACTTTTGAAGATGAATGCAGAGGTTGAGGAGAAGCTGCGAAAGCTCGACAACAAGATTCACAGCGGATAAGCCACGCATCCACTTACAGGGCATTTTACGATGCCATCGATTGCCGCCACTTGTGCTGGCGGAAGAAGAAGCCCCATCTTCGTTGTACGAGGATCGAGCTGCACCTAGATGCCTCGCAGATGCTCTTGTTCCTACAACGCCGAAATTCTGGGCAGTACTCGCGAGCTCTCCGGCTCAACGGACATCGCTGTATGATCCGCGCGTACATTCCTCGAAGCCATTAAGGGTGTAGGAAAACGACCCGTTGCAGATACAAAGAAGCTGGTCACGGTGGCGATGTCATACTACGCGTTTGCAGCTTCGGATGCAATGCATCAGAGTGCGAGCGAGGTCTCGAAGCAGAAGAAGGAGCTCCGAATGCGGCGCTCAGATCTGATCGCGATGATGGGTTTGCATGTCCTGATTGCTGCGCTCAGCGGTCTCCTCGCCGAGGACTTTGGAAGCGGCCATGAAACTGCAACAAGTTAGTCGAATGTCTAGCTGGCACCTAGTCAAGCAAGCACGTACAGGCCTCCAGTCCAGCCTCCAAGACCGCGCATGCTTTCAGCCTGGACCGCTGTCATCCGCAGAACGCTTTCCAGGTCGGCTAGGTTGGCCGACAATTGCGCGAGCTGACTATGTAGATGCGACAAGTGACGATTTTTCTGGTTCTGAGTTGTTGTTGAAGATCGGGGATTGTGGTTTGCTGGTCCTGGTAGAATAGATGCCCTGTAGGCTGCAGATGAAGGACGGACGGGTTGGCCAGACATGATAGGCGAGTGTCGAATGAAGCTTCACTCGATTGTGGAAGAAACCTTTTCAGTCTTGATCAAGGCAAGACCATGGGTTGTGGTCTGCTCGTGCCTCCACGTGTGGGTGAGATCCTGTAAACAAGCACGCAGCTTAGCACGCTGGGGTAGGCAATTCCCAGCAAGTGTGACGAGCACGCCGTGCACGCCTACGTATCCAGGCAGGTGCACCACTGCACCCCCACCTGCCTCACTCCACACGTGCTCAGGTGGACGCCGTCGTATCTTGATCTACAACCTTCTCGGGGCAGTCAATTCATCACGACGCGCTTCCCTTTTCGTCCGACGCGTCTTCCAACGTTCTCCTCCCCACCCGCTGCTGGCCTCAAAGTTCGTTCCATTTGGCGGGCTCCAAACGCGTACATGCCATACGCGGTTGGGCTCCATCATTTTCAGACCCCCAGAACACATCTCCGCGCTTGCTCTGTCATGGACGAAGACGGCGATTTTTCCAGCAGTCCTGCTGTCAGTGACGATGCAAGCATGCAGCCTTCTCCATCCGCGCCAGGAAGCAACAAGCGCCGTCGGCTCAATACTGGCAGGACGCAACGGAATAATGTCGAAGACTCATGGATCTTGGAACCTCCTCGCACAGCAGCCGCTGCAACTCAATCGCAAGTAACACAGCTTTCGCCGCCTTCTTCCGCGGCACCTTCGGCTCAGTTCCAAGTCGGTCAGATAGTTCGCGTCTACATGAAGAACTTCGTCACATATACGGAAGCCGTTGTCTATCCGGGTCCGACACTGAACATGGTCATTGGCCCTAATGGAACTGGTAAGAGCACCTTGGTCTGTGCCATATGTCTTGGGTTGGGCTTTCGGCCAGATGTGCTTGGTAGAGCAAAGGATGTGGGGGAATTCGTCAAAAATGGCCATCGCGAGGCCGTTCTTGAGATTGAGCTGAAGGGTGAAGGCCCAAGTCGCAACACCATCATTCGCAGAGTCATAAAGAGAGAAGGCAACAAGTCTACATTCTCCGTCAACGGAGAGTCGGCAAACAACAAGAAAGCTTTAGACGCAGCCAGGAGTTTCAATATCCAAGTGGACAACCTCTGTCATTTTCTGCCACAGGACCGCGTCGTCGAATTCTCTCGCCTGTCACCCGTCGATCTTTTGGAACAAACGCTAAAGGCAATCGCCCCTACCGGCATCATTGAAGACTTTCAGCAACTGAAGACACTAAGAGCCGAGCAGCGCGGCCATGAGGGTCGTGATGCTCGTCAACAGAGCCTTCTTGACAGCCTGCGGTCCAAGCAGGAGGCTCAAAGAGTCGAGGTCGAGACGATGCGCGAGAGGGACGCGTTGCGAGTGCGAATGCGGAAGCTCATCCAGTGCCGACCCATTGTCGAAATGCGCGAACGCAAAGCTCAAGCCGTCGAGGCTCGAAGGGCGTTGAAAGACGCAGAAGCTCAGACCAAATTACTCCAAGATCGACTTGCACCTTCTCTTGTTGAGGAGAACAACAAGGGCGACTACCTGAACAAGGTCAAAGCGACCTTGACAGCGAGACAGAGCAAAGTCAAGTCCGGAAACATTGCCTTGGCGAAGGTGTTTGACAAGGAATTGGAAAAGGTCGACAAAAAGATAGGTGGCCTGAGATCGAAGAAGGCTGCACATGTCAAGAGCTTGAAAGAGTGTCAGCATGAAATTCTCAAGCATGAGAACATGGTCAAGAAAATCGACATTGAGATCGACAATGGCGCACCAGATATCGACCTCGCCACCCTGAACGAGCGAAGACGCGACTTCGACCGCCAGATTGAAGGCCTGAAACGTGAGATCCGCGATCTCAACGAGGCACGAGAAGAGCGTAATCCTTTACTGCGCGACAGAAAGCAACGTATCAAGGCAACAGATGAGTTTCTCGATTCGATGAACACTACCGCGGGTCGAAGTGGACAAAAACTCCAACAGCACAACAAAGATGCAGCACTGGCGTGGAAGTACGTCAAGGAGCGCCGGGACAAGTTTCGGGGTCCTGTCTATGGTCCGGCAGTCCTTGAATGCACCGCGGACAAGGCCTGGTCTGGCGTTCTTGAGACGTTGATTCGTGAAGGCGACCTTACAGCCATTACAGTGACCAGCAGAGAAGACTTCCAGATCCTACAAGACATGGTATATGGTGAACTTGGCAAGCGCATGGTCACCCTTCGATCCACTAATCAGAAGCGATCTGATTTCAGGAAGCCGCTCACAGATCAAGAGGAGGCTGCGCTGCAGGTGAAACGTTATGCGATTGATCTACTCAGCGGGCCAGATGCAGTCCTGGCAATGCTGTGTGAAAACGCTCGATTACATTCGACTCCTGTGTACGATGCGACATTGTCTGCCGAGGTCTATGATCGCATCCAAGAGTGTGAGTCTGTGAGCAACGTCATGACGCCCAGTGAGCGCTACGAGATCAGGCGAAGAAGAGAGTACGGGGTATCATCGCTCAATACGAATGCAGTCAGGGCTGGAAAATTCTGGAATGAGGATGCTGTCGATGGGACTGCGGTGTCAGAAGCTCGGCGTAACCGATCCGAACTACAATCGGAGGTGGAAGAGCTTGAGAGACTGAACGAGGAGGACAAGGGTCGGAAGCAGCAGAAAGAAGAGGCGCTGCAACAACTGGAAGATGACAAGTTGCCTGTGGAGGAGGAGCGTTCCAGGCAGCAAGAAGCGGACATTAGATGGAAGGGCCTGCCATCTCGTCGAGGTACGCACATTCCGTTACAGTATTGGTGGATTCATCCGCAGTAGAGGCTAATTACATGAACAGAGACGTGCAAAGCAAGCCTCAAAGCAGCAGAGGATAAGTTCAAGAGGCTCGAACGAGAGATCAACGTGGAGATTTACGGCGAAGAGAGTAAGCTCGTCTTCGAACGGACCATGAAAGTCTACGACATGGCCAATGCGATACACAAGCTGCAAGGTGACATGGTCCTCGAAGTTGAGTCTCAATTGGCCAAGATCGAAGCCGAATCCGACTATGAGCAGATCAAAGAGGAGAATCAGGACATCAACGAAGAGTACGACCGTATGAAGGATGCACAGGATCGAGCGAGGCAACAGGCGCTTGCCACTCGCGAGGCATACCAAAGAGCCGTCGACAGGCTCAATGATGACCCCAACGTCAACGAGCTGGGAGAGTTCTACGAATCGCTCGACGCTGAGCACAGACAGTCGATGCAGCACCTCGAGATGGAGATTTCCTCGGTTGAGGCGCGCATTGAGATGATTGCTGGTGGCAGTGAGGGTGCCATTGCTCAATTTGAGGAGCGGGCCAGGCGTATTGACAAGGCCATTGAGGACCTTGACAACTTCCAGGCCGAGTCTGCGCAGGTGAGTGAGCGTATCAAGGCGGTGCGTGGCCGATTCGAGCCATTCGCCGACAAAATGGTAGAGGAGATCAGCACGGCATTCGCAAACGAGTTTGCAAAGATCAATTGTACCGGCGCCGTAGAGTTGGCAAAGAGCGCGGGAGACAAGGACAGTGACGAGGCGCGTGAGGACGGGGCCAACTTTGACAGATGGTCGATTGACATTCTGGTCAGCTTCCGGAAAGACGCGCCGATGCAGAAGCTGGACAGCCACCGACAGAGCGGCGGCGAGCGGGCAGTGAGCACAATCTTCTATCTGATGGCGCTGCAGAGCACGTCCAGGGCACCGTTCCGCATTGTCGACGAAATCAACCAGGGCATGGATCCGCGCAACGAGCGTGTGGTGCATGGGCGGCTGGTCAAGATTGCGTGCGGCGAAGGCAGTGGTGCTGAAGAGGACGAAGTGGGGACGTCTCGGGGCTCGCAGTACTTTCTGATTACGCCCAAGCTGCTCCCGGGACTGGACTACATCAAGGGCATGAAGGTGCACTGCATTGCTAGCGGAGAGCACATGCCTCGCGATCCCAAGCTGCTGGACTTGCGGGCACTGGCGACTAGGGCGCGACAGAATCAGCTGGGGAGAGTGCGGCCGGTGACGGCGTCAGCATGAGCGATGTGGTTTGGGAGGGATGGACCATGGGCAGATGTATGCTAGCTGGTTTGGTTTGGCGTTTTTGTTTTTCTTGTTTTTGTTGAAAAGATACCCAGCAGTGCAACCGGATGGGTTATGGGAGGGGATGGGACGAGACGAGAACAGTGGGCGTCGCGGAAGACGTCTGGAAATGGAAGCTCTCATGGAAACCGTCTAATGCGCGTCCTGCCGTCGTGGATTGTGATCTGTGAGGCCGTGTGCTTGTACGTAGCTAGGCGACCACCTGTAGGCATCAAGATGCGACTTGGTGGATAAGTAGTATGCACCCAGCTGCACGCCATCTGCGCGGCGCGGCGACACGACATGCAAGATGCACAAGATGCCCACGATGCACGATGCAGCTGCACCTCGGTCGCCGACGTCATTCGAACAATCGAATCTGCTTGTCCCTACATGCTCCCTTCCAAACACCTCGTTGTGCCCCCTGCTGTCGCCTCGAGACTTGTCAACAGTCGCCATCATGCCGCTGACAACCCTTCACCTGCTGTCCCTGACGCCGCCCAACACGCCCTCTTCCTTTGTCGCTGCGCTGCCCAAGCACAAATCCACTGCTCCAATCCTTACAGCACGTCCCATCCGCTGGATCATCACCCCGTCGCCCTCTATAGTGCCCTCATCCCACACGCTTCTGACCCACACCTGGGACTTGCTGCTGCTGCTGCCTTCCGCCACGCCCTTGCCTGCCTCACTCCTGTCCAAGACGTGCCTGGCATCTTACACCCTCACCCTCGGCATTCCCTCTGCCGTCCTTGACTCTTTCAACCAAAAGAACTTGCGCCTTCTGCGTCCAGCGCCATCGGACGTGCCCAAATTGACCGGCGCACTCGACGACGCCGACACCGCCGGCAGGAAGAAGCAGTCGGCGCAGCATCTCGAGCTCACAGACGACATCTTGCGCTTTGCCGAGAGATGGACCGAGCACGGCTTCGGAGACACAGCCGTCAGTATGCTGAATCTGCTTGCATTCGTCGAGGGGAAGGAGGCCGAGTACAGAAAATACGGTGCCGCCTTTGCCGAGAGCGCAGGTAAGCGCCGCGGCGGCGATGCAAAGATTGTAGCCAAGATTGTCGGAACGCCTAGTCTCGCTCCAGGCCCGAGTCGCGCTGCACCTGCCACCGCCGCAACGCCACCAGCACAGAACAAGGCGGTACAGCCTGGCGTCATGCGCAGTGACGATGAGACAGACCAAGGCAAAAAGCGAGCGAGCGAGGTAGGCTACATGCGCGCGGACGAGCAGGCTGTGGGCCAGGCTGGCGCTGACTGGCAAGAGGTCGCCATCGCCCACTACCCCAGCATCTGGCACTTTGCCGATATGCTGGCCAGCGAGGACTACCAGAATGCCAACCACTCATACCGACTGGGAAGCCTCAAGGACACGTGTATCCTCATGACAAGTGAGGTGCTCTTGCATCGTGACATGGGCGAGACGGTTGGCAGTAGACTGTGATGTGGGACATCATATACATTACTGTTGGGTATCGCTTGCTTCGCTGAGTGATCATGATATGCTTGCTTCAACAAGTCCAAGGTGACCTCTATTGTGGGCGCTGATCACTAGACTATCAAGCGCCACCAAGCGCCTCTGGTATTGGGAGGCGCATTGCACACGAGCCAATCTAGGTGCAATGTCATGAGCCATGGCGAGCCTGCGCTGGGAACATGGATGCTGTGGGCGTGGCCATCTGCATCAAGCTTTCCAGTGCTTCTTGCTCTCGTGGCGTTGGCGTCGAGACTCGAGAATACGGCCTCGACTGAGGCGCTGAAGCCAGGTCTGGTGGCGGCGCAAGCATTGGCTCAGGCCTACTCGAGTCCAGAGAAGCATACCTCTGATGATACTGCGGCTGACTGGCCGTGTGGAGCCCCCTCATCAGATCAGTCGTACTAGTAATTGATGACATGTTTCGCGTATGTCTTGCAGCACCTCGGAGGGAGGCTGGTGGAGAGGAGTGATTGTGCGCGTGGAAAACCGGGCTGTAGGTCGGCACGGGCGCAATCATTTCGTCAATTTCATCCATTGTCTTGTGCTGTAAGCCGTGATTGACCTTGAACTGAGCAAGACGAAGCTTCAATTGCATACGTTCAACAGCCTGACTTGATTAGCATCTTGTTCATTGAAGGAGCTGTATGCAGACGTCGTACCTGCTTAGCTCGTATCCTCCGAGGGCTCTCCTCTGGCAGCAGGGAATACGGCACGTGACGTTCCTCGGTTGACACCGGGGAGGTTGAGCTCATAAGGGTCTTGGGTGCACCGTTGGCCGCTCGCTTGATCCCTCTTACTGGGGAAAGACTCAAGGCTCCAGAGAGGGGGCTGGTCTCGGAGACTTGGGTCGGCACCGAGTTCGATCGGTTGCTGACTGCATCAATGGAAGGCGGAGTCGAGGGGCGCTCATGAGCCAGAGGGAGGCGAGCATGAGCATGACGCGAGGCGAGCGTTGCTGGCCGGGGCGGCGAAGGAGCATTTTCCTCGTGCTGCAGGTGACTGACGGCGTCTGCGGAGACGGCGGAAGATTGACGGGCGGCAGCGGAAGCAGGTGGAGATGCAGCTATGTCGTAATCGGCGAAAGAGGTTGTGGACGACTGCGAATAGCTGCTTAGCAGTGTGGGAAGGCTGCTCACTGCCGTAGACGACTGTGTATGCGCGGAGTCCTGCGAGTCGGAGACGCGGTCGCTTGCAGTGCTGGTGGTGGGAATGAGGATGGAGGGCATCATGACGGGACGACGCGTGCTCGCGCGGTCCTTCCTGGTCGGTGCAAGGGCGGGGGCAGGGACACCTGCACAATACGCGCGGCCAGGTTCAGTGACTGCAGGCTGCTGAGTGGCAGGAAACAGGCCTGGGCTTTCTGTCTGAGTGGGTGGGAAGCGAGCGCTGGCTTTCCAGCTTGGACACCAGGCGACTCGGAGGGAAGAGGAGCAGGACGGGGTTCCCAACGGCGAATCTTGACGCGTGGTTCGTGGCCGTGGAGCGAGCGCGGCGCACGAGGCGTTAGAGCAGGCGCGCGCGAGCGGCAAGGAGCGAGGAAGCAGAGGTCAGCGGGAGTGTTGTCGCTTGGCCAGCGTCAGGACATATCTATGTCTGCAGGCAGGCAGGTAGGCAGGTGTGTGTGCGTGCGTGCAGAGGAGGCAGGAGCGAGCGGGATACGTCAAGATTCTCACGCTCGTGTTGAGTACCGGATGGCGCGCGAGGTCACGGGACGCGCTCTCGCGGCTCCTGCCTCCAGCTTGATTATTCACCTCGAACCATCTACCTACACACCAGGCTCCCCCACCTTCGCTACCTAGTCTGCGTTCAGCGATTCGATGCTGGTCGCGAATCAAGAAGACGTCGACGCCATCTTTTCAGCTTTCTTCTTCCCATCCACTACCGACTCGCCACTTTCGAGCTCCCTCGACTTGTCTGCCCGTCGTGTATTTCCTCGCTCGCCTTTCGAGCCATCACCCGGCTTCCGCACTGCCGCGCTCCAGGACATCCCAAACAATGCCCTGAAGTTTTGGTCGCTCTGCTTCCGAATCGGCAAGTCAAGCACCGCCTGCAACGTCTTCGGCGCCTCGGCGCGAATCTCATCTAGCACATGCTGAGCCGCCACGCTTGTCGTCGCCTCCTTTTCCAGTCGTCGCCAGGAGAAGAGCAGCCGACCCAACGTCTTGTACGTGATGGTGAGGTTGCCCTCACGCAGCTTCACCATCCGACCCCCATCACCACCCTGGAAATGCTTGAGCCCATACGAGCTCCTGTTGAGGAGCATTTGTAGCGTCGCCTTGTCCTGCCCTCGTCGATACCCCGGAAATCCGCGCATCAAGTTCTTTTCGCACACCGCAAACGCGTCTTCGTCTTTACCCCTCACGCACAGGATCTGGACGTATGTGTTCCAGTTCAGATAATCCAAGTGGAACCCGAGGTCAATCACCTCTTGAAATGTGTCCAGGACTGCTTCAAACTCATTGTTTGAATGCAGCGCGCGGATGTAGATACTCAGTATCCGGCTGAGTATACCACGGCTGGCCATTGGTACTTGTCGTCGTTCTGCATGACCAGTCGTCGCCATCTCTAGTGCGCGCTCCTTTGCAAGCAGCCAACATTCCTTCACCTTGTCCAGCTGCCTCAGTCGCAGATTCTGCAACATAATGTGCTGGAGCATCTTCAGTGATCTTGTCGAGCCTCGCACACCCTTGGCCGCCAATCTTTCCTCGTACCGCTTGAGAAGCATAGCAATCGCCTCAACATTTCGGTATCCACTGTACAGCCTCAACAGCACATCGAAAAAGTGCGCTTCCATCTCACTTCCTCCACTCTCGTTGAGCAAGGGCGAGCGCGGCTCCATGCCCGCTCTGTCTGTTTGCACGTCTTTGTCCGATAAGAAATCATCCAGAAGCTCCTCGACGAGATCGAAGCGAACGCCCGGGTGTTTTCGAGAGTCGATAAAATACCTAGTCCGTGACGCAGTCGCTACGAGCTGCAGGAGAGCCCCCCGTGATGACAGCTCAGGCTCAATGTTGCTCTCTAGCATTCTTGTGTAATAGTCCAGTCCCTTCTCAAATTGCATGGTCGTTGCACATCCTTCGATGAGCATGGCAAAATGAAGTGCAGTTGGTTGGAGGCCACCCACTGTCATCATTCTCGCCAAAGTCTGCTCAGCCAGCTGCAATTCTTCCCGCGCCACGAAACTGCGCATCACGGCTGCATAACAACCTGCATCAAAAGGCACGCCATGCTTTGACATCTGACGGCTCAGCCGAAGCACTTGTTCCTGCTCGCCCTGCATTGCATGGTACACCAGAAGCTGCGACCACATTTTTGACAAGTTCGATGCGTCAGTGTGTGGCTGGCGGCGCTCGGTAATGTCTTCGAGCAAACGTTCGGCTATGCTTGGCTCGTCATTACGTATGTAAGCTTGCACCAAGATGCCATCTATGACAGGATTATGGCGAACACCGTAAGAGGTCGCCATTCGATAGAACCTCTCGGTGAGCTCGACATCACCACGATGGGCAACAAACGCCATCACAATGGAGAAGGTGTATGCGTTCGGTGTCAGACCCCTTTCAAATACTTGCGAGAATGTGTTCATGAGTCCGTTGGAGTCGTCCGCCCGGAAGTATGCATACTGTAAGATTCCGTACGCGATGATGTCTGGCTCAAGACTGTGCTCCTCTAGCGCCCAGTCTAAACGCCTGCGTACGCTTTCGGGGTCGGCTCTCATAGCATCGACTTGTAGCAGAGGATAGAGGATGCTCCACTCGAGTCCTTTCAGCTGTGGGTGGAATGCTGCGAAGATGTCTTCAATCTCTTGCTTCTCACCACGACTGGCATGCCATCTCATCATGACGCGTGCAATCTTGGTTGTAGCCGGCTTTCCTGTGCGTTTCCAGTCCTGGATCAATCGATTGGCAAATGCACTGTCGGCGACGTCGGCTGCACTCGTGATGACACTAGCCATAAGTCCGGCAGTCGGATCGTACTGTGTAGAGTCGGCGAAATACAGTGCGTACAGAACTTTCAGATTGTCCAGCACTTGTGCCTTAGTCAGACTCTCCGTCTTGTTCCATTGATGCGCAAGGTTGATTGCTTGTTCGTAGTGCCTGTGCGTCGCTAGACCGTACTGATACAGCTTACGGATGATCGCGATTGTAGTGCGCGATCCAAAGTCAAAGTCATTGATTCTAATCGAAGGGAGGCCAACGTTTAGAAGATACGCCAGAAGACTCAAATGCAGGTTGAACTTGTTTCGACTGCTCGCTCTCCTACCAGTGTCTTGTATTGATGCAGAAAGGCCGGGGAGGTTTCCAAGGTAATCCACATATGCCAGTACGTCCTGAGTAATGGTGGGAGACCGTGCCAATATGGCTTCAAGACTGCTCCGAAAAGCGTTCCGGTCCGTGAACCGATTTTGCAGTGTAGAAAGGTGCCATTGTCGGCGGCGATTAAACGCAGCGAGGAGGTGTGTCCATTGGCGAGCGCCTAGCAGCGCAGTCACAATGTACTCTGTCGCTCGTGCATCGACGAGTGACTCGCGCCCTCTCGATAGCTCTTGAAGGACATTGTCATGGGCAGACAGGGCCTCATCATAATTTTCGAGCGTAAGATGCGCCACCATCTTGAGATGGTTGAGGCTAATAGCATTACGAGGGAGAGAAAAGGAGCGCAAGAGATCGAGCAACCTCGCTGCATCGATCCGGCGCGAAGATGCACTGAGGATAACTGCAACCTGTTCTGCCCGCTCAGAAGTCTGCTGTTCGTCTGTCAAAGCAGACCAGCGTTGCCACACCTGCTCGAGGTGCCCATGGGCGTCTGTGCGCCTACGCAAGCTAATAATCGTATCAAACTCATGGAGCGCTCTTGTGCCATAATCGCCGAGACTTTTGTCGTCGCTCCTGCGCACTTGCCAGGTCTGCTCATCTTCGCCAGCCAAGTGTGGAAGGTGCTGGTCTGAAAGGTTGGTCGCATTGCGAGCGAAACCGGCGTCTGAGCCGATATGAAGCCTTGTCGTGCGCCTTTGGGCGGAGGCCTTGGACACGGGCGGAGGGGGCTGTTGAGGAGCTTGCGGTGCATATGTAGAGGTTGCATGATAGCCCTCATGTGTTCTCGTAAATGAAGCAAAGTGCCTCGTCAATCTCTCGGAACGTGCATCGCTGCCACGTTGACAGGTTGAATTGAACGCCGGAGTTGGTTTACGGAGGTAAGAAAGTGTTGCGGGAGGATATAGAAAGTCGAGATATGGTACGTCGGCAATGGGTGCCAGGCTATTTGGAGTGGAGTTGTGAGGAGATTCGAAGAGGGCGTGCATCGTCACATGGCACCAGGAGGGCAAGTCGAGATCTCCGGCTCCATGCCGCCAGAAAGCTGAGTGAAGCATTCGGCGATTCTGCAGGGCTCGTCTCGAAGGGCGCCATGCTGGAGTGCGAGCAGTTCGCTCGAGCATGCCCATGCATCTGAAGCTCGCCGGGAGGAGAAGAGTCGGGGGGCGAGCGTCGTCTCAGGCGCTGCAAGTCATGAGACGCGTGTGGTAGAAAGCAGACGGGGTAAGGAGCTGTTCATGTGCGGGTGCTGATGGGAGGAGACAGGTCAATGACGATGACTGCTGTGTTGAAGTTCGTCGCCTGCAAGAGTTCGCGACTGTCCGTCGTGCCGTCTCCTCGGTCCCGTCCGCGAAGCTCGGCACCAGAAACTCCGACAAGACGCACGCACGGCACGACACCTCACCTCACCTCGCCGTGGGGCACTGCATCACCATTGCAATCGCTCCGCGTTCCCCTCCTCCTGCCTCTCCACCTCTTCGCTCGCGATGGACATCACAAGCTTCATACACAGTCAGCGAGAAAAGGCTTTCCTCATCGGTGACTATGCCGCCTATCACGATCAGTGCGGACGACACGCTGCCTCGCTCCGTCGCAAGCTGAAGATCGCGACACCGAAAAACCACAAATTCCAGAAGAAAGGCCCACTGACGACTGAGCAGGTTTCCAAGGGCACCGAGTAGGTTTCCCGCCCTTTGTGCTATCCTCCGTCCTCAGTTCTCACCATCCTTGCCCTCCATAGTCATGTCCAGCTTCACCTCGTTGCTGCTGAACGAGCATGGGCCCATGCCATGTCGGTGAAGAATCAGCAGTCCCAAGAGGACACTGAAAACGCTGTTAGCGGGAACACGCGCAAATACATAATCATGCGTCTGCGCAAAGCCGCCGCGTATGCATATGAGATCGTTGCCATCGTGAAGCAGAAGGCCGCCGTCGGTGCATCGACCCTTGACTACCTCGAGGCGCAAGCCTACAGCCTTTATCTCTTCGGCTCTCTTGAGTTCGAGAAACAGTTCAACCGTCACTTTGAAGACCCAAAGACTCAAAGGGTAGCCTGGAACGCTTGCCTGACCGCTTTCTCGGAAGCGCATGTCATCTACAGCGCGCTTCTTACAGCAACTCAGAAGGACGTGTTCAAGGAAATCCTAACGGGAACCATTGAGCCGAGCATACGTTACGCAGCCTATCAGTCACGCTATCCTCGGGCAACCCCCCTTGCTAGCATCGCAAAGCAGCACTTCCGCACGGACCGAGATTATTTGTCCGACGTTGAAAGCATCGATCCTACAGCGCTTCGCGAGCGCAAAGCCTCTTTAACGACAGTGACGAAGGACGGGAGCATTACTGCCGATATACCAACTGAAATCACATGGCGAGGGCGCTCTGCTCCCATCGCTGATGCGTCGATTGGCGCCGCGATAGCAGCCACCTCTTTAGCAGCAGACCACCTCAACGGCTTACTCACTTCTCTCACTTCGACCAAAGAGATTGCGGCGGCTTACGATCCTGTGCTTACTGCAGCCCAGGATACCGTTGATGCAGTTCGCAGTGCTCTATCTGAAATCGCCAGAGAAGGCATCTCAGAGTCAGACTCGCGGGTGCAAGACTTGCGTGTCACTGACCTGGCAGTAAACTACACCCTGATATCCTGGAGAATCGGACGAAATCGTGCTCTTGCCTCAGCTTCAGCTTCAGCTCTGGATGATGGTCTTATGTTTACTTCGCCAACATCCACACCTCGAGTGCGTCGATCCCGTAAAGCGCAGGCTCAGGCCGAGGCCAGTCGTGGAGAGTCTGGCCTGAGGAAGGAGGCACAAGTGTCGCGTGGTCAAAACATAGCATCTCTACGGGATCGCGCTGTTCTATACGCATCGACGCTTCAGTCACTAGATGACATAGCTGCCCTTCCCGGAGCTTCTAGAGACACCTCATTCATAGCCGAGATTGACGCCCAGAGGTCCTATTTCCGTGCTCTACGATGTCTGAATATCGGCTACTCCCATCAAATTCTTAGTCGAGATCACGGAAAGCAGGCGCTGGCCTTGTTTGCCAAAGCTGCCGAGCTTGCGGCCGCTGCTGCTCCAAATGCCAGTGCCGATAGGCTGGGGGCACCAGACTTGTCCGTCTCGCCCTCCCAGGTCCAGGCGTTACAAGCACACAGCAAATTGATAACAGCACGGCAACAAGGTCTGGTCCTCTTGCAGGATGATTCGGAGAAGAGTTCAGAAGGAGGGATCAGTCTTCCGCCATTCATCTCCAACACGTTCTCATATCCAACAACATCTGCGGACCTGCGCAACGTCGTTGGTGTACCGCCCAAGCTGGAACCCGTTCCTGTCAAGCCGATCTTCCTCGATGTAGCCTACAATTATGTCACTTACCCTGGTCAGCAGCAGTACGAGCCTGCAATGGCCGAAGGAGATGATGAGGAGTCGACTAACATCAAAAACACGAATGGCGAGAAGAGGAAGACTGGGTGGTTTGGCGGCCTGCTTGGTCGCTAGAGCCGTCAGGTCGGGACTTGGATTATCACTTCCTACTGCTGTCCGCCTCCCTAGGTGTACCATAATCTCTAAAGTCGAACCATCTCATGACTTTATCACTCATCCTTTCCTCGCCACGCTCCCTTCTTTCCTGCCTCTGCTGCTTGTCGCGCCGCCAGTGCTCCTCTAATTGCCCTATGACTGCTTCGTTGGACGCGATTTCTTGATTGAGTTCCTTTTTGGCAACTTCCAGCGCTGGGCCGCTTAAACCTGTAAACCGCTCTTTGGCAAGTTTGTCTCTAATCTCTTTTGGCAGCGTTTCAAAGGTAATCCGGCCAACCCGCGGCCGTACCTCACCGTCCTCAAACACTGGCATGTTGCTTGCGCCACGGTCCTCCCTGATTAGCTCTTCAAATTGAGGTAGAGGCTCGCCGCGCTGCCGAGCCTTTTCAATGGCTTCTTCTTGCTCCAGCATTCGGTGGTAGAGCGTATCTGCGTGCATCTGAATGCGCTCCGTCTCCTCCGCTGTACGTTGATATGGACTTAGGTATCCCAGTGCCCTTAGAAACTTGCTCTGCATGATGACGCATCGTTCCAGCGCTCTATTCTCATCTCTGCACATTGTCATGCGACTGCTCCATCCTCCATTCTTGAAACAGTTATGAATGTTCCACTGTTCATTTGCGCAATTCTCCAAAGCAACATGCTTGACAGCATCACGACGCTCCTTGTAGCCGCCAACAATATCGTTGAGCTTCTCCTGATCGGATTTCCCGGCGGCCTCTACCTCTACAGCGGGCCTGTACGTCGCCCAGATGTGTGCATAGCGACCATCCTGGAAAAGGGACTCCTTTGGGAGAGGGCGGGTGACTTCCTCGGGTTGGTCTCGCTGTGTGGCGGAGATGGGCGAAACATTGTCTGATCTGAGCTGCAGCTGGTCACGGTATGTCTTGTCGTCCCTCGAGCGAGCATGTGTGGAGTCGGTTTTGGCGGCGGCGTTGTAGGCGGACGGCGATGAGGTCTGTAGGTACTCGCGAAGGGTTGGGTCGAGGTCTTTGAGAGGATCGTCTTTGCTGAAGATGGAGCTTGGCCACCAACCCATTGTTGAAGGCTTCGCTCGAAAGTCTTCTTGAGGCAGTTGAGACTTGTTTAGAAAGTACCTACGAGTGGAGAGCTCTCTCTCTCTCTTCCCTCTTCGAACGGAGCATTGAGCACCGTTGCAAAAGTCCGGCTCCGACCGCGCATGCTGAGTGCATAAAGCTGGGCCACTGTCTAGCATTCAAGTTCTCACTGCAGCGGGACAAACTACCTACTTCGCAATCAGCTGGTTTTTACCAGCTGAGCTACTCAGTCATGACACTTAGATTCATCAATGTTATGGCTTACTCTGAGCGATATTGTTTCAACCTTGATATCCAGTACATAGTGCACGTGCCTTTTGTGCATTTCCATCGAGCATCTAAAGCGTCTTCAATTTTCTGAAGTAGAGAGCCCTTTTCAAGGTCAAGCATATTTTGCTCAACGTGCTTGGTGCTACAAGCGCCAATGATGACTACGTCGCCGAGCTCGCGCTTCAGCTGAGAATGGTCGGTCACCACCTCAAAGCGCACTCAGCCTGCGTCAGCCCGTGTTTGGAGGCAGCAGGACGCATAATGCCCAGTGCGTCGAAGAAGGCATCGTTCCAATATCGCATGCGGTGCATTTTGCCTTGCCACCAGTCTGGGTCGAAGTGCGAACCTGCTTCAATCTGCGTGACCTGCGTATCTCGCTGATACCTGTTCATTAGATAGCCTCCTGCCAGGGCATTGCAGTTTTAGAATGCAATGCCACAGTGACGCAGGCACTTGAAAAGCTCCAGCTTGACAGTCCGGTGCAGCGCACCGTACACTCTCTGATAGACTCTCGGCATCACTCAGCCGTTGCTTTTGCTCATCTCGTAGATTTGCGCGACTTCCCATGCCTGGTAATTGGATGGTTCAAATAGCTTGGAGTAGCCTTCGCGGTAAAGACCATTGGAACCGTCCTGTCCGGGGCGTGAAGATACCACATGTCAACCTTGTCCGTCCTCAGCGCTTTCAGGGACGCGAGCAGTTGCTCTCGGAGATGCTCGGGGCTGTGAGAGGATAACCTCCTGTCGGCTTGTTTGGATAGCTCGTTGGTTTGCCAGCAGTAGGGAAAAATTTAGTGTCCATCACTAAGCCTCTCTTTTGCCAGTCGACCGCGGCAAGATACTCCTCGGAAGAGCCCTTTCCGTAGAAGCGGGCCGTGTCAATTTCCCTATGGCCATGCTTCTGGATGATGTCGAGCGTAGCAGCACACTCGTCAATTGGATGTACTCTGGTTTGCTCTTTGCCTTGCATCGCATTCAATACTAGCCGCATGTGCAGATGGGACTGGGCATACCTTGAGCACCAAAAGGCATTGCGCCGAAGGCGACTTGACCGCCGATTTCTGAGTGGAGGGCATGGAGAGAGCAGAAGGTCTCAAAGCGATCGGTTGGCGGCTTGAAACGAAGGGTCATGAGGAGCCTGAGACACGTCTAGTGGACGTCCTATGCCATTATGTAGAGCTCACTGGCCTCGCAATAGTATGCACGCCTGCTGCCGCACAGCATCGACGAGCTGATGCGTCCATTGAGCATGCTGGATCGTCACGATGCTTCCTCGTGCGTGGGTGACATGATAAGAGAGGCATTTCAGAGGGATCTGCAAACCGGACTGGAGTGCCGGGAGAGCATGCGCGTGCCACGAATTTGCCTTCAATCGCGTCTGGGCGTATTTGCACCCCCAAAGATGGTATTTCTATAGGTAGTCGACCTGACCAGGTCAGGTATGTCCGATATCCAGAGCCGTTTTCTGCGCCGCCTGTGCCTGACATGCTATGAATACGTGCTCTAATTTTGCAAGGCATCGAGTGTGTGATACGGACAGTTCCGACACTTTGGGTTTGTGTGCAAAGCGCACGTCATGTCCTCCCCTAGAGACGCTGCAGTTGAGGCTGTCGCCAATACGTGCAGGCTCTCAAAGCAAGACTTCGAGGAGCATCTTTTCACGCCCGCAATGGTCGAGAACAAGGTTACGAGAGATGTGTCGCTCGAGATGGCCTCAAGTATTGACGCTGACGATCTCAGCGCTTGTTTCGAGCTCGTGCAAGAGACCAGTTCTGAAGCTTACAAAGCATCCAGCCGTGGTTGGTCGCCCAGGGCGAAACTCATGGAGATGAAGGAGGTCGACATGCGATATCTACTTGTGCGCGATGATCCTGGCTCCAACAGCAAACGCGCTGCCAGTGAGCCAGGTGGCCGCGCATCCCTGATCGCTTTCCTCTCGTTCATGATCACCATGGAGGAGCGGATCCCAGTCGTCTACTGTTACGAGATCCATGTGAAACCACATTCTCAGGGCAAGGGAGTCGGAGCTGAGCTTATACGTCTAATGGAACGTATCGGTGTTGCGGCCAACACCAGAATGGCCATGCTCACCGTCTTCACATCGAACAATAACGCCATTCGTTTCTACGAGCGTCACGGCTACCGCCTCTATGATGAGGAGGCAGTACCGCCACCCAAGCTGCTCAGGACAGGTCACAGGCAAAAAAAGAAGCCTTCTTATATCATAATGGCCAAGGATCTGTGTTGAAATGAGCACTACTACTTTTCGTCGCCGTTCTTTATATTTGCACAACTTCTTTTCCCTGCATCTCCGGTCTCTCAACCTCGAACTCATCTCGGAGGACTGCAAACAAGCTGTCTGAAACTATTAGGATCAGTCCCAGAGCCCACACAAGAGTGATTGCGTAGAAGAAGTTGGCGTTTCCTGAGCCCGCATAGACCCAGAGATGGTAGAACGCAGGGCCTAGGAACGTTGCATAGAGCAAGGCAGCCATGGAGATGAAGCCGTACCGTAGAAGCGGGAATATGTGACGATACAGCGGGAGCATGGCGAAGTAAAGCGCAGCATCAGCGATGCTTGGGTAAGGCTTGAAGACGGTGATCACCCCAGTCAAGCACACTAGTGCGAACAGTGGTTGATTCCTCAACCGAACACTGATCCCGCCTACATACGACATCATGTGGAGCCAAAAAACCCCCAGGAAGAAGTCTCTGAATGAATCAAACATCTCCATGAAAAAGTACCACCAGAGTCCAATGTTGGGTGTCAGGTCAGTGAGGAGAATGTGCACGCCGTAGGTGCTGTAGAGGAAGTTCCAAGACCAGCCAGCGATGAAGTATGAGAGGCCAAGCAAAATCGCAATCTGGCTTGCAAAGATTGCGACAAAAGCGATGCAAAATCCTGACAAAGATATGGACTTATTGAACCGTTGTATGATGTTGTCGTAGAGAAGTAACGCCATGGCCGGTAGCAACAAGATGGGATATAAGGACAGGTATGACGCTGCCGCAAGCATGAGGATTGCCACTGGTAGGTTGCCGTAGCATGACGCTGCGACAGCCTGTAAGATGGCACAATTCGTGAATATGCTCGTTGGACGCCCAATGCAGGTTATGATTGTGAATGGATTGAACAGGTATGCTGCACCAATCGCCAGGACATCCCATCTCTTGTGTGCTCTTGGTGACTTGAATAGTCTGGACGATCCAGCCTCGCCCGACGCAGCTACACGCATCAGCGCCGTGGCGTTTAGGAGATCTGTCAGGATGTACAGGAGATCGGTGGGGAGCGGAAACTTCTGAAAGTCTGGCAGTGCTGCGAATGCTGGAAGCAGCAATGGGGCCTTTGCCAATGTCAGGATCTTCTGAGCTGTGATGAAAGCATTGGGTTACATACCTGGTGATAAACCCCTCCATCAAATGCTGAGACTCCCTGTCTGTACCGGTTGATGCCCTCCTGCACTATCCGAAGTCAGCACGGTCAGACGAATATGAAGACAGTAGGATATACGTCTCTTGAAGCCGGTCATGGGAGTCGCGATCTCCACACGACCGCCTAGGAGGTCTGCAAGATTTGGGAAGAGCATGAAGAGGCCTAGGCGGAGCAAAGCTGCCGCCGTAAGGAGCGCAATTTTCTTGTGCTCTCCCATAGCATGCCTTGGAGAGACTCCCGCCCTGGTCTGGGCCATGTTCACGTTCTAGCTGTGCAACATGGCTATTAATGAGCTGTTGTGCGGTCAGGGTTCACGCGCATGCGGAGGCGAGGCCGGGCGTAGCGTCAGGGTAGCCAGCCGTGTCAGCCCTGGAGACCAGTTGGGCGCGGCGATGTCATCCCGACTTGTCAACTTGCCTCAAGCTTCAGGGCCAACCTTGAAGTCCACTTACTCTGACGTGTTGTTGCAGACCCACCAGCTGCCTCAACTATCATCATACAACCCTCGGCGCCGAGACCCTGCACCGCCATCAGATCCTATCCACGCAAGCCCCGAAGACCACAATGAGCAGCTCAGACCCTGAGCGTGAGCATGCTCTCCAGCAATACAAGAACAAGCTCCTCGAGTCACGAGAATGGGAGTCCAAACTAAAGAGTCTGCGGATGGAGATCAAGGGACTACAACGGGATTTCGATGTGTCCGAGGAAAACATCAAAGCCCTACAAAGCGTTGGGCAGATCATCGGTGAAGTGCTGAAGCAGTTGGACGAGGAGAGATGTGAGTTCAACGCATCCAACCCGGCGGCAAAGAACTAATCCCAGGTAGTCATTGTCAAAGCGTCATCTGGACCCAGATACGTCGTCGGATGCAGATCAAAAGTTGACAAGGTCAAGCTCAAGCAGGGCGTACGAGTGGCGCTAGATATGACTACCCTCACCATCATGCGTATGCTACCCCGTGAAGTCGACCCTCTGGTTTACAACATGTCGCTGGAGGATCCAGGCCAAGTGAACTTTGCCGGAATCGGTGGTCTCAATGAGCAGATCCGCGAGCTGAGAGAGGTCATTGAACTTCCACTCAAGAACCCAGAGCTGTTCCAACGTGTTGGCATCAAACCGCCCAAGGGCGTTCTATTGTATGGACCCCCTGGCACAGGAAAGACTCTTCTGGCTCGTGCCGTCGCCAGCAGTCTAGAAACCAACTTCCTCAAAGGTATGTCGTGGCATATGCTTGTAGTTATAGCCCAAAATAACTTTATTTTCAGTCGTCTCGTCTGCTATCGTCGACAAGTATATCGGAGAGTCAGCTCGTCTCATTCGCGAAATGTTTGGCTACGCCAAGGAGCACGAGCCCTGCATCATCTTCATGGACGAGATCGACGCAATTGGAGGCCGTCGATTCTCAGAAGGCACATCCGCAGATCGTGAGATTCAAAGAACACTGATGGAATTGCTGAATCAGCTGGATGGATTCGACTATCTAGGCAAGACCAAAATTATAATGGCCACGAACAGGCCCGATACGCTCGACCCAGCTCTCTTGCGCGCTGGACGGCTGGACAGAAAGATTGAGATCCCTCTGCCTAATGAGGTTGGCCGTATGGAGATTATGAAGATTCATAGCTCAGGTGTACAGATGGAAGGCGAGATCGACTTTGAGAGCGTGGTAAAGATGAGCGATGAGCTGAATGGCGCAGACCTGCGAAATGTTGTCACCGAAGCCGGCCTATTTGCCATCAAGGACTACCGCGACGCTATTAGTCAAGAGGATTTTAACAAGGCCGTCCGAAAGGTGGTAGAGACAAAGAAACTAGAGGGCAAGCTCGAGTAGGTACACAATCTAATCTGCCTGCCAGTAGATCGCTAACAAGTATAACAGATATCAGAAGCTGTAGGGCAAAGCATGTCCAGCATGGAGTTCGGCGGCGCAGCAGCACCCCCTGGCGTCTCCATGGTTCGATGCTTACGTGGGTGACAGCTCGGAGGCGTTACGGCTCTATTGGAACATAGTCTACTATTCACATGCCACGCAAGCCACTGACATAGCATTCTCGATGTAGCCTCGCGAGCCGAGAAGATGGCTCTTAGGCGTCGATCGAGCAGCTGATATGGGCCGTTAGCAATGCAGATGGCTCTTCGCACAGCTCGGCCCTAGTTTGCGACGCGCTGGTATTCACAAGTCATTGATTAGCGTGCCTTGAGGTTCTCCAGGTGATGTTTTTTGCAAAGTGAGCCCTCATCGTTTTCCTTCATAGGTCTCGTCTTTCCCCTTCTGCCTGCACAATCAGCACTTGCGGCAGTGATTTGATATGATTGAATCGAGGGTCTCTCAGTGGCTCTCTGACTATGAGAATATCCAACATCATAAAGGAGGGTGGGGACGGGATGAAGTTCCGCGGTTTGAAAGGTTTGGGTGTCTTCGTCACCGGACAGATTGCTGGCGTGCATGGCCGTGGTTTGAGCAACACGAGGTCTCATGATCTCTGATCCGTCTGCGACAAACTCCGCTCGGCTTCCTCCACTGTATACCAGACTAAGACCCCTGCTGCGATACATTTTCTAGACTCTGGGATAATGGAAGAAGCATGACTGGCCAAGGTCTAAGTTCCTACCATCCTGACACTGATGACATGCTGGAGAGTACCCACTGTTCTCACTACTGAGCTAGTCACTTGTGACACGGACACATGAGTTAATGATTTGGTCATTAATCTCGCCCGATACTTTCTATCCCAACGCGTGGCGTAATACTTTCGGGTCGAACAGGAGGTACGAGAAGCATGCTGGAGGGTGTCGCGATATTCTTTGGCGAAGAAGTCTGAATGTATCGCATGTGCAAACGGACAATAGTTCTCTAGTCGATATCGCGAATGCATCTCATGCAGTTGAAACAGACGTAACGCAGAGACGTTTATTGGAAAGCAGAAAAGGAGCGGCGTTGGCGTCGGTTGACCTATGTGGTTATGTCAAGGCGTGCATCGGTCTGCAGATTTGACCGGTGACTGCCACTGAGGACTGGTCAACTCAAGCCAAGTGGTCAAGTTACTCGACTGCTCGCCACGAGCGCTCAGACGCGATCATGATCTGAAAGAGGCTTGCCGCGGAAGGGCCGAATCCATAGAGAGTGACCAATTCTTGCAGGCAGGAAGTTGAGCAACTTGTCATATGCCGCAATATTAGAGTCCGGGTTGCGCTTTGCTGGAGCGTCCTAGATGTGACCCGGCAGGCTAAGACGCGGAAGATGGAATTTGGAAGGTCTACATAGCTCGAGCGCCTTGATGTCAACCGGGACCCTGGCTGGGGACGGACTGGCGTTTTCCGAACCTCGCGACCAGTGGCGAATGACTTGTGGAGAGCTTCGGATGCAGCTTCGTGGGGGGCATGATTGTAGGCGTAGCGGACAGAGCTCACGCTGTTGATCTGGTCAAGACGTCAAAGGAAGGCGGCCGGGCAACTAGGCTCCGACTTGCTTGACCGGACGATAAGTAGTGGATCGACACGCCCGTCAGACATAGCAATGTAGGCGCTGGCCAGAAGCAAGGCTAAGGGCAACTACCGGCAATGACGGGTCGAGGCAGCGTTGACACAGCAGTGCAGGCGCAGGAGGGTGTCTCGGGCGACCCAGCAGAGCCTCTGAATGTGTCGCGTGCCCAAGGTCCCTCGAGCAGACAGCCATTGTGCGCTTCTAGACTTCTGCTTCGGCGGCGAATGGCCTGTCGGCCTCGAGCAGAAGCGTCACTGGCCAGTCGGTTGAATGCGGATGGATTCGCTGGCCTCCCATGTCGTCTTCAGGCCGAGACTTGGTGCCGACAGTAGGCGGATACGTGATTTGCTCGCCGAAGTCACTCGAGCACGAGGAAGAGCTCGCTTCTGAACGGATGGACGGCCGGTTCTGCGAGGAGCGAGAGAGGCAGCGGGACGTGGCCTTCCAGGTTCAGTAATATTCCGACAAGTCGGCGGATTGAGGCGGACGTGTACGGGCTGGACGGACATGACTGGAGGTTAGGTAGCGTGGCCAGGTAGGTAGGAACGTTTGTGTGGAAGGCTCCAACATGAACCTACCCAGCACGGCGTGCCAGGTAGGTAGGTAGGCACGGTAGGTACCTCGGTACTTCAGGGAGGCGGGGCATTCCGCTTGGGGTTTAGCGCGATCCGCTGCCCTCGACAGAGCCTCATTGTCATCAGCATTAATCATCCACACGTCCATCCGTTCCAAACTTCAATCAGTGCTGCTGCTGGGCTCTCGCAGCAACAGCATCATGGCGGGCGCACATGGCGCGCGCTCCAAAGCCTTCGGCCCGTCTCATCAAGCTGCGCATGGCCCCGACATGGCCATGTCACCTCGCTGATCAGGAAGGTCGAACAGTACCACACTGCTGAGGCTGAGCAGCCCGCCAGCCCGCGCACCCTCACAGCCCATTCGCTTCTGCCCCAGCTTCCCCCGCTCTTCTGCCTCCAGGCAATCACAAGTCGAGGTGTAACGGATTCTACTGCTGTGTCTGGTCTCAGGTCATACCCCGCTGTGGGCTCTGCCGCCGAGGTTCTCTGGAAATGCCACGCGCTTACCACCACTGCGTCTCATAGGCTGCCCCCGTCTATCTTGCAACTCATGCGCCTGTCCCAAACGTCATACATGCCATCTCAGAGAGAACTGCCGTTTCGACCACCAAGACTTCCCTATCTACCTTGTCCGGGTACCTACGGCACCGCTTTCTCTCTCGTTGAAAGCCAATCAAGTCGTCATGCCAGAGGGCCGCTTTTTCGCACGCCGGACACGGCGCCAGCGATGCAGGCAATGACCGTGATCTTGTCCAACCTCGGAGCGCGCCAGTCAGACAGACACGGTCTGCCCATTTTGCCTGCTGAGTATCTTGTGCAAGCTCGCTAGTGTCCCACCCCTGCTCCCAGTTCATCGCTCCAGAATTCTTCGCCTTGCTCTTCGAACCCATGGGGGCTATTTTTGCCTTGCTATCTCTGTGGCTGTCACCATGACGATGCCTTCTGACCCATTCGTCTGGCGCTGCTACTTAATCCACACGCGCTCCCCCAACTCCATCCCAATCCAACTCTCCAAACACCAACGCTGCTCAGCCTTGCTCTGGTCCTCAAATGCAGTTGCCGCATGCCTCGCCTGTATCTATCTGGCCTGATACGTCAGATCAAATGCGGTCGGGTAGTAACACCTACTCGGAACGCCGACACGCTGGAGCAATACCTATCAACAATCAGCAGGGCTACTATACGCGCCATTTGCCATCAGAGAACGCCTTCCAGGTCGCACGCTCAAATTCCTCGACTCGTCACGTCTATCCGCATCATGCCTCTGCGGACCTTGCCTTGCCCAATCGCCTATCGACGAGCATCGGCGCGTCGGAGCCATCGGTGAGCTGTAGCCGCAGTTGCTGTCTTGCACATACCAGTGGCAGCAACGGTTCCTTCTACACCCCTCCCTCGTACGGCCTGCAGTATCATCAGTATGGCAACCTTGCATCGCCTACAAGTGACCCTGTGATCATGCACGATGACATGTCGATGGTGGAGGGGCTTGATGTGCCCATGGAGGATTTACATGAGTCTTTGCCAGGATACAACCAGTCCCAACTTGTCGCCAATGCTACGGGATCTGGATTTAGCCACGATGTCTGCAATGAATCTTATTTTAGTACCACGGGAGACATGTCGCCCTCGTTGGGCGTAGAGAGCGACCCGCAACACCTAACTGCGTTCCCACCTTTGCTTCTACCATCCGACCCGATACAGCCACGAACCATCCACCAGCGGGGTCGCTCCCGAGCTGCCAGCTTTACAGCACTACAGCAGCAGACCACCCAACATCAGAGTTATAGTCTACCTCACCTCGGACTTCGATGGGATCGCAACGACCCCCAGGATTCCTTTGCAGACCCAGAATGTTCTCGGCTCACCCTTCCGAGAGAACAGAACCCCGAGCACCTACCACTGCGCCCCAAAGACCCGCGCATAGCCTCGAGCAGGGTCCAGGCTGGCCCGTTGCGTCCTCGTCGAAGATCAAGTGAGACTCGTGGCTCCCATCCAACTGCCCGAGCTGTGCGCAAAGGACCCTTGGACCCTGCAACTCGTCGAGACGCGGCGCATATGCGCATCAAAGGTGCTTGCAACTACTGCCGTGAGCACAAACGAAAGGTACGCTTGCTCAGAGTGTCATGTCCGAATGTTTGCTAAATTCTGACAAGTGCGATGGTGCCACACCGTGTGGCCCCTGCAGCAATGCCTTCCATAGGAGTCTCCTAGACAACCCCTGCCGCGGGAACATGGCAGAGAACATTGCTTATGTTGCCCTTCAAGGTCAGTACGAGTGGTAGCGACACATGTGATGGGTACTGACGTGGGAAAAAGACGATCGAAGATGGTGTCCGCAGCCTCGGAAACTCAAGGATTTTGGCATCTCCGGCCCTCGCCTCTCCGACTCTGATTGCTACATACCTGTACAGCTTGGGTTTGGCTCGCCGCTGATGTGCAAGGTGAAGACTGTACAAGTCTCGTCAATTCAGGAGCTGACGCATCACCACATCACTATTGTGGCCCCCAAGGCCGGCATGGCCGAGCCAGCAGTGGAGGTGCACAAGGACTTTGTTCTCCCCGTCGTATTCTCAGACGACTTCAAGCTCAAGGAGGCGTTGTCTAAACATATTCATCTCCTCGCGGACCGCGACTTCCGAGAATTCAAGTGGTATCGCGCAAACTTCAACGTCTTAGAGAAGATCTACAGCCTCTACACCTACTATCGCGACTCGGGCGATGAATCAGCTGCAGCCGTATTACGCAACGCACTTTCTCTGCTGTGCCTCATCCATGCGTGTGATACACTCATTACATTACAGGATGACGCTGTAGGTGCCATTGCGACGGAACTGATCTTGAGCCGCTTCCAGCCTGATCCCAAGGGGGTAGGCATGTCAACGTGCTTCCTGAGGGCACAACTGGCCGAGGTGGTGCCCTCGCTTGCTCGGGAAAGCATGACTGAAGCCGTGAAATCTCTGTTCGCTCTCTACATGAAGCCACGGGCGGAGAAGCTGCCCCTAGTAATCGCGACCAACGTCCTGATAACGATGGCGCTGGAGTCTGTGATCTTTCGTGGTAAGAGCCCTGCGCTGCATCGCTTCCTGCACACGTCCACGATGCCAGTCTCGGCGGAGCAGCTGGTGGCCGAGGAAGACATGTCGCGACATCCCTGCGTCAGCAACAGCGAGGCGTGCGCATCGATTCTGAACGCGCGATACCGCGATTATCTCACACAACATGGCCAAGCGTGGCTGCTTGACCCGTCTGCGGTGGAAGAGCACGATGCGGCACACCTAGCTGAGATTCTGGGCGACGTGCCGAGCAGATTCATGACGGAGCTGCGCGGACTTGCGAGTACGGCGTCCCATTACCTTAGTGAGACTGCTGCGAACCGGGAGCTGACTCTGGATCGACTGACGGCAAGGCTCTTTATGAGACCTTGAAACCGTCGAGCAGCAGCAGCAGCACCGCGACTGTGACGAATTTCTTTTCTCCTTCTTACGATAATGACGACACGATTGAGATATGACATGGAAACGGGAGCTCGAGTCGAAAGATACCCCCAGCCACCCTTCCATCACCCGCGACGGCGGACAACGACGACGGCAAGGTACATTTGGAATGGATGTGGCCAGCGTTTTGCTTTTGCCTGGCTTGGGAAGAGGGTTCCCTGTAGATGTTTTGAATAACTTGTGTGCAGGTGCCGAGTGCCGGCAGTATATTTGTTCGGGGTTGAGTCAGTTCGTCGCACTGTACCTACCTGCCTAATGGGTACCTACCTAGTAGGTATGTATGTAGGTAGTTGGCGGATTCTGTTCTGGGTAGCAGCTACCTGCTGTATTCTCGCTGTGATGCACGTGGATCTCTTACTAGAGCTTTCGAACACGCTTTGCCACCTCTTGCGTTGAAACTCTTCGTCCTGCAAGGTGCACAGCCCCGTCGCCCTGAGCGATGATCGCTGTCAATGCGCCGACTTTCGTCATTAGATGGCATAGACTCATGGAATGCCCCTGCGACAAGCATGCCTGCGTAAGTCCTGCAGTGCCTGCCGCCAACAGCGGTGACGGTGTCGGCCGCGCGCTTGTCTGCCCAGGTAGGTAGGTAGGCAGGCGGGCATTGGTACAGTAGCACGAGTAAGTACTTTGAGGCATGCACTGGACTGTACACGGAGCGATGGAGTCGGTAGGTTGGTACGAAGAGGTAGGTACGCAGCACAGAGTGGTTCAGGGCTTCGGCTGCAGTATTATTAATAGGGGTCCACCCGAGCGACGCAAGCAACGTCAATGTGGTTGGTTGCACGATAATAATGAGAGGAGCTCAAGGACCGCCGCAGTCTTGAAACGACTTTAAAACTCTGGGAGCCGTGCAAAGGGGATCGAGAGATATGATGTACTGTCCATAGACCTACCGTGCCTGATAAGTTTCCTCGACGTCTCTGACGCTGCGAGCCCACCGTTTCAAGTTGCACAGGTGCGAAATCCGATGCGTCCCATCCTCACTTGGGCGAGGATACGAGCATACAGTATACTGTCGGTACCTAGAGTCTTGGTCTGTCCGGGGAGAGCAGCAGCACGGCGGGAGAACGACCGTTCGGCTTCCTCTGCAGGCGCTTCCGGGCGGAGCATTACCGTGTCAGAGTCCTTATCTCTCAGAGATGGTGAAGGTACCTAGCGGGTGGTACAATATATAGATGCGATGGAAAATTTTTAATTAGATGACCATGGGCTCCAGGGGAGGGGGTGCAAATTCGGCTGTGTCTGCGTGCTGTTCAGGATGTGTTCATCCACCTATACCCATACCTACCTAGCTCGCAAACAAATGCTGACTTGACTTGACACGATACGGCCTGTTTGTACCGGGACTGCGCACAGACGAGAGGCTTGCGATGCGAGTGCCAACAATAGCCTCCACTGTCACGTCTGGGGGGAGCATCCGCCTCGTGCTCGCAGCGTCCAACAGAAGGGCCTTCAGTCGTGAGTGACATTCAGTGTCGCGCCACCACTGGCCTGGCCCGAAAGATGGGCTTGACCACAAAGACGAGATGCACCAGTGCTAGCCGCCCGCACCGGTGCCTTTTCGTCGTCCTGTCAACGCAGCTCGGCACACTTTACGCGTCGCTACATGCTGGTCCTACACCATTGGCCGATACGATCTCTGCAGCGACGGCGCAACACTCGGCGGCGGCCCAGAGGCGTGATTACGCGAGACCAAGGAGGACTGTAACGACTAGCGTACGGGCCAGAGTCGAGCGAGATTGTGCGTCGGCGATCGTTATTTTCAAGGGCGCGCGCGTTTCCGCATTCCATCTCCCATCTTCGACTGGTGGCCAAAATAGTCGTCGACGGAGACAATGACACTAGAGGTGCGAGAGAAACGTTGATCGTGACATCAGAAGTGAACAAGGAGTGCTAGATTCATTGGCATGTATCCAGCAGAACATATGTGCAAGTGTGCATTGGTACACCTATTACAGTGTACACAATGGATTAAGCAAACGCAACCCGCAATTCCTGTCGCTCATGCAATGCTTCCCGTACCCAGACCCGCTCCACTCTAGGGTGTTGTTGCTCGACCAACACAGCTAAATATCAAATCCACTTTCAAGAGACCGTGATGGCTTTCGTAAATTATTAAGGCGACTGACGCGGGACACGCGACCAGTCAGGTTGTCCAGCAAACGACGACGGAAAAAGATGCAATCGATCGCTGGGAAAAAGCCACCCCTCTGAACAACCAGTGACAATCGTGAGACCAAGGGGGTATGAGAGGGTCGTCAATCAAAATGTTGAGTCGTGAGAACGTGATTTACGAAACCCTCCTCCGCGTGACAACCACCTGCGCAACTCCGAATGATGCAGACATGCATCCACTTACAGGAAAGCAGCAGCGACAGCGCCGAAGACAACGGCGAAGGCAGAGCCAGCCTGGACAGAGGAGGCAGCGCCAGTGTAGCGAGCAGTGGGAGTAGCGACAGTGGCGTTCTTGGGGATGGTGGCAGTGGCAATGACCTTGGGGGCCTGGGGCTGACCGTCACCGATCTGGGAGACGACAGCAGTAGCCTTGGGAGCCTGGGGCTGGCCGTCACCGATCTGGGAAACGACACCGGCCTTGGGGGCCTGGGGCTGACCGTCACCAATCTGGGAGACGACGGGCATGGCAGTAGCAACGCTCTTGGGGCCCTGGGGTTGACCGTCAGAGATGACGGTAACGACGGCGATGTTGCTGGTAATGGCAATGGGAGCGGTGGGGACCTGGGGCTGGTTGTCGGAGATCTGGGAGATCAAGCTGGCAGAGGTGACGGTGGGAAGGGCACCGGTAGCAGCGCCATTGACAGTGCCAGTGGAGGTGACGACGGCGGTAGACTGGGCAGCGCCGTAGGGCAGGATGGCCAAGAAGATGGGCTCACACTGAGGGGCCCAGTGGCGGTCGTAGAGGTTGTAGAAGGTACCAGACAGGCACTGGTAGAAGATGGAAGAGCCACCAAGGGCCAGAGTGCCGTTGGAGCAGGCAGAGAAGCCAGCAGTGTAGATGGCACCAGTCTGGGCGGGCTTATCGAACTGGAACTGGAAGTTGTCGGCGATGTAGCCAGTGGCGCCCTTGGTCTGCTCGGTGAGGACACCGTCGTTGAGGGACAAGATCAAGTCACCACCCGCACGCTTAGCCTTGGCGGGAGTGGAGGCGTTGACAACGGAGATCTGGAATTGACCGTTGTAGCTGGGCTGGCAGCCAGCGGGGGCGGGAGCAGAGGGAGCGATCTTGGCGGTGACACCCTGAGCGGCGGCGGAGGCGGCGAGGCCAGCGACGGCGAGGACTTGGGAGAACTGCATTGTGTCTTGTCGGGATGGATTGTCGAAGGGAACAATTAATTAGTAGTAGTCTGGATGAATAGGGATGATGTTGGTTGAGCGAGAGACTAAAGTGTTGCTGAAGAGCAAGACACAGATGCAGACAGCCGCCTTTGGGAAAGGGGAGTTGATAAAGACTGAGAAGCAGATGGAGGATGAGAGGGAGAGGAGGAAAAGAGTGGCAGGGGGAAGCGGCCTGGTTATGAAGGGCAAGGGATGCCCGGCACAGGTTGGCGCTAAGCAGGTCGAGAGGCTCGGCGCTCAGCCCGCCAGCGTTAGCGCCCACTCGTGCTCATCTTACTGCTGGCGGGTGCGCGAGGTGATTTGCGTGTCGGCTGCTTCATTTCGCACATCCAGAAGTCAAAGACATGCGCTGCTGTTTGCGAGCGGTACAATCAGCACGGTACCTGCTATCTGCACAGACGGCATCGAACGTCGCCAGCAGCAGCAGCACTGAAGCGCTGAGGTCGCTGGCCGCCTGGCCGTCTGGCCGAGTGCCCTTTTGTCCTGCTTTCGCCCGCCTCTCGCACACCCTCGCCCATACGAGCGCTGCCACTGTCACCCACCCCCCAACAATGCTCTCCCCCACGCCCAGCCATCCCTTCCACGCCCACCATTTATTGCCATCAGCGCCGCTGTTGACGCATTCCCAGCCTTCCAACAAACAGCTTGCCACAATCCTCCGCCCGCTGTCCAGCCTGGCCGCGCACAGCAAAGCGGGCCCCGCCATTTGTCTTTCTCAGCCGCTCGCTGACCTGCGTCTGCGGCTCTCCCGTCCGTTCAGCCTCCTCGTGCTGTTGCTAACATTGTCCTGCTGCTCAGCCTCCGCGTGTCCGTGTGACTGCTCGGGGCCGTCACTGCACCATAGGAACACCACTACCTACCTTACCTCGACCTGCCTAGTCCTTCGTCTCCCCTTCGTTTCTGTTACCTGTTACCTGCTACTAGCTAGCACCCGATCTCCCTTTCTCCTCTTTCGATTGAGCGGTTTTCTGCTGCCTTCTAACTTTAGCCTCCTGCCCCGGAAAGCGAATACCCTGCCCCCCTTTTTTCTCCCTCTCGCAACCTAGAATGTTTCCCTGGCTGCCTAGGCAACGACAGAGCAGCGTAAGACGGCCATACCGCCTCCACCGTTGCATCACGCCGCCCGAGAGGCTGCAGCACCCCATCATTCGTACTTTCGTGAGAGCGCAACCTCGCCGCTTCCCCACACGGAGCGCTCAGCCGCCGCGACAGGCCCGACATTCTCTGAGATTTCATCATCGCGAGATTGGCCTCCCTTCTTTGGTGCTTGCTTATCAGCCCACGAGTGCCGCCGCCGCCGCCGCCGCCGTTGCGTCCCCTCATCTGAACGCGGTAGTTCCATCTCGTTTTGAAGATCTGCTCAAACCTTAAACGGTTCCCACGATAATCTCCCCCCTTGCTTGATGTCCATGCTGAGACACTCAGAAATTGATTTGCCTTTGTATCAAAATAAAGCGCGCCGAGATCAACTCTCGTTGGATCCGGCCAAGCTATTGTCTCCTGCCGCTGCTACGCTACATCGAGCAGCGCTCGCCAAGAGCAATTTATCAAGCATCAGCATGTCACCCAGCCTGCGGACCGTCTGGATTCACGCCACTCATCAGCATGGGCCAGCGACAATCTCTGGTGTTTGTGCTGTTATTCGCCGTGATGCAGCGAAAGTCTGCCCAAGTCCCATAAAGTAATGCTCGACGCATGATCAATTAAGTGACGCTAGTTTTGAGGCAATACTCATGTCGTGAACGGTGGCCCACAAGGCTCAACCGCGCGAACCTTGCAGTCGACGACTGTGATTATTCGCATCTTCGCCCAATTTGATGCGGCTTGGCTGACTCGAAAGCTTCGCCTGAGAGAAGGTTTTTGTCGTGCGAGCCGGACTTGGGCTATTCTAAGCTGGCACAGGTGGGCAGCAGCACCGCCTTGGCTTCAATCTGAGAGTTTGTACCATGACACACATGCCTGCAGAGCCTCCATCTCACTCTGCCTCTGCAGCCAAGACCCCAGCCAGTCCCCGTCATTGATTATTTTCCTCTTCAAATAAGCTGAGCAAATGTCCTTGACAATGTCGCATACGCATTGATTTGCCAGGTCCCGCATCACTGCCCTTGGCTCGCGCGTGATGCGGTTCCATCGACATAGTGGCCGTACCCCACATGCTTAAGAAAAACATAGAATGCTACAAACTGTTCACTTTCACCGTCGGCAGAGCACCTGATCGTCTATCATCGATCCACAACCAAGTCTCGCCGACACGTCTGCAGCTGCGGTGGAAGTCGCGACAGGGAAGCCACCACTCGGAGCGAGTTTGACCCGCGGCCGTCGTAAGGCGGCAGCATCACTACACTTGCTGCAGCACGTTTGAGAAGAATACAGAATCTATGCAGCTGAGACACTGGGCGCATCTGAACTTGGAGTTGTGAAATCGAAAAGTGGGCATCTAGCGAGGCGCAGTGCAGAGGCTGGTGGGGCTCGGCACCCAATCACGTCCGCCAGACCATAGCGTAGTCGGGGCAACCATCGATAATTGAGAACACGCCCTCTCGACTCCTGTTTCACTGCCGTGACTGCCTCTCCCACACCTACTCTGACCAGGCCTGCCGGCGTCCATGCCGTCTGTGCTGCTTGTCTTTCTCCCTGCGTCGTCACTCTCACGGGCTGGAGGCGCATTTCGACTGTTGAATTTCACAATTCCGCTAGGGAGGTGCTAGCAATTCCATCGGTCAATAGACTCTATGCGCCCTCCCGCACGTTGCCTGAGGAATGGGTTTCAGGGAAAGATTTCGCCGGAGTCGCTCGTATGTCAAATGTTCCTCCCTTGCTGAGTACTACATGCCAGAATTAACAAAGAACCACAGGCTTGGGCCCATCGATGGCCCCCTTCCTCTGCTGTCGTCCCTCGCTACCGAAAGTGCCACCTCTTTCCACACTGCCCTCGACTTTCAAGATGACCTAACCGTATCCACACCCACTGGAGAACGTCGTAGCCGTCAAGATGCCCGTCAACGAATCCGCGACCAACTCTTTGGTCCAGGCTCCGACGATCCCAACCTAGTCCGTCACTACAGCCACAGTCCCATTAAGCTCCTGCCTGTACACCCTGATGAATGCCTGTCACCCACCTCTGTCAGCCCGATCAAGCGCGCGTCCAGCAACATTGAGGAACTCATCAACACTTTAAGGGAGGTCAGCAAGACAGCAAGCCCAGAGGAGCTTGAAGCGATTCGGAATGCGCTTGGAACGAGACAAGGCAGCGAAGGCGCTTCCTCAGTAGCGAGAGACCCAGCAGTCAGTTCGCTGATGCGGCGAAGGACCCTACAAAAGCCGGGTGTAGCAACACGCGCCATGTCACACAAGGACCTTAAGAAGCACGCTCTGCCAGAACCAGCCTCGGAGCCATGCGAGGAGAGAACCCAGCGACAAACGTGGAGTGAGGAAATGTTCGTTAACTCCCCTCTTTCCAAGCTTGCAAATATGCAGGAAGGAAAGGTCAAGGTCACCATGGGACGCTGCGAGACGCCCTCCGAGATCAGCTATCCTCTCGGTGCATACCAGATTGGCTCCCTTCGTGTCATGAACGGGGCGGCCTCGCCCCAGCTCAGCGTTGCGTCCAACAGAAGACACACTTCAAGAGACATCTCGAGCGGCTATCTGCGGCGCATGGACGATTACTTTAGTCCCACCGCTGATGACGCAGAAGACTCCTCTTGCGCTGAGACCGAAAATGGCTTGTCGCAAAAATGTTCACCACCAATCCAGCGGGAAGACGCCAGGGTCTCCCATCAACCACATTTGCATCTCGAAACATCGGCACCTTTATCAAGCCAACGATCCACAAGCACCAAAGAGGCCTTGAGGCCGTCTCCTTCTCCGCAGGGTCCGCGTCGTCCACCAGCCGCTCGGAGTGCCACTGACAAGCCGAGCGCTGCAAGGCCGACCTCTCCAGGTGCTAAGTCAGACATGGCCCGCATGTACGACCTTGTAGCCACATCAAACCCGTATTTTGGGGTATACAGTCATTACGAACAGCCTCGAGTCGATACAGATGACCAAAATTGCAGCGCAATGGACCGAACCTGGGATGGAACTCAGGCGGAACTTCGCCACATTGCGTCTACATCCTCATGTGCCGTCAAGCACGCGGCGAATGAAGTACCAAGCGCTATTGCGATCCTAGGTCGGACGGTCTCAGCCAAGTCGATGGCAGCCTCGGAGGCATCTTCGGCATATGCCTCTTCCTCCTATGCAGACAGCAATCTCTCAATTAGCGGCGCAACATCAAGGTCTCGGCTGATAACAGACAGTGGGTACGGATCACAATCGTCGCTGGAAAGCAAGGCGTCCTTTACGACCAAGGCTGAGCAGGGTCCGGCACCGAGTCCTTTGCCAAGGGATCAAGAAGCCTCTCGTCAGAACGAAACGCTCAAATATCGCTCCGCCTCAACAGACGACTTGCAGAGCATCGCACATAGCCTAATCAGCATGAATACGATGCTAAAGACGTCTCCTCCGTATCTGGAGCCAGCTTCATTGCCCTCAGATGCGATTGTAACGCCAAAGCTTATGATTCACGATTCATCCGCGCCTTCAAAATCCATACACAGTCCGTCCATGTCGAAGCTATCAGCTTCATCGACGGCCTCCCCATCGCCAACAAAGCCGGAGGAGTTGCCGAAGAAGGAGCGCAAGAAGCTTCAAAAGCGTCGCAAATCAATTATTCGGCAGGCGGAACCAATCACGTTACGAATGAGCCATGACCTGGACGATGTGCCCGCCGTACCCTCCGAGGTTGCGTCGAGCTATAGCACTCGAATGAGTCAAAATCCAGAGATGCAGTCTCTCGAGCATACCTTCACGTCAGCGGCGACAAGTGACAAGTGCAAGCCGGCTGACGATTCAAGCACAGTGGAGCTTGCAAGCCTCCGATTTCCGTCTCCGACGCTTAATGGCACATGGGAGACATCACCAATTGCAGTGCGTGGCCGGAGGTCAAGCAGGCGAAGCACTGGAAGCGAGGCACCAGTTCGTAACAGCTTCCTCCGAAGCTTATCCAGAAAACGACGCAAGGGTAGAGGTGGGGATGAGCTCGACGACGAACCCAGTGAGGCGGAGGTGTTGCAACTTGCGGATTTCGGAACAGTTGCAGACTCACTAGGCGCATCTCCGTACGAGCTGGCTACGCCGCCCAGTCGGCGTAGGCGGCCAAGCTCAGAAGTAATTCAGCATCCGCATCAGATCAGTCGTCGGTCACTGAGCCGGCCCAAGTCGACGGGCATGACGGAAGAGGAAGCATCGAGACTCGCTCTACAGCGAAGTAAAGACCGACAGAGTAGCCCATATGCATCTCCGAATAAGACCAGTCCTCTGGCGGCGAGAGAGGTGAACTGTTCAAGGCCGCGGCGACCGCGACCCAAGAGCGAAGTGAGAAGCGAGATTCCTCCGGTGCCTGCGTTACCTCGACCGGGAAAGTCGGCGGTACGGCCAAAGTCTATGTACGGATCACTGGAACCGTTGTCCCAAGCTGCCTCTAATGCATGGGACGAGGTGCAAGATAGTGAGGGCTGGGATGAGTATGCCCGGCATTGGCGAATGCGCCGGAAATCGATAGGGGAAGGCTTGCTCAAGAGACCCGGAAAGGAGACGATTGATGGGAGCTGTTCATCTCAGCGGCCCGACAGTGCGGAACAGGATGGCAGCTGGACAAGTGGTGCAGCGACAGTGAGGCCTCCTCGGACGGGGTTCGACGCCAGCTGTCCGGTGGCGCTACGATCGCGATACTATGGCAGCAACGGGATGAGCAAGGAGGGAAGGGTGGGCTCGAGACCTATCTCGACACATGGACTGTCTGCTGGGCGGACCGCCTCACCGAGCCCGTCGATCCGGGAGCGTGCAGCCATGTTTGAGCGGGCGTCGTCGAGAAGGTTGGGAGGTGGCAGCGAGAAGGAGGGCGGAAGGGGGAGAGAGAAGGTCAGGCAGGCAGAGGTGATCGCAGGAGCCCAGAGCCTGCGAAATGTGTCTGCATTCCTTCGCAGGTCCAGCTCTGGCTCGGGGGCGATGATACAATGAGCAGTGTCAATATGACGGATTGCTTTCTGAGCCGTAATGGCTGATCTGATCTGCAGGTACGACAGCGGAACGTTGAGCGTAGTCTCGAACCTTAATGCCAATGTCCAGATGCGGCTGCTGAGCCAGGTGGGCGAGGCTGCCTGCATGCGTCGTCGCTGGTGCAGCAACGCTACGTCCATGTCTGCCCTCGCACACCATCGCCCATGACGAGAGCCGCGCTCGCGTGCGGGCGGCGCATGGCACGAGCTGGACGCAAACGTCGACGCTCGAAGTCACGATCGGCAGCTGCATGTGAAGTGTGCCGCAGCATCGATTCTGTGAAACGGCGGCAACCGCAACCGCGACCGCAACCGCAGCCGCGACGGAAGGAGCATCTGCTTGTAAACTTCCCTCGACTTCCATCGCACCTGCCAGGCATCTTTCCCTGCCCTGCGTGACGTCGTCCTCCCCAACTCCTGCCACTTTCAACTCCTCTTCTTTCTCTTCCTCTCCTTCGCTTTGCATCGGATCTTCCCTCCTCCACTCCCACATCTTCTGCACCACCACCACCACCACCACCCATTCAACAATGTCCACCTTCGCCGTCTCTCTGTAAGTTCCTTCCAACTTTGCTTCGCTACGACCCTCCCTTGCTCACTTCACCTTCCAGTTTTCTTCCCTACACCATCAATTTTGCCATTTCCGATGACGCCGTCGGACGTCGTCGCTCGAGCAGCAATCTGTCGCCTCCTGCTTTACCTAGCCCAGGCTACGATGCAACCACGACTCCCAGCCTCTTCAATCGCTCGACTCCCCCCCACACCCCGGACGAGTCGACCGATGCGAACGGCCTCTTCCTACAGCTAAAACCATCGTCACCTGCTGTTCACTTCCCTAAACCCCACGACCCTAGAGCGCTGGCCCGTACCGACGCACATGTCCCCGAGTGGGGTCGAGGACGCATCTTCAATCAGCCCCAATCGCGTGCTAGTAATGTTCCGCCCTCGACTATCCTCGCATACGCACAGGCGCAAGCAGACCGTGCAACCAGCAAACTCGCTCGCTTTGACACCGCCGGCTCTCCAAGGGACTCGAGTCGGGAAAAGGCCTTCTCTGACTCCGACTTCACCGTTGAACCCGCCATACAGGGGAATGGCGGCCTGACTAATGCCATTCGAGATGCAAAGGATAAAGGAGTACTAAAGGATGTCTTGTGGGTTGGCACCCTGGGCTTTCCTACCGACAGCTTAGCAGACCAAAAGAAGAGTGACATCATCGATGACTTGGAGAATAATTGGCAAGCTTTGTCCGTCGTCGTCAAGGACGATGATTTTGACGGCCACTACAACCGCTACTGCAAAACCATTCTGTGGGATAGTCTCAACTATCAAGTCCCTGATCACCCAAAAAGCAAAGCTTACGAGGATCATTCCTGGGTCTACTACGTCAAGATCAACCAGTCCTTTGCTGACCGCGTTGTACAGGACTACAAACATGGGGACACCATTTGGGTCCACGACTACCATCTCATGCTGGTACCTGGCATGATTCGCAAGAAGCTACCCGATGCTCGCATCGGCTTTTTCCTGCATACTTCCTTTCCCTCATCCGAGGTCTTTCGATGCTTGGCCATGCGCAAGGACCTGCTTGAAGGCATGCTGGGAGCAAATCTCGTCGCTTTTCAAGCCACCGAATACGCCCACCACTTCCTACAGACTTGCAGCCGCATACTCGTGGTCGAAGCAACAGAGAATGGCGTGCAGCTGGAAGACCGCGTCGTTGAAGTTGCATCGGTCCCCATGGGCATCTGTCCAGACCAGATGGCTATTGCTCGGCGTGAGCCCGAGGTCGAAGAATGGACTCAGATCATTAAAGAAAAATACAAAGATAATCTTTTGATCGTTGGCCGTGACAAACTTGATACGGTAAGAGGTATTAAACAGAAGCTGCTTGCATACGAGATGTTCCTGGCTGCTGCAAGCCCGGAACTGCGGGAGAAGGTGGTCATGATCCAGGTCGCAACGTCAGTATCAAAAGAGAACAAGGATCTGGACGCTGCCATATCCGACATCACCACACGCATCAATTCTCGATACTCAACCTTGGCTCATCAACCATTGGTTTTCCTCAAACAGGATATTGCCTTTTCACAGTACATCGCCTTACTGACCGTAGCCGACGTACTTATGGTAACGCCACTGCGTGACGGTATGAACTTGACTTGCCATGAATTCATGCTCTGTCAGGATGGATACGGTGGAACCAAGACGCATGGTCCTCTGATTCTCAGCGAATTCACGGGCAGCGCTTCTCTCTTCCATGGTCGTGACGGCGAGCTTTCCGTCAACCCTTGGGACTACCAGCAGATGGCTCACGCAATTCAGCATGCTCTCGTGATGAGTCCTGCAGAGCGTAAGCGTCGCTATGACAATCTTTTGAGGGTCGTTCTGGAGAACGATGCGATTGCCTGGGTCACGCGTCTTCGTAGACACCTGGCTGCTGCATATGACAGGCACCAATTCCGCGATACTATGTCGGTCCCTCGGCTATCGATTGCCCAGCTAAGTGCTCGGTACTCGAGAGCTGCCAGCCGTCTCTTCATTTTGGACTATGAGGGCACCCTCACCCCGCGATCTATTCAACAGTCGCCACAGCGTGTCGTCGATACCCTGGCTGATCTACTTGGCTCGAGTATCGGAAACGTCATCTACATCTCATCGTCCAGAACGTCTAACGAGCTCGAGACGATCTTCAAACAGGTACCCCATCTTGGTCTTATCGCTGAGAATGGTTGCTTTGTTCGCCCATTTGCTAGCGTTGACTGGGTCGATCTCATCGATGCAGCGCAGGCAAGTCAAGCCAAAGAAAGCATTCTCCCAATTCTAAAGTACTACCACGACCGTGTTGAGGGATCTTGGATCGAGGAGAAGGCTTGCGGATTCATCTTTCACTATGAGAAGGCAGAGGATATTGACGCCGCCGAACGTCAAGGTGGCGAGTGCGCGAATCACATTGCCGATGCCTGCCGCAATCAGCGCATGAAGGCTGTTCCTGGAGACAGATGTATCATCGTAGAGCCACTAGATATATCCAAGGTGACAGCGGCAGAGTGGGTCTTGAAGAGCTTCAGGACTGAGTGCAGTCGGTTGGTGGAGGTTCAAGGTTTTGCGCGTCAAGACCAAGAGCCGGATTTCAGACTTGAATTACCAACACGCCGCAAGAATAGCCTCGCAGGTGCACGCCTAGGAGGAGGATTCTCGGGTGACGACAGGACAGACATCGCCGGCGAAGGCACTACCGCAACAGGATATTTCGATTCAGTATCCGATGCTTCTAGCAATCCATGCGCCCGGGGGATCCCTCGAGTCCCCATGGAGACGGTACAGCCGTCTAGTCATGCCAATACGGTTCAAAGCGGACGGCGGCAACAGCAGCAGCAGCAGCAGCAGGAACAACTACCACCTTCTTCGTCAGAGAGAAGCCGTTCGGAGCAAATGCGAGTGTCGGAATCAGAAGATGATGAGGCAATAGTCACAATGCGAAGTGATGACGAGGACAACAATATCACACGCAGCTCCAGCAAAGCCGTCGTCGCGCCGTCTACAGTCCCTGACTTTCTGTTTGTCGCCGGCGACGACCGCGAAGACGAAGCTGTATTCCATTGGGCTAACCAGCTTGGGATCAAAAATGACATTGTCCACGTTGTGAGCGTTTGTGTCGGTAAGCGTAATACAGAAGCCAGTGCAACACTCACTCAAGGAGCCACGGGACTTCTCACGGCTTTGCAAAAATTGTCCAAGGTTTAGGGGATCTTGGGTAGAATCTGCAGCGAGGAGGAAGACGCTGAAATGGATTACTTCTCGATCCCGGGCTGTGCTGTGAATGCGCTGCCGACCGAACCGGGATAAAGAGCGGATACGGCGGACTGGAAACGACAGATGCAGGGCAAAAGGGGGGCGTGAAACATGGACGCCAGAGGGGATAAAAGGTGTCAATTGCCAATGAGACATGAATAATGACCATCCGCGAACGCAGTTATGAACATTGCAGATTCTCAGCTTTCCACCGCGCTGCCCTTGAATCGACGCGCGTGAATTAGATGCTAGAGCACGTGAGCCATGGGTCTTTGCATGCTCTGTGATATTATCCATCGGGAATGTGGTCGCCAGCGCAGTGTTTGGAAGAGGGGGGGAAGAAAGCATTGTTCCTGTACATTGACGACTGTTGAAAATGTCCGACTACATATCCAAAGGTCCTCCGCGTGGCCGCGGCTCTCTCTCAGACTATGCGGTCGGCCATGCCAGAGCCAGCCGGTTCGGACAGCATCTGCTTCGAGCTCCCTGTTACGGCAAGGACGCGATTTAACAGACTTGTGCTATGCTATGCGACCCGGCCCAGATTTTGCTTCGTGCATGTGCAATGTCTGGGGAAGAGTGTGGGTTGAAACGAAAAAAACCCATGGGTGCCGGACCCGCGCGGCCAGGCTGCTGGGGCGAGCGCCGAAAGTGCGCTCCGGACAAGAACGAAAAGGTCGTGACATCATGCGTTGTACGCTCATATAGAATGAGAAATATTCGTGAATCTTGCCACCGTGAGCGCTTCACTGAGGCTTAGGACGGTCGACGTCTTCCTTGCCAGCCCAGCGAACCCAATCAATGATGCTGTCTGCGGAACTCACAGCGTTTACGCCACCCCGACCGGACTGTGGGCGAGAAAGGAAATCGAGCACATCTCTACCACTGCCATACATGCTGGCTTCATTTCTCGCGAAATAGGCGACGACGGCACGCACCAGCACACCATCGCCCTCAAAGACGAGGATATCAAAGACGCGTGCAGCCTCGGCCATTTCAAGGTGACCAGTCAGGAGACTCCTACACATGAAGCCAAGATACGCGTCAGGCTTCAGGCTCAATTTGTTGGAAATATGTTCATGTAGTTGGGGGACCTTGTACTTCAAGCCACGGAGAACATGGCTGAAGGTCCGGTCTTTTGAGGCCGCATCGTTGAGGCAGAAGGCCAAAGAAATGGGTCGATTCAGCAGATTTGCCAAAGCGACGAAGCAGCGTCCTGGCTCTGGGATATGAATTAAAAGCAGTGCTGCGATCCCGGCAATTCCAGTGACATGGCCTGTGTCTGATCGATAAGCCGCGTAGGCAGCGAGCACGTCTCTTAAGCGTGTGTGAAACGTCTGACCAACTTGGAAAAGTTTGTGTTCTGGAAAAACAGAATCGGCGTCGGTCTTTTGGGCCGAGATGGAGCGTTCTGAGCGAGCATTGGAGTGCAATTCTGTGTCGGAAGGCTCTGCAGGCGTAGAAGAAGCGATCTCCAGACGCTGCTGTAGTGCCTTGGCGCGAGCCAAAGCTGCTTCGTAGCTTCCGTGACTTAGATGCAAGTCGTTTCCAATGGCACGGGCCCAAATCTTTCCTCTCAAATTTGCAGGTATACCTTGCCACCACAGATGCCTCGCCTTTCCAGTGGTCATGGCAGTATCCCACTGCGGAAGAATGTGCATCTCCCAAGTGCGGCGAGCACTCGACTCGAGTTCTTCCTTTGTCTTGACCATGACTTCTTGTTCCTGGCTCTTCCGCTTTTCGGCAGCCAAGAAATCAGACATGATCTGCTTGTATTGTTGAAGATGCTTCTTTTCTTCGCTTTTCGACTTGGGAGGCAGCCAGCCAGGGCGCGTACGTGACAAATGCTTCTCCTTTTCTTTGCTACATGGCAATGGATCGATCATAGCATCGCCACGTTGTATAGGGGGAAGGGTGACTGAGCGAGGGTTCATTGTTGGACGTGGGGGCTGAGGATCGGAGTGGCGTTTGTATTCCTCCGCATTGTAGAGGTCGAGCTTGCTCGAGAGTTCTCGAACATCCAATGACAGACCCAACATGGCAGCATCCCAGGATTTGGCACGGTGCTCGTCATTGATTGATTTAGACTGGCTGTCACTAGAGCAGGAACTCTGAGGGCGTTCCGGAGAAGTGTTTTCGGAAGAGCCTGAAGTTTGAGAAGGAGGGCGAGGCGACAATGGGATGTTGGCAATAATGAAATGATTAGGAAGGTCCTCGTCCTCGTCGTTGTCTTCTTCGTATTCATCCTCAATCTCTTTTGTAGTCTTCCGTTTTCGAAGAGCGGAGCAATCGGGCCGCTTCTGCATCCGGGGTGGTTTGACATTCATGCTCAAGGTATGCGATGATGCACGCGGCAACATAGCACTCCGCCTCCTAGACCTCGGTGATGGGGATTGTCCAGAGTGAGTAGTTGGGATGGTGAGGGAAGGGCTTGGTGCACCAACTGAGCTGAGCGGGGAGGATGGACTTCGCAAGGGAGAGCGCGCGTTGGAATGCCCATGACTGGGTGACAAGCGAAGGCCATGACGTAGATTAGGTGTAGATTTATTATAACGCGGACTGTGGAGGGATGCAGGGGTAGTCTGCGTAGTCTTGATTAGGGGACGTGGTTCTGCGGTCAGGCGAAGTTGACGGATAGCGGAAGGTCGAGCATGAAGGCCATCGGCCAGCGAAATGTCTTCAAAATGGGAGATGTCGGCGAAGTGATCATGGGCATTAATGCTGCCAGTGGAATGCAGAGAATCCGACTTTGTGGAGGATTTTGAGCTGCTCAGGTCTGGAGGAGAGCCAGGCATGTCGTCCAGCGACATTGTTGAATTGCTGGAAATATGTGTAATCAGCGTCAAGGATCGGGGATGCGAGTGGGAGGTGGTGGTGGAGAGGGAGCGCAGGCCGGGCACAGGTTTGATGAGCGGGCGTGAGGATGCAGGATGGTAACGAACGTGAGGGTGGTAAGGGATGGTGATTAATGCATGAAGGCGGGGTGAAAGCGGGAGATTGTGGGTGGCGAGATGATGTTCAGAGGAAGAAACGAAGGTGTCTGGTGGAGCAAGGAGTCGCGGAGGCAGAAGAGTGGAAGACGGAGAGGATGTGAAAGTTGCAGCAGCAGGGACAGACATGGTCGCGCCGGAGGGCAGGAGCCCTGAGCGATGCGCCTGACGCGGAACAGAGCCAGGCGAGGTTAGCGCCGATCAGGAAATAGACACAATCGAAAAGAGTTGCGCCCGTTTCAAGGTTGGGCCAGCTAAGTGCCCAAGCGCTGCGCGAAAGTGGTAGAATGCGAGGAGAATACTGGACAGAATGAGAGGGTTGAGGATGGGCAGAGGGAGAGAGGGAAGAAAGAAGCGCGGTCGCATGGACATGTGAATTGGCAGGCGCGTTCGAGATGATGGTAGGGAGGCTGGGAGACCAAAGAGGAAAGGAGGAAGCAGGGGAAGAGGGCAAGAGGGAACGAGGGAAGGACCTACCTCTACCTGCCTACGGGCGGGAGTCCAAGCAGTACAAGCATACTTTGTGACTACTGTACCTACAGTCGCGCGTGAGTAGGTAGATAGCCTGTGCTCAAGGATCCCCATATACCTCCTATCCTGATACTGACTGTTTCGGTGCAGTGAGTGCAGAGTAGGCAGAGGCTGGGCACGCCGGGGCAGAGGCAAAGACCTAGCGCCGGTGTCCCCTTCCCCTGCCCCCTGCCACCTGCCACCTGCCACCTGCCATCTGCCACTTCAATATCCTCCGTGCTTCACTGCTGTTGTTGTTGTTGTTTCTCTACCCAATTCTCCATGTCTTATCCTCCTCCACTATCGTTACCTACCTACTATCTAGCGTCCAGCTAGCCGCCCTAAGCTTCGCAGCCGCTGAATCCACTGGTTGTATGCTTGTACTCAATGCGCATGTCCCTCTCAACGGCCGCCAACGTCCATCGCGATGCGCTGGCTAAGCCAATCACCAAACGCCTTCTCACCCGCTCGCTCCCTTTGCCATGCGTCTGCAAAGGCCATCAGCGTCATCCTGTCCATGATTAGTCAGTCTCAGTCTCTCTACAGTACGTCCAGAATGTGCGATGCTCCACCCACCGAGTCACTGCTCTTCGGCCAAGGCCGCCTCCGCACCCCTCCCTTGGACGCCCGCTCCTAATCATTGCCCAAGTCACGCCCCAGAATCGCTGCACCAGCCCTGCGCGCAAATTTAGCTTACTTCAGCCCCGAATGAGCCTTGGTCGCCCCTTCCTGCACGACCACCACCACTGCAGTTACTAACCTTGTAATAGGCCCACAGACACCGTTTGGCCTACCGACAAGGCCTCGAGGTAGATCCGGCACCGTCTGGCTCCAGCCTGCAGTATCTTCATCACATTTCCCTCTACCGTACGCCTGCTATTATAACGCATGTCCAGGAGCATCTTCTGCAGGTGCATCTTCAACGTGCTGTCGTCAAATTAGCTGGCCGCTCTTGCCAAGCCCTAACAGACGTGCCTACCTTGTCATCTTCTGCACAAACGACTTGCCAGGCCTTGAGGAATATTCTACCGTCAGCGAGTCGCTGACATCTATTGCTAGGTGGTCAGCATCGTCGCCTCGTGAACACCGCACCCCACACTTACCTCTATCACACGTTCTATGCTCGTCCTTTGATATGTCAAGGCTCCTGGTGTCTACGAGTATTCCGCAAAAGGGGAACAGACTCGCTCCCTCTAGACGCTTAACTTTCCCACCATTGACCTGGGCTTCAAAATTGACTAGTGTTTTGCTGCTCTTCACCGAAATTCCGTACTCGCAGTCGCCTCTATGCATCACCTCGATGAAGCGTTGCGCCGCAGCACCATCTGTCGTAACAAGCAGAAAGTCGTCAATCATGCGCAAAAGCACGCTCTCGCTGCCCTCCAGAAAGTGTAGCCGCCGGCGCTCAAAATCAGCCAACAGCAGAGAGCAGAGGAAAGTTGAGAGCACTGATCCCTGTGCAATGCCCTGCGCTTGTCGAAAGTATTTCTTGCCGATGCGAACAACGTTCTGCTTCACATGCTCCTCTATTAGCTGCAGCAGCCTCTCCTTGTCATAATGTTGCGGTCTGACGCCGTCTATAAGGACGTGATGCTTCTTCAACACCTGTCTTTGGCCCTTCAAGACGGCTCCAAGCGTTTCATCGCGCGCCTGGCCACTCGCAAGCATCTTGTGTCGTCGGATAGGCCTGGACGGGTCATCACGCCCCGATATGGACTGGCCGGCTGGAGGTGCGATCTCAGTGCAGCGAAGAACCTCGTATTCTTCAGACCTCAGCACCTTTCTGACCAGAGTCATCAGCTTTTCCTGCGGCAAGTTGTCGAAGCAGGACAGGATATCAATCTTGACGAAGAACAGCCTTCTTTCCCCGTCGAACACGGGAGAATTACGAAATGCCTGGAGCTTCTCCAAAATGCCATTGACCGAGAACAAAGACCCCTTCATCCGGACTGGCTGAGCAGCTTGCTCATGACTCAAGATGCTGAGCCCCGGCCGCAGAACACTGTTGATACTTCGTCCCAGCCGTAATTGGCCCTGAATCTTGCACTGTGGCCGTCGCTTCAGATTCGTGATTGTGCGTAGTCCCTTCTCCTTTGGCAGAAGACGAACTTGACCGTAGCTGAGCTTGCGGTGTTTCAGGGCGTCGAGAGCCTTCTGATTACCAATCTCCTCGTACATAGCCGACTTGAGCTCTCGAATCTTGGGCTCCGTAATCTGTTTCCACATGTCGTGTCGGAAGTAGAGGAGCCGGTTGCGGGACGGCTGAGACTCGGTGACGTGAAAATTGAATCGGATGAGTGGTACCACGAAGGAGTCGAAGATGAAGTAGACTAGCTCAGTCAGGAGCTCGTGCCTTTTGTTGTAGTCGCTGAGGGCCAATCTGTAGCCAGCCTGGCTACACCGAGGAGCGAGCCACTGCATGCTACCGAGCTTCAGTCCGTGTAACACATCCTGCAGAGTAAAGCTCTCGAATCGTCTTGCCTTGATGAAACGTCTGACGCGTTCGAACAGAAGTTTCCAGTTATGCTCGCCTGCCTTGCCATGGCCCAGCAGCGCCTCGGGAAACACTGCCTTGATGGTCGCACACACAAAGGCAGCCACTCTGGTGGCCGCGGTTGCCAGATGGGTGAGACATGGCCCGTCAGGAAATGGACCTCGGATGAGTGGGGCCTGATAACTGGCTCCATCAAGCGGGCTAGGGCAGTGGTACTCCAATAGTAACTTGTAAGGGCAGCGGGCATGCAGTCGCTGCAGTCTCGCGATCAGGGTCGAAGCTTGGCCCCTTAGTCTCTTCGGGACAGGATCCCAGGTGGATCGGCTGCCTTTCTTCCTTCGCAGCTGATTTCTCCATCTGGCCGAAGCGATCTCCTTCTCCCGGAGCGTGTAGTCCATCGAGGTCTGTGTCGTAAGGCTAGGATCAACGGTGGAGGTGAAGACATTGTGCAAGCCAAATTGCCTAGGGAAGATGTACTTGAGGATGTGTTTAACGTGGTCGGGATCCGCAGGAGTTCGATAGCGATTGAAGACATGGATATGCCGCAAGCCCATGAAGGTGTGCGATTTTGCATCCAGGCTGGAGCGAGCATATAGGATTCGATGTCGCGGCAAGCGCACCTCGGATGGCTTCAGCGATGTCCGTTGTGCTGAATCAGCGCCGAGGGTCAGAGGAGCAGAGTCTGGCAGTGGAGGGCCGCTGATCTGAATCAAGCTGGCAGCATCTGGGTTTGCAGGCGCAAAAATGCTGCAATGCAGCAGAAGACGCAGTGTGACGGTATCTTTGGAAGGGCCCATCAATGCCAAGGCCGAGGCCCATAATGGACCTTTGATCGCAGCAAGATGCTCATTGGGATGGAGTAAATGGAGACCAGGCAGCATGCCGGCTCTATGCTGCAGGGTGGCGCTGGCTCGCTGAAGGCCATGGCACAGGATGTGAGGAGGACGTTGGAGGGTAGGATGCACGTTATTGAAGAGCAGATGCAGGGCAAAGTCGACCAGATCAGCATGCTGGATGTGAGCAGTAGCGAGAGCAGTGTTTGATCTGGAGGCATTGTACTGCTGAGAGTAGGCGTGGTAGTGTGGCGAATAGTCGTGAGCTAGCGCGATGTTCCTTCGGGCACTGGGCTCGCTCTGTGCAATCACGACGGTGTCCAGAAGAGTTGCGAGTTGGCGGGCTTGTCGAGCGTGTCCGCCTTCAGGAGAGGAAGCGGAGAGAGGAGCGGCGTGCAGGTGCCTGATTGCTTGTCTCCGCTTCACGGACTCCTCTGGCAAGCATTCGAGGAGGAAGTCGCGCAGGGTGTGAAGCCGGGGGTAGTAGTGGGACAGGACTGGATGCGGACGGGTACGGGTCCAGGTTTGGGCCAGGGGCGGCGATTGCTGCTGAGTGCGAGGTCGCTTCTGTGCGGGAGCCGAGAGCGGTTTGGTGTGTCGTTTGCGCTTGCCCATGACCGTGCGCGCAGGCTGCAGGTGGTGGAGTGGCTTTGATGGTGCTTCGGGTCAAGGTTGTTGTTGTGTCCAGTGGAGTGCCAGCGGACCCAGGTCACGAGGTTGGGAGCGGTGCACGCTGGTCACGCTGGCGTGGCGCGCCTGGGCCCTGCCGTGCACGCGTGCCTGCCTGCCAGGGGCCAGGGGGGCACGTGTGGAGGCCCAATGAGATCAAACTTCAACAGTCCCCTATCAAATTCCGCACCTGCGACTGTAGGTGCACACATCACCGCCTTTTCAGCTCGCACTGTCCATGTCCACGTCCACGTTCAGCATGCTGTCGAGCGTGCCGCCATGTCTGTCCCCATTCGCCCTCTCGACATCCCGCTTGCTTTTCTCTAGCATTGCACTACTCTGTCAACACGCATGGCCCATCTGCAGCACTTCAGCCACCTGAGCTCTCACAACATGCCAGTCGAAGCCCCGGCTCCGCATCTACCCACCTCCACTCAAGCCCACCGCCTGCGCCCTCCATCTTCTCACCCTCGCTTCCACTGGACTGCTGAGTCCGTCATTGCCCACATTCAGGCCCTGGAAGCCGCCCGCCGTGACCGCCTTCGCAAAGCCCATTGTACTGAAACCGCACGGCGTGCCCACGCCAAGACCATCATCTGCATTTCCGACACTCATGGCAAAACTCCCTCCAACGTTCCCGACGGAGATGTCCTTATTCATGCCGGCGACCTCACCTCCAGCTGCAGCCAGGAGAAGCTTCAACGCCAGTTAGACTGGATCAACTCTCTGCCTCATACCCACAAAATCTGTATTGCAGGCAACCATGATCTTTGGCTGGACCCAGAACACTGCTCTGACAAGCCAGACCCTGCGCTAATCGCCACTGGATCCCCAGAAACCACCGCTACCCGTGACCCTTCCAAGCATTTTCCAGCCAGCAATCTAAATTGGGGCTCAATTCACTACCTGCTTGACACCACCGTCCTCCTCAACTTCCCAGACGGCACTCGCCTCACTGTTTACGGTAGCCCCCGCACAGCACGCTTTGGTACACCAGGTTTCCAGTTCGATCCTCGCCATTGCAACCCATGGGCCATGATTCCGCCCTGTGACATCCTTGTCACCCACGGTCCGGCAAAGTTCTACTGTGATGGGCTCAACGGAAGCCACTTTGGTGACGCTCATCTTCTCACAGAACTATGGCGCCTGAGACCAAAGCTCTTTGTACATGGCCATATTCACGAGAGCGCAGGTCGCGAAATACTGGTATGGGATACCTTTCAACGCTCCTATGAAGACGTGTTGAGTGGACGCTGGCGCGACATGTCGCTCAGCGATCTCTTAGTGCTAATGGTTGCGATGATCTGGCTGAGCCTAGGCACGCGCTTAGGCGACTGGACAGGAAGAACCGTTGTCATCAACGCCGCTATTGGACCGAATGGCCCCTTTGTGGAGAGACTTGCTGTATAGAGGACGAAAGACATCTCATCTTCAAGGCTGTAGGTTCTACACCTCGGTCGTTGTAGGCGCTAGGCCCTGATTGAACTGCAAAATTGTCATTGGGTGGAATGTGTATTTTCGCGGCGTTTGGTTTGGGTGGACGGCATTTTGTGGGTTTTCAGAGACCCAGAAACGTGGTGTTGTTAAATACAGCCGGCTGAGCAAGATCTATTGACGATATCCAGTTGGCCTTCGATACAACGCAAGAGTAAGACAGTAAGAAAAACGGATAACCTATCAGTACGCACCGCAGCGAGCTGCTGCTGCAGATTGCTCGAGTCGTGGATGTCAGAATATAGCAAGTGAATGCAGGCAGAACCGTTTATACAGCATGAAATTGTCTCTTTGGCGATCGGCTTGTCGGGAATGGCATGTAGTCAGGACAGCGCCATGCGCTAAGATTATGATACTTCGTCTGTGCTTCGTGATTATACTGCTTGTCTGAGCTGGATAAAGTAGAAGCGACTTGCGACTCAGTGCCCAGTGAATTTCATTTGTGCAGGTCGCGGCGATTTGACTTCATTGGTCAGGACGCTACAAGCTTGTAGTGAACACGAAGCTCTGGAAACGCCATTGGGAAATCTCCCGCGTCGCCTTCGGCCAAAGCTGTCGTGATTGAAGCAGAGCCACATCTCATGTCACGTGGCAGGCGCTTGATGCCAGTCGAGACTGGCATCGTCATCGATGGCCAACGCGACGCGCGACGCGTCGAAGATTCATGACGACGACATCATCACGTTGCACTTGTGCTGCGGCTGAAGCGAAGTTTCCGGGGAGAACATTATTGTGCATCACCTTTTCTAGGCGAGTTGCTACCAAATAGGAGCTGCCTTTTACTGTCATCAACTTGAATCCCAGCGCAACGTGCGAGCGACTCGTCGACTGCCCTTCGACATGCCTTCTAGACGGTCGCGAAAGGACCGCAACCATGCCTCTCCAGTCCAATGCGCACCTGCAGCCCTTGCCGAGCCTTCGACTCCACCAGCAGAGGACAAGAACACCGGTATAATCGCTCAAATGCAGGATGAAGAAGCACGGCTAGCTGCTGCCTCCGCGAAAGAAGACAAGGAGCGCGAGGAGAGACTTGCAGAAGAGCGAGAAGGAGACCGCACTTCTGGGGAGCAGGGCGTAGACACAAAGTTCAAGGCATTAGAGTACCTGCTTAGTCAGAGCAAGCTTTACAGCACAATCATGCTGAGCCAGATGCAGAAACAAGAGGAAACGGAAGAGCGGCGAAACGAGAATAGCAAGAGGCGGGCTGCCAGAAAGGAAGAAGATTCCGAGAAGCGCGCAAATGAGGTCCAAAGGAGAAGTGCTCGGAAAGGTACAGATACTCAGGACAAGCCGCTCCTGAAAACTCAGGATCGAAGAGAGTCGAAAACGCCCAAGAGTCACGCTTTAAAATCAAGCTCAGGTGTTGGCAGATACTTTAAGAAAGAACAAGTGGAGGTAAAGGCGGGAAACAGCTCGGTGCAGGAAGCCTTGGAAGAAGAGGCCGCCAAAGGTAAGGATAACCGCGTGAGACCCAGCGACATTGGCATCCAGACTCTGGGGTCAGCCAAACAGCCCGACCTAGTCACAGGCGGGACTATGCGGCAGTACCAGCTAGAGGGTCTTGAATGGTTGACAAGTCTCTACGAGAATGGGCTGAACGGCATACTTGCAGACGAGATGGGCCTAGGCAAGACGATACAGGTCATCTCATTCCTTGCCTTTCTTCGAGAGAAAGGCACATATGGACCGTTCCTGATCGCGGCTCCACTCAGTACTACTGGAAACTGGATCAATGAGTTCAAACGATGGACGCCCGACATACCGGCAGTTCTCTATCATGGCAACAAGGAAGAGCGCGAAGAGATGCGTCGCAAGGAGCTGAAAAATCCTAGGAGCAAGGACTTCCCTATAGTCTGCACCAGTTACGAAATTTGCATGAATGATCGGAAGCATCTCGCGCATTATGACTGGAAATTCATCATCATCGATGAGGGACACAGAATCAAGAATTTGAACTGCCGATTGATCAGAGAATTGCAAACCTATCAATCGGCGAACAGACTCCTCATTACCGGCACGCCTCTGCAGAACAATCTTTCTGAGTTGTGGAGCCTGCTTCATTTTCTCATGCCCGAGATTTTCGATAAATTCGAGAGCTTTGAGAGCTGGTTTGATTTCTCGGCTCTCAAGGACAGGCATGGTTATCAGCAGATACTCAGTGAGGATCGGAAGAAGAGCTTGATAACCAGCCTGCATGCAATACTTAAACCGTTCCTGTTGCGACGGGTCAAGACCGATGTTGAACACGGCCTGCCAAAGAAGCGAGAGTATGTGCTGTACGCCCCCCTTTCTCAGGAACAGCGTGAACTATACCAAGCTATTCTCGACGGCAAGAGTCGCTCGTATCTAGAAGAAAAGGTCTTCGAAACGCTGAGTCGCAATACTAGCGGGACCAGCACACCACAAGGCACACAGAGCCGGGGCACCAAGCGAAAATTAATCGATAATATCATCGGCACTAATAAGAGCTTGCGAATAAGTCGAACCTCGACGCCTGAAACAAATGGCGCCTCACGGAGTCGGCGCGTGCGTCAAAGCAGCAATTATGGCGAGATCTCCGATGCCGAATTCTTTAGGAATCTTGAAACAGAGGATATAAACGCTGACCCTGATGAGAGGGAACATAGTCGATACGTGGACGAATCTGTCGGCGTCAATCAGTCCAATCTTGCCCTCGCTAAGCGCCACGTATCACAGAAAAAACTTCAGAATCCTGTCCTGCAGCTGCGACTCGTCTGCAACACGGTGGATTTATTCTATGACCGTTTTGCTGTTGCTGACGAGACAAGTGAGCCGGCAGTGGCGCCAGACTACACATCTCTCGTAGCATCGTCGGGTAAAATGCAGATCCTTGACGGCCTGCTCAAGGCTTTGTTCAAGCAGCCAGAGCACAAAGTGCTGATATTCTCTCAGTTCAAGACACAGCTCGACTTGCTGGCACTTTACCTAGAGGAAGTTCTCGGCCAGGCAGTTTGCCGGATTGATGGATCCATCCCACAGAGCGAGCGGCAAGGAGCCATTGACCTATTCAATCACGACGCTAATCACCGTGTCTTCTTACTTTCAACACGAGCTGGCGGCCAAGGGATCAATCTTGCCGCCGCAGACACGGTCATCTTGTTTGACAGCGACTGGAACCCACAGCAAGATCTTCAGGCCCAGGATCGCGCCCATCGGATCGGACAACGACGCAACGTCATCGTCTATCGCCTAGCCACGCGTGGAACTGTTGAGGAGATGTTACTTGAGAAAGCTGAGGGGAAGCGAAGACTAGAGAAGCTCGTAATTTTGCAAGGCAAGTTCAAAGGCTGGAATGGACGAAAGAAGGTGGACGATGATGCCGACGAAGGTTTGGAAGAATTGAGGGGCCTTCTTGAGCGAAGTGACGGAGAAATGCTGGATTTCCAGGCAGAGAGTCTGCTCAGTGACGAAGAATTGCACATCCTTACGGATCGCAGCGACGAGGCATACTTGCGAGCGAATAAGGGCGAGGGTGGTGGGCGCCTGTTCAAGGCAGTCGAGACGAGGAAGGGTGAAGGCCTGCTGGAGGCTATGTCAAGATAAGGCAGTACATGCCCACTTTCAATATTGAAAAGTTCGATACCTATCCAACCTCATTCGGTGTCACCTACAGCCAGGATGTAATCTGTGCATGTACAATGCACTTGTACAGTCTCGAGGACTCCACCCGCGCAGCAACTCGCTTCCAGTCATCAGCTGTATTCAAAATTTACTACAAAATGTCGGAAGATCCCGAGGAACGCCCCACCGCTAAATTTATTAGTAGCTATTTCCTACCTAACTTTACGTATATTTCTTATTATTTCGAGTTTAAAATTAGAATTTTATAATCCTATTTAGATAGAGTATTTTATAGATCTAGATATAGTAAAGTTAAGATAGTCTACTATACTCGAGTCTAGTAATTACTACCTACTACGTTACTCCGCCCTACTAGAGGTAGTCTTTTACTAAATTAACGTCTTAATATACTACGTTTATTACTTCTTAAATAGCCGAAGAAGCTTATTACTTTATATCTTAGTATTTCCTTATCTACTATATATAAGCTAGAGTCTAACTTTATAAGATATAGTACTACCGTCCCGCTACCTATACGTCGAATCGGAAGACTATAAGTAATAATAGAAACCGACTTAGATACGCTCTAGGAGATAGTTAAGTAAGAGCTATAACTTTAATAAAAGGAGCTCGCGTTCTAGCTTTAGATTAAAAGAGAATATCTTATCTTCTAACCTATACTTTCCTACCGTATAAAAGAGCGTAGCTAGTCTTAGAAGTAAACTCGAATTATATCGGAGTATTAGAGTTAAGAATTATATATTTAGTATAAGCTTAATATATACTAGTATAATAAGCGAGATCTCGTCTTTATTAACGAATTAATCTTTAAATAATAGACTAGATAGTATTAACGCGCGTAGATACCTATTAGTAGTAAGATAAGGTACTATACTAATATAACTCGTAGTTTAATATAGTCGATTCTACCCGTATATATACTCGATAGATACCTACCTTATACTATAATTCGCGAAGGCTACTTTAATAACGACGATTTCTTTACTTAGATTATAGATAAATTACTTTCTACGCTTATAAACGATAGAAGAGGAATAAGAGTTATTATACTTAATAATCTAAGTATTTACTACTAGTAATAAGTTAAGGATACTATTTATAGTACTAGTTATCTACTCTATTATCTACTACCTTACTCTCTAGATTATAACCTAATTAAATTATCTTTTAGGATACTTAAAGTATAGATATATCGTAATTTCTTCTATTAATAGCTAAGCTTCGAAGGTATATTTAGATAGTTCTTAAGACTTACTATTAATAAGTCTTATTATAATCGTTTTATAGTAAGTTATTTCTAAAAGGCTACTAACGGAGTATATAGTTATAGTTATAATAAAGTAGCTCTACGGTAAGAATTATAGGTATTAGAGACGTATATAGAGAAGAGTATAATTAAGTAAGAGCTATTACTCTAAGTCTTATAAAAATTAATTAACGTTTTCTTAAACTAAGTAGTATATATACTACG